>JAUMHL010000017.1:20710733-20755184 GCA_032362345.1 Sandelia bainsii
GTAAAGTACAAGTAGCTCTAAACTGTACTCAAGTACAGTACTTGAGTAAATGTACTTAGTTACTTACCACCTCTGATTTGTACTATGATGCCACAGATGAAAGTTATATTTAATGTTGTGTAAGAAAAATTACTTTTCACATAAATTCTGTTCAAGTTAAAATAATCATGACATCTTGATCTTTCATCAGCTTTACCATGTCTAGTTTAAACAGCATAAACCACGTCTCGTTTGTCTGTTAAAACAGTTCAGAAACCTTTCATGATTTCAAAGAGATCTGATGGAAACTTAGTTCTGTGCCAAGCAACTGATTAGGTCAAGTTTTAAACATTTTAAGATTTTCTGTTTGTTTTACTGTTTTCTCATGAACTGCAGTTACTTGAATGCAAAGAAAACGTCCACATGTGTCCTGTAACGGTCACTGTGTTTATTTAGATGCAGATCCAGATGCAGATTTAAGACCTTATTACAATAACAAATGCCTGCTGTATTCAGTTGGTGTTTACCCTGTGGTTGGACTCTGTTGACATGAGCTTTGAGCTAACCGCTGAATCCTGCTCGTTTCTGTGTGGTCGGTTCCTGCTCCTGGCAAGGTGTTGGTCTGTGGCTTCAAATGTTGTCCAAGCTGAACTGAACCTGGACCTGAGCCCAAAAAAGATGGCCTGTTGCTGGAATCAAAGCCAGACAGTCAAATTAAAAATGAGCAAATGAGCAACACATCTTCTGCTCATTAAACCACCAGGTATCAGCAGTGCTGCTGCTGATTTCAGGCTGCTCTAGAGCGACCCATCGCTGGTTTGTTTCCAGCCTCTTGGTGAACACTTGGCTCAGAGTTTTGCTGCCAACATATGGCTCCTTTTACCCAGTGAGGTTTTTGTGACCAACGTCATTATTCACTGTTTGCAGCTTCGACTCCTCACAGTCTGCTGCTTTCTCACTGAGTTTTATCTCAGAGTAAAACAGCATATGTTCTTTAATGAATGCTTTTTGCCCAAATTGCACGTACAGGGCCATCAGTGTTTTTAATGTTGTTGGTTTTACATTTGGAGGTCCCAGGGGGAATTAAACTCCTACCTCTGGCAGTGATTCTGTAGGTTTTGACTCATTCGGCTGCAGAGCAATTGCAGGAGGAACATTTACATTGTCTTCATCTTCACTGGTTCCAGTGTATCAGTTGTGCACAATAACGTTCTCCAGATTACTGCATCCTTGAACCATCCTTCAATCCTTTCACCAACAACATCCTCACTAAAAATAAAAGCATGTATGATGAGTAATGAGTAAAACAGATCAACAGTTACAATGCACATAAACACACAGCCCCACACTCAGTCAGTAAACAGCAGATTAATGCAGTGATGCAGTTTTTTTGTGATGGTTATGAAGGATAATTGTAATCTCTGCATTAAATGCCCATTATCATTGTTTGTCATCAGGCTCATAGATATGATTAACAGAGCCCAAAGCCACCTCCAAGTTGGCGTAGTGTGCTATTATCGTGCACGTGCACAATGGGAACACTGATGATGATGTACTAGTGTATTTCTGTTTGTATTGAAGCATTTTTAGATTCAGTTCAGACTTGACTCGCTTTTTTTAATAAAACATTCAGATTCCCATTTCATAATATTATTTCATAATACAATTTTTATTGTTCACTGAAGCAGTGGAAGTGTTAATGGTTATTTAACAGGTTTTGAGACTCCCCAAGCTCAAGCTTTTGTTGCTTTTGGCAGATTTCAGATGTCACAGGGGAGCTGTGCTGCGCATATACTTTTCCTGTCTAGAGTCCTTGCCATGCCACATGCGTGGTTACCCATATAAAAGCGATACTGTATGTTTTCTTCAAGAGAATTGTAGCTGGGGAAATTATGTTTCTCTGATCTTCTACTTGATAAAATTAGACTTGTGAATGCACTGAATGTTGTTTTCTTTGAACTATGGCAATGTCATAGTTTAAAGTTGACTTTTGCCATTTTAAACAGTTCTTTTCGTACCCACTTCAAATGTTACTATCCCATT
This sequence comes from Sandelia bainsii, assembly GCA_032362345.1. Taxonomy (NCBI): domain Eukaryota; kingdom Metazoa; phylum Chordata; class Actinopteri; order Anabantiformes; family Anabantidae; genus Sandelia; species Sandelia bainsii. Next base: position 20,712,756 of record JAUMHL010000017.1, read on the forward strand.
AAATGGCTGTTATCAGTTTATCACTGGGAACATTTAGTAGATGTTAGTTAGCATTGCCCTGCTCCACCTACTAGTCGGCTCAAAAGGCTGTTATGACCTTCGTTGTTATGGTTATTATAGCAACAGTTTTAATCACAAAAACAACTTAGTTTTTAATGTTAGGTTCAGAGAAAGATCGTGGTTTAGGTTCTGAAATGACTACATTAGTCTGAAACAAAAACAATTTTTTAAAGTCATCCACCCAAACTTCCTCTTCACTTTATAATAACCTGTATCAATGATATTCAACGTTTTGGTGCATTAATGGGAGCAGTTTCCCCTACTGAAGCCAAAATATTGGCATAAAAACAACTGATAACAGCCATTTAATGGGGTGATGGCATTTGAAATGGCTGAAAATAGCATTGTCCAGGAAAAATCTTTCACCCACAAGCAATTACAGAAACCAGATATAATTTAAACAAGATGTCTTGTTTACATGATGCTTCAAAAGACATTTTACGTTAAAAAAGCCCTCATTGTGTCAGTGTCTGGATGTTGCACTGCTCACTGAGCTGCACTCGTCTCTCTGACAGTGAATCTTGTGTTTTGATGGATGTTCTGGAGGCCAGAGGGCCCCACAGCAGCATCTGGAGACTGAATTGAAAGTAGTGACGCCAGGCACTCATCACTGCTTTGTTCGGACCTACAGCCACGACAAAGAAGGAGAAAGAAAAGTGTGATCGCACACATCACAGTTGTTTAGAAGCTCAGAGCTGTCTGTCATGGTGCAGATCATACAGACTAGTGGTTCCCTCAACTGATGACCTGAGGCCCCTCAGAGAATCCCCTCAATGTGAAAGTTTTGAGGTGCTTTCATGCCTCTTGAGACCTGGAAATATATTCTAATGCAGCTGTAGGTTTTCTGAAATACTTAATAGGAATATTTTGTATTTATTCTATTTCTTGGTTCTATTTTTTATTTTTTTCAGATGAACTCAGACTTAAGTCATCCTGTTACTTTCATTCGTTCATCCTTAAAATGTTAAATCTCGTTTGAAATTACTTTGCCGTGCTTGTCCATTTCTATTCTTGAAATGAGTGAAAACCAGATTTAATGCAAAAATACACCTGTAAGGCTGCATGGCTTGTAGGTACATTAAAGGAAAGTACATTTGTTTGTGTTGCAGACATAACCACAGAATTTTTCGGTGATTTGCAAAACTCATGTGGACACTTCGCTTACATCTGAGCTGTGTGCATCTGTGTTTGTACACTTGTATCCAATGGTTTGCAGGCGTTCAAGCCTTTATTCACTTTCTCTGTCTGAATGCACTGTGATAGCAGCCGCTGCACCAAGTAAAAGCCTCCAAAACCTGCATTTTGTAGACATCAGCTGCAACTAATTGTTTTGACATTTGCAGTTTAAGAAACAAAGTAATTTTTGCCAGTACAAAGATTGTTACAACAAATTAGGTTTTGGGTTTGTCTGAACATTATTATAGCATTATATCCAACTCCCATCATCATCATCATAATGTCTCCCAGCAGGCTGTTCAGCTGCTGTGATGGATTGATCACCTCCTCTCTAATGAAGAGTTAATTGAATGAAGTGTTTGCTGGTGTCGCGGAGGCTGACAGACTCAGGCGGTGCAGCAGAGCTAAAGAGACACTAATCAGATTTGGTCCTAGGTCAAATGTAGTTTGGTTTAACCACCAGAAGGTTATCTGCGGGTCCTTAGTAAACTGCCTATAAATCAGAGTTAGTCTGCCAGACCCCTTTTTTTTATCGCTTTATTTTTGCGAAACAAGATTGATATCCTCGTCATCTCTGAGCATCTTGAGATACAAAGTTTCACTTCTGATGGAGAGGTGTCTGATCCTGGTCCTCGAGGGCCACTGTCCTACTTGTTTTCCAACTACCCCTGCTCTGCCCATTGCTGATTACCTGGTTCAGGTGTGTTCAGCCAATCAGAAAATGTAAGTGCAGGGATGGTTGAGGAAAACAAGCAGGACAGTGGGCCTCAAGGACCCTTGGACACCTACCCATATCCTGACCCACAAGAGTAAAACATCTTCACATCAGACTCTGCAGAAAACAGTTTACAAGTACGATTTCATGTCCATCAGGCTGACTGGACCGACATCTGAATGAGAAGAAAAGTATCTCTAAAGGTTCATCTGGATGTTTGAGTCTCTCCAGAGGAGGAAGCAGCTGCAGGGGCCACACCAAACTCAACAATCGGCCCAACCTGAGTCCGGGGTGCCCCGCCCGTCTACCCACAGTACTAAGACAAGGACCCCAGTCAGTCAGGACAGGAAACCAACCCCCACCTGCCTTTACAACCCCCCAGTCCCGGCACACTTCCCGTGACGGAGAGAAAGTGGCTGTAGGCTCCAGCCTCCTCCTCCTTATCGAAGCTCCTGCTTCTTTGTGTTCCCATGGGGAGGTGGAGCGCTTATTTTGCTACTTGGCGTCTCCCTGCAAAAACACAACACAATCCCCTCCCCTGTTTGTGCTCCAGAATTGATTCCAAAGAAAACATAAAGTAAAATTTTATTTATTTAGCCAAAATCACAGACAGTAAGTAAAAAAATCATTTTAGTGCACTGGAGAATCTCAGTCATGCATAAGAAAACTGTATCTTGTTAGTGGTAAAAGATTTCAGCAGTGTGAGGCATTTCGATTATGGTTAAAATTAACATTGCTGTTTGCAAAAAGTATAGACCAGTGCACATTTTCCACATCTGCATGTCTGTAAGGATGTGCCTGACTCAAATTTTGTCATCAAGTCCACGAGGGTCTGTTCCCATGTCTTTGGCACTATTCTTGTTAAGCAGTTATACATAATTGTGGGAGTGGTCGTAGTGTATTATTTTCACATTATTCAGCCAAATAAAACACCAAGGAGATCTTCTTGCCATCAGAAGTTGCCTACATGTTTTCTAGAGTCAATGTGTGGAACGTGTCCACATGTTCACAGTATGAATAGAAGCATGTCCACACCTGCCCGAGGGCAAAATACAGACAAACAAACAAACTAGAATATTACAACTTCTTAGATCTTCAAATGAGCTTTATCACTTTTAAAATGTGAAGACGTATTTTCAGTGTGGTGTGCTGCACAAATCAGGAACTGAATTTAAAACCGTTTCAGTTTAGGGTTCTGTAGATAGTCTGAGTCATTTCATAGTATTGAGGATGAACCTTAATTCATTCGTTCATTGCCCACAGTTTTTTCTCTAACATGACCATCAGGACTACATTTCTGCTGCTATACAAAAACATATTCAAATGTAAAAGACATTTTTAAGGAAATGTTCCTGCTCTTCTACCAGTAATACTCTAAGACGAGCAAGTGTTTATTATCACTTGATGGAACGAACAAAAACCTCTTTGCATTAATGTCAAATTGTTTCGCTTTGGAACCATGTGACTGACTTTTGAAGCAACATATAAACCAGCAGAGTTTGGGTGTGTGTACTCACTGACCTCAGGGTGTGCAGCAGTTAAAGCAGCAGCATGGAAAATCTTGACGATTATTATATCACACCACAATTAACAGTTTTGGCTCAGTATGTAGCCTGGATCAGTTAGTGTCGCTCTCTGCCACACCACAGCAGCAGAACACACATTCTCCTGGATGGAGGCAGTTATTTGATCAGCAGGAAACATCAAGGGAAATCAGAGTGTGGAAGCAGAGAAACACTGACTCAGACTGTGTCCTGCTCAGAGGCACTCCAGAAACATCGTTTTTAAAAGGACAAACATTAGATGATAAATCAATTAAATCATCAACAGAGAAATGTAGTTAACTAGTGACTCTAAAGCTGCTGCTAGGTCTGAATGGTTTTCTGTCCTTGTAGTCCTGACAGACTAGTGACCTGTCACTGTACGATGACTCTCACCTAGTGACAGCTGGGATTGGTTCCAGCAGCAGCAGCAGCCCCCCACCCTCCACGCCTAACTGGATAAGTGGCATAGATAATGGATGGATGGGACTTGAAGTGTCTGGAGTTTGGACCATCACAGGCTGGATTATCATAATTCTCTTTAGATAAAGTCTTTTTGTTGTAAATCAGAAACTGTAAAAACTAAATGTCATTTAAGATCAAACTTTAGAGACATTTAAAATAAGTTTGGATTCTAAAGTCAGATCTTGGCCTCAGACCAATCAGTTTCATTTAACAGGTCATAAATCCTTCTGGTCAAACAGTAATTAAAATTGTTCTGTTTCTTTAAACAGAATAACTTTATGTTTAGGACTGTTGGTCAGACACAAACAGACATTTGAAGACTCTGAGAAACTGGAACAGACTTTTTTAACAGATTGATTCCTGAGGGAGATGATCAGTAATGAAAATGATTAGTTGCAGTTCTGGACCTTTTCTTTCTTTCCCACACAAAGTATCTGGATTCTGTCCTGCTGACGTAAAAACAAAAATCAGAAATTCAAGGTGCAACTATATAAATATCCAAAAGTATCTTTGAAACTAAAACAAATAGCAAAAGTAATAAATAGTAAAGTATGAAGATGAATGTGTAGCTGCTGCTGCGGGAGTTGTTGCAGTTTCTTGTTGGATTTCCTGCTTCCTGTGTCTGCTTGGCCTCGAGGCGAAAACGTCATTGCACTGAGATGAGGTTAAAAAAACAACCTAACAAATGATTTTAGGTTTTAATTAATTGTCCTACAAACAGTTTTGGAAGCCAGAAAAGTTCAACAAGTCAGAAAAACATTTCCTTTATTAATATTTCCATTTGATACTTTATTGTCTTGGTAAACTCCATTTATCTTGCATCTGTTTATAAAGTATTTTAAAATGATCCCTCTTCCAATAATTAGAATCCAGTATTATAATAATAATAATGTGTTTTTTGGTTTATTTATTGCACATTTGAGAGCTGCTGTTTTTTCTCTGGATAGATTCTGATCTGTAGCCGTTTAATGTTGTTTAACATGCTGCAACAGTTTCTGATTTACTTACTTATAACAAGAATCTTTTTAGTTCTGCTTAATAAAAACATTTTTAGGTTTAATTTTCTCAGATTGATTTGCATCTTCGTTGTGTACAGTTACCATGGTTACAGAGCAGCTCCTCATTCAGGACCTGATTGCACCGGATAATGTGATGTTTGTCTTTAACCAGCTTCCAGAAATGAGCGTCGTCTTTTCTCCTGACAGCAGCAGGAACGTTCTCAGACGTGTTGCTGAATTTCACAATCATTTTCAATCCTTTTCTAGCTTTTTGAGACGTTTTGATTAAAAGTCATCGACTGTCTGCTCAGAGAACAGGTGGCATTCCTCCATACAAGCTGAAAATCTGCACAATAATCAGACTCTTTTCAGGACACATCAGATGATTTTTTTCCCCCAATATGTCTGCCTCACGCCTGCCTGGGGGAGGGGGCAATGGAGTGAGGAGGGTCTTTGTTAGTGAAGAATGCGAGGGGGTCGCCCGTGGCGGGGCGTCCTGTCAGCCGGCAGATGGCCAATGGGACGAGCAGACAAAAGTGGACGGCAGACTTTCTCCTTTCAGAGCTGCTCATCTGAACCAAGACACAAAACAGCACCGGCCTGTGGGGGTGAGGAGCAGGGGGTGATGAGTGGAGAAGGGAGAGTGAGCGAGGGGTGAGAGTCGGTGAAGTGTTACAGAGTTCAACACTGTGCTGTTGCGACCTGAGGTTCCAAAAACTGTTTTGTTTTCAGTCATATTTGACTTCTGGAGCCTGAAAACAAGGAATTTAACTTTAATAAATAATTATTTTCTATTGACACTTGTTAGATCCACAAGATCAAGTTCTGCAGCCTTTGTGTTTAGATCTGCTGGTTTTTCTTTCATTCCAATAATCAATGAAAACTGTTGACCTTAACAAAAGAAAAAAAAGAAATATAGATTCATTTTTACCTGCAAATTACTGCCTGCGCTAAGAAGATGTTCTCACCACCCACCTTCTTTGTTTTTATACTTGATTTTGTTGCTTCACAAAGATGTTGATACTGAAACTGTCGCACAGTCCTGCTCCAACAAACACAGACGATGAAGAGAAAAACGTTACAGTATCAGTGATGTGAGACCATAGTTCCATCATTCTTACTGTAATGCACATTTATTTTAATGCAAAGTCATAAAATGATGAATTTTCATGCTGACGTTTACCATCCAGGGGTTTTACTAAGAGAAGTTCTGTCTGTACTGTGTTTTCACTCAGATGTTTGGACTTGCACCTGACTCGTGTTAGTTTCATCTCTTTTCTTGGTTTTGTTGGAGCTGACTCGTCTCCCTCCACTTTGACTCGCACTCGTTAACTCGTTAGTATTTTCGCTCACAGTTCGACTCAGACTTGTCTTGGTTATACTTTGATGGGTTGAGTCTACTGTTTGTTTCTCGTTACCTGTTAACGTGGCACTCGCAGCGCTGCCGTTTACTATTTTTATAAAGACTTTTTTGTCTTTATAAAGGTCATGCAGACAATGACTCTTTTCTCTAAGAAACAAAGGAGGAAGTTATGTTGTGCTGCACAGCATGTGAAGGTCCAGATAAACTCCACAGAGATGTGGACAGCAGACATGCTTGTGGTTCTGTTTATATGACTCTGTATATACGATGTCAGTGGGACTTTCTGTAGATGGATGTTTCAAAGTCGGTTTTCTTTAGGCTGCATGTGAACCTTCAGACTTGAGCAGACGGATCCACAAAACGTGAGACTTTGGCTCTGAAAACCTTTGTTTTGACACAGGCATCACTTTGACCTTGAGCGCAGTCGCACTCTAACGTCAACCAAGTAGATTTAACTTCATAAATTTAAGCAGCAGATCATAAAACATATTGTTCATACAAGCTTTAATGGAAGACGATAACAAACCATCTGTTTGGACTTGTTGAACACTCAGACTTGTTGAGTGTAGACACAATTTTCCTTCCGTCTCTGGATGTTCCAGCTGTCGACGTTTCTCTTCAGCTTCTCCCGTCTCATTTCAGTGACACAGGTCAAAGGTCACTGATGTGTTTGAGGGTCATTGTGTTGCCTCTCCCCTCCTCCTCCTTCCTCTTCAGCTCTGCTCTGTGGGACAGGATGGGCGTCGGCCTGCTCGAACTGGCTGTCCACCCTGACCTTTGACCTCTTTGCACCTCGCTCAAAAGAAGAAGAAAAAAAAGCAGCCTCAGAATTCTTAATCAATGTGAGGAAGATGTCTGACTTTTATAATAACCTGTGATTAAAAATCCAGGCAGGAAGACAGGTTATGGGAAGTCATGGAAAAGTCCTGGAATTGTGCGTCAGAACAGGATGAAGCTTTTATAACACTTCTGAAAAGCCAAATCTGTACAATGTGAAGTGTGTAAGTTGTCACACAAAGTCTGCCTGAATTTGGCAGTTTTTAAATTGAAATCAGAAATGATCTGATCAAAGAATAATGTCTCAGTCTCATGCGGGTCTTCACTGCTGGTCTTGACTCGTGTTTTGACCTGGATTTCACTCAGTCTCACAAGTTGTTGTAGGTGTTTCGTTTTACTCACCTTTTTGTCTCGGACTTGAGGATCTTGGACTCGGAGTTATCTTGATTTTATGGTTGTTTTGACAGTAAGTCATGTGGAGGAACAACAATTGTCACATTATTTCTCATTATTAAGATGTTTTTAGCTTGAAAAGGAGCATTTTGAATCATCCATCAACTAAACATTTTCTAGAAACTTATGTAGTTGTAAATTTAATCTGTGGACTGAGCTCTGGGAACTGCGATGGACACTTTCTGACATTATAACAACATTTGCAGTCTTAGTCCTGCTTCAACACCAAAAACCTTGGATCACAGTTTCTTAAAATAGCTCCTGTCTGATGACCTCAGCCTGCAGCGCTAATTGATGCTTAGTTTAAAACACACATAAAAGAACCAGGAAGAGAAAATGAGGAGAAAATTGCTCCGCGTAGCAGAAAAACCAAAATAAACAGACGAGAGAGTGAGGTCTGGTTTAAGAAAGAAAAACCTTCGGGAGAGACGTCATGGAAGAGGCTCATACAGAGGAAGGGAGGGGGGGTTTATACAAATGGAAAGTCTGTGTGCTGAAGCTCATGAAGCCCCTCCCTCCCTCTGTTCTCCCCAACAGGAGAGCCGGTGTGAAGAGAGAGGGCGGGCGACATAGACAAACACTGAGAGAGAGAGAGAGAGGGAGCAGCTGGAGGAGACTGAGCTTCAGTAGTAAAGAGAGAGAGAGCGAGGAGGCAGCAGGACGGAGCATGAAGGAGCTGCTGCAGAGTTTCTGTTTCTGAAGACGAAAACAACCAAAAGGTCCAAATCTTCTTTCTTTGTTCAGCGATACACAACTGAAAAACTTTGATTGTGTTTAAGTGACTTTCATTCATTCTCACATGTTTCTCTAAGATTATTTTATAGCGGCTGTGACAGTTTTAATCAGGTTGAATGGTTCTAACTTTCTCTTTTCAGCTGTTCTGTTCCAAAACAACAGTATTTGTCTTTCAAAAAGTACATTTAGGTTTTCGACATATGCTTCATATCAGAGAAAAATATGCATGTGATGCATTTTCAACAGTGACAAAATGTAGTGGTAGTAGTAGTAGTAGAAGTAGCTGTTTATGTAAGTAGAGCGTTATATAATGTAAATACTGCATATGCAAGTACTACTTGTACTACTGCTGGTTATAGTTGTACTAGGCTGGATTATTAACTGGGCTAAATGGGCCCCTGATTTATCCACAGCAGATAGTTGTACACACTTTGTTGGACTTTGTTGAACATCAAGGCACAAGGAAACAATCCCAACTTAAGGTCTAGTTAGAGCTTTTAAGCTGATCACACATCAGTAGATACGGTTTGTCTGGTTGCCATGGAGACGGACATGTTGACATGTGAGCTCTGCAGCTTTTTTTCTAAAACTCAATCTACGAACCTTTAAAAAGGTACTTTAAATTCTTATAATGAACTTCCCAGCTTCCTGTCAGCTCCAGCTGCTTTGTTTTTGGAGAAGAAACTACGTACATGTTTCTGCACAGATACACAAAATATCAGGTTCAGTTTACTAAACTTTTATGTGACTTTGGATGTGAGAGCACATTTCCTGGCAGCAGTGGTGGTTTTTTTTTTGCTGTTATTCATGTCCACCGTCTGATGAACTCATGCTCCTTGATCCTCCTCCAGGTAACGATGGGAAACACAGACAGTCACAGCAGCTTCGTCTCTCCTGCCAAACCCTCCCGCTCGCTTAAGTTCTACTCCAGGAGGGAGGAGGTGCCGTCAGCTCGCAGTTGGTGGAGGAGCAGCCAGGGGGCCTGCAGGAGCCGCGGGAGGAACTACCTGAACCAGCAAGCCACTGGTCTGCCACACACTTCTTGGCATTACGAACCTAAAGCAGGCAGAGGAGGCTGCAGACTGAGAGGGGGGTCTCCTCAGAGCTGCAGCAGAGCAGACTGCAGGAGTCAGTTTGGATACTTGGAGAGCTGTGAGGGGAGTAACGGGATGTGTGGGGAACGGACGTCCCTGAAGAGCGGTGGCAGCCCTAAGGTGCTGTTCAGCGGAGATGGAAGCATGAGGGTAGAGTTCACCAACTGTAGGGTCAACTCTGTGGAGCCACAGGGGTTAACTGGCCTCCCCACTGTCACCACTACCGCCCCGGGTGGTGAACCCTCCCTCCGCACCAGCAAAGGAAGCTCGTTCAGCTCCGACGGCTCCTGGTACGACTCACCTTGGGGCACCGGTGCTGAGCCAGCCGACAACGTGTTCACTTGTGGGCAGAGTGTGGATAACAGCAGTGGGTACACCACCTACTCCTCCACCCGCACACAGGAGACTGCCAACAGCAGCAGTGGATACAACAGCTTCTTCTCAGCTCAGGTGGAGGAGGTCTCACCTGGATTTAACTCTAACCTCCTTTTCCCCACTGCAGAGACTAATGAGTTCACCTCCACCTCCTCTGGTCGAACCGAAGACAGCGGCATCGGGGACTCTGTGATCCTGCAGCCAGACCTGAGAGATTTCAGCCTGATTTCATCATCTGCAGCGTCTCTGGACATCGTTTACACCACCCACAACACGCTGCCAGGCTTCCCCCCAGCACCAGACACCTGCCTGCAGCAGCAGAGGACCGCTTCCTCCTCCTCCTCCTCGGCGCTGCTGGAAGATGTCATCTATGAGGAAGGTTCAGCTGGAGGTGTGGAGCAGTGCTACTCCTCCCTCACACTGCCCTGTCGCAGGCCCGAGTCTGTCAGCACCACCTGTGGGAACAGCCGCAAAGACTACCTGAAGAACCGAATAAGGAGACTGAGCGACTGGACAGGAAGTCTGAGCAGGAAGAAGAGGAGGATCCAGGTAAGGAACGATTTTAACAAGTAAGGCAGCAACAGCTGAATATGGAAGATTTAGCACAACAAGGGTGCTGGAACCGGACATATAGAGACAGACAAACATTCACACCTACGGGCGTTTTAGGGTCATATTTAAAACAGCTACATGAAATAGTAATACTTAAAAAAAACACATACATACATTATATGTATTTCCTTCATGTATGGCTGAACATTTATTTAGCATTTTGTGTTTAATAAGTTATTGAATTGTTTTATTTTGGAAAGTTTCCATTTCAGTTATGTTATTTTAATCATTAACTAATGTATATAATAATGCACATTATTATATACATTGTATTTACCTATTAGTCCTTTTTTCCAGTTTTTACTTTCATTTGTCTTAATCAATTAATTAGCATTTATAATAATAATAATAAATAATATTGATACTATATATGGATACGAATAATACAAATAATGTTTCTCATTTTCCTTTTACATTTCGATTTTTCCTACAGACACATTGTTGTAATTATTCCACTATTGTTAGTCTATGTTTCTATGTAAAATACTTGACTATAGTAGTTATTCCCAAGAAAACATCACTTTTATAGACTTTTAACATCAGCCTTTACTAATACAAATGTTGGACAAAATAATATTAACCCATGAGTGTAGTGTAATTCTAAATTTAATATTTCACATCATCCAAAAGTTTCCACAGCTCATCCTAGCTCATTTCTTCTAACACGTCCGTATCTTTCTTAACACCAGTAATTCAATTATTTGGTTTAATTCTGGATGAAGCACTTCCTGTTTACAGGATGAGGTGACATCCTGTCTCTGAGTACAAGTGCGACCTGAGCTGGAAGCTGCTGAAGACACTTGATCTTGTTCTTTTCTGCTTCATTTGACTCCATGCTGAAATATCCTCAGTAAGGTGTAGAAAGACATTAGTGACAGAATATTTTAGTTTTACATGTTGGAGTTAAATTACACCACCTCCTCTGGACCCTGAACTGGGGCTTTTGTCTCGCAGTAAAAACTCTGGGTGGAGTCCTCCTGTAATGTTTTTTTCCTTTAATGCAGACAGTTCAGCATGCAGCACATTCACAGCTAATTATCTGTAATGAAGGGGAAAATGGTGGTCTGTTAAACTGACTCATAAATATTTCACTCCTTAAAAGCAAATTTACAGCAGCTACAGCAGCGACGTAACAGAAGAAGTGATTTGATTTCTACAGTGGCTGTTTTCTCTGTGTCAAGTCACAGAAACAGTGTTGAATTGGGGCCAGTTGTACCTGATGTAGAAACCATGGTATTAGTACTTTCTCTTAAGTAAAGTATCTGAGTACTTTGAGTTTCAGTAACATAATGAAGTGATTTCTCCACAGGAGCCGTACAGCTACGAGCCCAGTGATGTTTTCATCAACACTCTGAACTCGGGGCTGGTCGGCTCCAGCACGCTGTGGTCCTCCAACCCCCTCCACGCTCTAAACCAGAACCAGTTCCCTCCAGTTCACTGCGGCTCCTCCAGAAGTCTGAACCAGAGCAGCAGCGATGTCCAGCGGCAGAACATCTATGAAAACTTCATGCAGGAGCTGGGGACGGGCTGCAGCAGCACAGCCGAGCGGACCGAGCCGTCAGAAGGTGACGGAGAAGAGGGAGAAGAAGAGGAAGACGAAGGGGAGGTGGACATGGACGGGGAGGTGGAGGCAGGAACAGGGGAGAAGCTGGACGTCCTGTTTGAGAAGGAGCAGGGGGTGGTGCGACGGGCAGGATGGCTGTCCTTTAAAGCCCTCATCACAGTCAACAAAGACAGGAAGCTGGAGCTGGTCGCCCGCCGCAAGTGGAAACACTACTGGGTCACACTGAAAGGTACAAACAAGGCTTAAATGAGTTAAATGAAGAATCATCCTGGTGAAGTGTCTTTACTGGTGACATGTTTCATTCCTCACTCATCATTTTACACATGAAATTCATCGTCATGAGAATTTCGTCTTCTGTGACTCTGAACGACTCTACAAATGTCTAACATCCCATCTCTGTTACAAACTGTACACATGGAGAAAGATGTGGGGACGCTCTGATGCAAAACTCTACCCAGGTGTATTGTGGGAAATGTAGGATTCAGTGTTCAGTGATTCGTTTGACACGGTAAAAGTCAAGATTCCTCTTTGTAAAAACCTGTTTATCACATCTCCACCTTTAGGATAGCACAGGGAAAACCGACCTTTTGTTTGTAGTTTCACGTTAATCTGAGCATCTTGGACCCTTATTCTTGGATCCAGATGACTAAGACTTTAGAAAATGTCCTCTTCTACTTAAACATATGATGGAAATGGTCTCTGAACGTTGAAGCTCTGAATGGGAAACCAATTTCATGCTTGTTGAGAAACTCTGATGTCACTGAATATGATGGAAACTCATGAACTACAAAGGTCATGTTAGTTAATGACACTTTACTAATAATAGAATATTCTGAGTCAACTAACGTCAAATATTGTGTGACGACATCTTTCCGTCTGTTGTTTATTCTCGTCTGCTGACGGCAGAACATTCCCATGCCGTCCATGTTTAGCGTGTGTCATGGTCGTGGCGTTGTTTGCATTTGGCATTAGGAGTCCTGGAAATCTGAACTCATATTTCTGAATTTTCAATTCAGAAAATTTTGTTCTCCGTTGTCCACTGAACGCAGCATTAATCAGCAGAATAAGACACAGCACCTTATCACTTGGGCAAAGTGACACATTTTTGCCATCTCTGGTCTCAAAATAACTTGACTTGAGATTAAACAGGATGAAATGAGTCTGAACTCTGTTAATGGTTCATTATTCTGTCCTCTCAGGTTGCACTCTGCTGTTCTATGAAACCTACGGGAAGAACGGCGGCACAGAACAGGAGCTGTCTCCTCGTTACGCCCTGCTGGCTGATGACAGCATCGTCCAGGCCGTTCCTGAACATCCCAAGAAGGAACACGTCTTCTGTCTAAGCAACTTGTATGGAGACGTCTACCTGTTCCAGGTGAGTTTCCTGCTTTTTTTTATTAGTCTGTTTCATTCTGTCATTTTAGTTTTTGTGTGATATCGCAGATTGGATCATCATCAGTTGTGAAACACATGAAACAAACTTGGCTTTGAGGTGTTGCAGCATTCCTCAACACACCTCCAGGTGGAGGTTTTCAACCAGTGCTTCAGATCCCAAATCACATAACAACATGATTCCCAAACAACCAGAATCATCTTGTAATGTCTGAACTCTGGTCCTGTGACACATCCCTGAGTAAAACTGTAGTTTTCCACAAAGTTCTCATCGCATTCTTCCTAAATTAGAATCCTCTCCGTTTTCTCTTGATTGTCTGTCTGTTGATTGCTGGCTGCATTTCTTTTCCCATAATACTCTGTCATTTCAGTCCCAGAACAGTGTGAATGAATGGGATGTAGTGCTGTGGATGGTTGTGGTTTCTCTCCAGCACAGGACCATCAGCGTCACCACAGGATTTTCTCTGCATCTGTTTTAGTTGAAAATGACTGTGTAGCTGTGGGCATCTCCTCTGTCTGCTGCCAGCTGTGACTGGTTGAGCTAAATGATGAACTCGAATGGGCCAAAAATAAACCTTCAAATGAAAAATGTAGAGAGTCACAAGTCGGATGCCACTGCAGTTCAATTTGATGCCAGTTTCTCCAGGAAACACCTGAAATGAGCAGATTGTTCAATATTTTCCAACCTGAAAACAATCCTCGATCCTACCACAGACACAGGATGGATTTTAGTTATTTCTTACTGAAAGAAATTGGTTCAGTACCTTCTTCTCTTTTGGTGGGCTACACTTTCCCCCTACTTCCAGTCTTCGTGTTAATCCAGACTAATAATCAATTTGTGGTATTTATACAATAATTAAGCATCTAGATGTGTGTTCTTTTACTTGAGACCCCAGTGAGTGAAGCAACAAAATAAACTAGATCCAAACAGACTCATTCCAGCAGTCCTCCAACATCAGGACTTGAGAGGGTCAGAGGTCACAGAGCTCTAAAAATAGATCTACCACATTTCCTGCGTGCTCGTTGGCAGCAGCACTGTTGACCTGAAACTTAACAAGGGAACATTTACGTCTGTGATCGTCCTCCTTATTTCTTTTTTAAGAGCTCACAAGACACTTCCCAGAGTAACGCTCACTCCTCTGTAGCTGTAGCTGTAGAATTTGTTTACAGACACACAAATCACCCAGAGGTCCACTGCAACACATCTCCATGGACCCTGGAGGTTCCTGATGGAAAGAAGGGTGGAGGGGTGAATGGTACAGAGGTGTCAAGCTTTTGGCAGCTAAAAGGAGCTGAGGATGGAGGGTGGAGGAGGGTAAAAGCCTTCTAATGGGATTCACGACACCCGGCTAATTACTACAACAAATGTCCCTGTTTACAACAATGAGCCAGTTAATCCTCTGACAGGTTTTCCCCCCTCAACAAAAACACCTGTTAGTGTCATGACTTGAAGGCCACTGTTCTCCATTTGGCCATTTCAGTGATAGCCAGTGTTTCTCTGTCTGTGAGCAGCTTTCACACCATCAGGGGAAACCTGAAGTGTAAAACACACAGCTCTCTGTTGTTTAGGACTCCTCAGTGTTTTGCCCTTAAAGAAAAAGCACCTTGTTTTCCTGCCCGGTTATCATTAAAACCAATCATGGGGTTGGTGGTTCGATTTCTGGCTCCTCCTGCCATATATCCAACTGTTGTTGGTAAAGGCACTGAACCCCAAGTTGCCCCTGGTGGGTCAGCCTAACCGCGTGGCAGCTCTGCAGTTGGTGTGTACCAAAAAGGTAGAAAAGCAATAAATAAGTGCAGACCATTTACCACCTCCGGGGGTGTGTGGAAATTTGCCCCTGGTACTTGTCTCCAAAGCTGATGTAGGACAATGAAATCAAAAGTAGAACCTGGGGCAGTGGGATAAGTTAAGTTACAGCTCCTGTAATGAACAAGGCTTGTTTTGTGTTCCTGCAGCACAGTTTTCCAACAGTGAGGAAACATAACCAGTTTTTGTCACTTCTAGGCCACCAACCAGACAGACCTGGAGAACTGGGTGACGGCGATCCACTCTGCCAGTGCCTCTCTGCTGGCAAAGCGTCAGGGGAGGGAGGATACACTGCGTCTCCTGCGCTGTCAGACCCGCTCACTGCTGCACAAGATCGACATGGACGGAAAGATGAAGAAGATGGCCGAGCTGCAGCTGTCTGTCATCAAGGAGCAGAAGAACAGGAAGGCCGTGGAGAGCCAGGTTAGTATGTGACAGGAGCCCCTTTTACCCGGCTCATTCAAGGCAGGTTTACCGTGCCAGTGCTCCACCTCGCTGTTCTGTATAAACCAGGGGTGTCCAGTCCTGGTCCTCTTGGGCTACTGTTGCTGTTGCTGCTGCTTGTTTTGCAACCAGCTCTGCACTTACAGCTTCTGACTGGCTGAACACACCAGGTAATCAGCAATGGGTAGGGCAGGGATAGTTGCCCTCGAAGACTAGGATTGGACACCACTGTCATAAATGGTACCAAACCGGTGTGTGGTGGGTCTATGTCTCTTTAAGCCGTCTCCAGAGGTAGCATCAGAGGCGAGGTGGTTTTACCCAGCATCTGTGGAAAAGACCCGAGCTGGCAATGGGTGTTATACATCAGCTTAAACGTCTGGCTGCTAAATACCACGGTGCTGGTACCTGTGTAAAATGAACACTGGAGAGCTTTTTTAAGTTCAGTGTAAATAGGCAAAGGCTTCTTAAAGGAGGATCTACCTTCTCTCCAGTACGGTGGGTTCTTGTATTAAAAGGGCTCGTGTTTATACTGGGATTAAGGTAGGACCACCACTGAACATTAGGGATGCAGTTAAGTAGCTCCTGGTAAAATAGAAACCAAGACCTGTTAGACTCTTGTTGTCTTCTGCCGATGTTGCAGCTTCAGTTCCCCCCAGGGTTCAGTAATAAGATAAACTAAACAGCCATTGTTTCAAATGGAGACTCATGTGGTCTCTGAGACATTATTCTGTGTTTTCCTTGCTAAGTAGGGACATGGTCAGGTTAGAGCAGGCCACGATGGCCCTGAGCTGCAGGTAAATGAGTGAACACCATCAAGCTTGCTGGTCAGCAGCAGCGATGGGTGATCTTAGATGGTCTCTGCTGTCTTTGTCCTGCTGGCACCGTTAACAGCCGAAGGAAACCCTGTGTGACATCTTACACGTCTTTACTTGACAAATAGCTGTAGGATTTTCTGGTGGCTGCAGAGAAGAAAAATGTCCAAGCTTGATCTCCCGTGGAGTTGAGTCTAATATCTGTTCCAGATGTTTAAGGCTGTTCCTGGCAGCCTGAAACAACAAGTGGTTTCCCGCTAATGATTGAGCCAGATGATGTTGTTGAGAGCGACATCAAGGACCAAATGTTGAGGTGACGACAGTGGTATCGTATCAAATCAGCATAAACCAACAGCTCAAAACCAACCGTGGTGAGAAAGGGTTACACATGCTATCAGCCAGCTGATGACTGGTGGTTCATCATCTCACCAACCTCATTTACTGATGTTTTTATGATCCCATCGTGTTCTTTTCCCAGGAGAATAGACCTCAATCCCATGGCAGGCTTTTACAAAATACCATGAATCAACAACAATGATCAATATTGAAAATGTCTTTTTATAAAAGTGGGATAGAAACATCAGCAGCATTAACACGCGGCACATCTGAACCAGAGCACAGGGTGACACAGTACACAAGTCTTTATTTTGTCCTTCACTGTGTGATTATCACTAATCAGTCTAATCTGACATCATCACAGAAACCAATGAAAGGAATTTCTCCTCCCCCTCCTCTCCCCCTTGTCCTCCCTTTCATGTTCGTCTGCTCTCTGACTCTTTCCCACGACAATTCAAGTACAGACGCATAAACTTTCAATTTAAATAACTGGACAAACACACACCACATCTTCACATGAAAGAAAACCGTTGATACTGAAGCCTCTCACTGCTGAGGCAACAACACTATTTAATAATTTAACAATCACTGTTGGGTTTGGAAAAGCTGCGGCTTTCCTCCATTTTCCACTCCTCTTCTATCTCTCCATCCACTCCGTTCCCCGTGGCCCCGAGTAAATGTGTAATTGAATGTCGAGCACTGAGATTAGTCTCTGATCTGCACTCAGAGGATCTCAGAGTTCACACAGCAGTGCTGGGATCAGTTTCACAGTTCAGAGAAAGAGATTAAGCAGCTGCCAGATGACACAGTTTACTGTCAGGTCATAGTCATTTTATCATGGTTGGTGTGATTCTTATTAGTATCATAATTAACTCTGTTCTGCTGCACATAGTGCTCTAAAATCACATTTATACACGGAAACTCCAAGTAGCTAATTAGTTAAACGTGTCTGATTAGCCCCACTGCACTAATACTATTATGCCGTAAATACTACACAACTTACTAATACCACACTACATAATACAGTAGTGCACAATGTCAGAGGTTTAGAGTGTTAACTAGGAGTTAAGGCAGCTATCTAACATTACAAGAAACTCAGTGACACAAGACAGAAGCAGAAATATTTCAAATATCTGCAGTTCCCAATGAAAAGAAAACGGAAAACAAACTGGAACTAATTTTCTGTGACGTTCACATAGCACATTCAAGAAGTCCCCTTCTCTTCTTCCAGATTTACACATAAATGGAAAAATACCACAATTAAATGAGACTCACATTTGGTTTAGTCCGTGTATAAACTGAGAAAACACAGGACGTCTGAACAGACGATGATCTACAGGATTTATGTCTGTGTTCAGATCCAGCAGTGGGAGCAGAACCTGGAGAAACTTAACCTGGATCTGTTCAGAATCAGGTGCTATCTGTCGAGTCTGCAGGGCAGCGAACTCCCAAACCCCAAGAGCCTCCTCGCCGTGGCCAGCCGGCCCTCCAAGAGCATGCTGGGACGTCTGGGAGTCTTCTCCGTGTCCTCTTTCCACGCGCTGGTACGAAAAGCTGTGAGAGCTCGTTTACACAACTTGACAACAGACAATGTGAGACAGAATCTGTATCTTCTCACTGTGGACGTCCTCTCTGTCATCAGGTGTGTAGTCGAGACGAGGCGACGTTGAGGCGAGGCCGTCGGACTCTGTCAGGAGGAAGCAGCAGGAGGAGGGGGCTGCCGTCTTCTCTGAAGGCTCTGGACGGACAGAACAGAAGTAGCAGGGACAACAGACACTGTGCATCAGAGGTAACACACAACACATTTTTGTTTTTTTTTTCATCCTTCAGCCAGTTTCATCCTTTTTCGCTGAAAGTTACATTTCTATTAAGTTTTTTTGGCCGAAGCTTTTATTCAGCACAAGTGGGGTCCTGACCAAGCAGTTTGAGAACACACAGGCAGAATCGTTTCCATCTGCCAGCTGCTGATTTTCACAGACAAACTGATCTCACTTGTCATATTCAGTCTCTGTGAAGCTGGTGTTTGGCCCCTGTTCATCTCTTACTCAGTGCTGTATCTTAGGAGCATCAGTCAGCTGAAGTTTCCATCGTCTCTGGCTCCTCGAGGCCCCCTCTTAATAAACAACGAGCTATTTCAGTGCTTTAGGAGTCTGGGATTTGGGAGGATAAATCTGTCAGCTACTCTCTGCAGCTGAAGGTTTATTTTGGCTCAGAGTTTTGACAAATTCAGTCCACTCCTCTGGTCTGACACAGCGGCACGTGCTCTCTGCCGACTCTGAGTCACACTGTTGAAGGTTGGAGACTCTGCAGCTGCTCTGATCTCCACACGCTTCTCCACTGAATGATTTTTACTTCGCTGAGCATCTTATCTGCATCATGCTGAGGTCTTCTGCCCCCTCTCTGTCTGCTCTCTGTGGACAGAAGTATGCGGACACCCTGGTCTGATTTGTTCAGCTACTTTGGGGAAATTCCTGCACAAGTCGCCATTTCAAATCACAATTGATTTGAAGAGGTGAAAGAATAAAGAAACGTCAGGTGACTGAAATCAATCAGCTTTTCAGCTGGTCACCTCTAAATGCTGCCTGAAAGACTTGGGAGACGTAATTCTGTGAGCTGGATCCCGTCCAGGGTTTCGTGGTTCTGTTCTCAGATCAGATCTGATGATGCAGACTGAGGTTTTCCAGGCAGTGCCAGCCCACAGAGACAGTCTGATCTGTCACGTCTCTGAAGTGCATGTGGAGGTAATTTCTGCTCTGTGTCGTCCCTGCAGGAGACAAACAGCTGGTTCTGTCCAGCAGGCGGTCCACACAGCTCCTGGACACAGCCTCACTGCAGTGAGCTCTGATCGTTACAGTCCTTCCAGAGAGTCTAAAATCAGAACAGACTGCTGTGTGTACGACGTCACCATGTGACTGTGGATCTTTTGAGGTTTCCATGTAACTTTGTGATTTCAGTGGTTTTATCTCAGAAGTAAAAACAGACGTTAACACAGCGAACGTCTCCGCGACATATTAGTCTTAGCTGATGATGATGAAGATGAAGATGATGGTGTGTTTACTGTCACTCGGTGTTCCTCAGACTCCAGACTGGCTGCAGCTCCTCTGCTCTGACTTCACCAACCTGTAATTTCAGCACAGCTCAACCCCCTCATTTTTTCCCATGGTTCCCTGAGGCTCATTATGGTTTTAATGCGGAACAGAATTTAGTATCAAAGTCTTTTTTTTCCTCGACAGATCGTTTTTAATTAAGTTTAAATTTAGACGGGGAGGGGGTATTTTTAGTTTTGCCCTGAGTCATGGTTTCACTGACGGTGTGTGTGTGTGTTTAGGTTTTCCAGAGTAAAGTCACCAACACACCATCTGCTCACCATGCTGCTGCCTGCAGCTCTGAGGTACAGTCTCTGCTTTCTACTTTTATTTCACGTGGCTGATGATCGTTTTTAAGTCAGTTTCCTCTCTGCAGTAAAGTGCTTAAGACGTTTTTTAAATCTGTTATTTAAATGTAGACATATGCAAAATTTAAAGGGGGAAATCCCTGTTTAAATGATTTGCTTTTTTACTGTATATAACAATGTATATGTATTATTTTGTAAGGTTATTATATATGTAAAGTAACTATCTATGATAAGTGACTATGTGTGAACAATATTTCCTTCTGAAATATGGAGTGGAGTCCAAATTGTTGAGTATTAATATCCCAAAATACAGCTGCATACTGTGACTTTACTGAGTAAATGTACTTAGTTACTTTCCAGTAGTGCAGATAAATGCTGCTTTTCAGACTCGTATGAAGTTCCTCTTTAAATGCACACGCAGTAAATAGATGATGATAGACTGCGACAGCAGCGTGATGCAGGTCTTTGATGAAGAAAAGCTCCGAACACTTCACGACATCACAGTCGAGTAGAACAACAGCCACAGAAGCAGTGAGCTGAGTGCGACAGGACACCGAGCTCCACAAGCTGATGTGTAACGTGGTTTGGTCCAGAGGCTGCGGCCACCTGTCGCCATTTAACCCCCCGAGGAGGAGAACAAAGAGAGGAGGAGAGAGGAGGGATAGATGATTGTTCTTCCTCAGGCAGGAGTTTGTTTAGTGGGACAGCTGTTAGAGAGGAAGAGGGGAGGAGGTGTGAGGAGGATTAAAAGGTCCGAGAGCCTTTTATTCTCCCAGAATTCCTTTGTCCCTGAGTGTTAATCCATCCACAGAGGCAGAAAGTGACTCCCCCACCTGCTACCCGCTCCACATGACCACTCCTCCCGCTGTCACATGACCTCCACCTCCTTTCTCCCTCTGCTCCTCTCCTCTTTTAACCTCCTTCCTCTCCACGTGATACCTCCTCATCCTGCTGCTCGTCCTCACACTAGAACGGTTTCAACCTCTTTCTTGAATTTTTGCAGATAAATTAAGTGTAATAAAAAATGTATGAATGTGTGTTTACTCCTGCAGAGACTGGATGTTGTGTCCGAACAGAGAGAGGTGGCGCCCTCTGCTGGACGTCCTGCTGCTCTACAGGTGTGTTCAGGGTTTTCTTCAGTAATGATGATGATTGATGAGACAGAGTAATAAATACATCAACTCTGCTGCATTTCACACTTTACACTTCTTTACTGTAGGATGATGTGTTAGTGACCAAATGAAACAACGTCTCTCCTGTTGTTCAGGTGTGTGATGAGCTGCAGGTTTCACATGTCGGTGTTTTCACTCTGCACATCTGTCGACCCGACGCTGACAAAGACTTTGGTAAGAACATAAGAGCTGTGATAAACCAAACTGGCACCAGAACTAGTTTTGTTTTGTACTTCTGTTTCTGTATTAGTGTGGACATAAGAGAAATAATATGAAAAAATCCCTCACGGTGTTTTTCTGCTGACTTTGCAGGTTTTGCGGTGACCGGTCATGTGGGCGGAGCCGGGGAAAGTCACATCTACGTCAGCGAGGTCGACCCGCTGGGGCAGTCTGCAAGAGAAGGTCTAACATCTGAGTCTACCTCAGTTTAAAGTGTTTGTAGTGGGGGGGGGTTTACTATAATTACAGTCTTGATGTGAGACGCCCCACATCTCCGGGACACAGTTTCTCCTCTAAATGCTCATGTTAACTCTGAGTTTTCCTGACCTGCTGTGTTTGTTTTTGTTTCCCATCAGGCCTCAGGGCAGGAGATGAGATCCTGGCTGTGAACGGGGACACTGTGTCCAGACTGGACCTGGACCTGATACAGAGTCTCTTCAGCCACCAGAATCTCCAGCTGCTGCTCAGGAGAGAAGCATCACCTGACCCCGAGGACCCCCCCACCGCCTGGCTCGGAGCTGGAGACCCTGCAGACCCCTACTGGCCCCCGACTCCTCCCAGTCTGCAGACCTGCATCAGAGGTGCAGGACAGGAACTTGTGGATTTGAACACAAGTGAATCTTTTTGTAGGTGATATTGATTTAATTGTGACAGAAGAGCAGACAGGAAATGATCCCAGACTGGAATGAAACCGATGAGGCTGCTGAGACTCCGGTGAGAGACCAGGAATGAATGCAGGAGGTTTAGTTTCCCTGCTGCTCCCAGAGGAGCGTTTTATTCTGAAGGCCAGTCGATGCTCAGTCACATACAGTTAAAGCTCAGTGAATTCAGAGAAGACCTGCAGGAGTAATAATGATCACTGTGTCTTCATATACACCTTCTGTACCAACACAGCTGTGGGTTTAATGTGAGTCTATTCACTCTATGTCTCAGATTCTTCACCTGCCGTTGCTGCTGAAGCTCCAGACGACGTCCTGCCTCCCGTTTTTGATGATGTATCGACAAAGACGTGTGAGGAGGCTGAGCCCCGAGCACAGGTAAAGATCACTTTGACTCAAAGTGTAGATTGTCTTTATGCTGCCTCAGGACAGACACTTTCTTTTTCTCTCATCTTTTCTCTCTCGGTTTTACCACATGTAACAGTTGTGTAAAGATGTGTTGACCTTTAAACCGGGTGATTAATGACTGAAACGTCTTCAGAGCAGCTGGACACCACAGGATGTGATCATCGTCTCTCAAATGTAAAAATGATCTGTGTGCACCTGTTTTCTCAGACCTACCTGCAGAAATCATTTCCCACAATCCTCTTGTGCTTCCTGAAGCTCAGACTCTGTCACATGACCTCTGATCAGGCTGATAATCCAGGCTTACACCTTCAGGAGTGTGTTTGTAGAGTCAGAGTAGAGGGGATTAATGGCGTCTGCTCGTAGAACCAGAGAGAACTCGTAGATGTTGTTCCTGCCCTGCTACCCCACCCCGACGGTGGAGGCTACACGAGTTGACCTCTGACCCTGCCAATCCCTGTCACCTCACTGGCTGACCATGGGTGCTCTGTGCTGGGTGCTGCCGCTGGAGGAGGACAGAGAGATGCTGAAGGAGGAGGAGCAGGAGGGAGGGGAGGTGTTCCCTGGTGTCGGGCTGGTGGAGCGGCTGGGGGGGCTTCTGGAGGAGGCGGCCTGCTGCCTCAGCTGCCAGCGCCCGGCTGACAGCCTCGTACTGATGGTAAACAGACGCAGAGCGAGATGGTTGAGGTTTAAATGGAGAGAGCGAGAGATGTTGGATACGCTGCTGCTGCTTTAACATAGCGAGCTCCTCTTTTTCTTATACGTTATTATCTCACCTTATAATATGTATATACATAATAGTTGGCTCTGGTTTCAGCAGCTGTCGTGTGTGTGTGTGTGGAGCTGTTTCTTTGCTCTGTGCTGCACTGGATGAGTAGTTTATCATAATTAAAGGACAAAATCTAAACGCTCTAATTCAGTTTCTGAGTTCATTTCCAGTGTTTCTCTGCTCTAAGCGATGGTGAAGAGTGGATCTCCTGCGACGTTAAAGTGAGGCGTCTTAAAAGCTGGGCGAACAGGCTGCAGCTCAGATTATGATGATGAATGAGGCGGCTGGTTGGTTCAGACCTCGACCTCCTCCAGGGTCGAACCACAAGAGAACTATTTTAGTATGTTTTCATATTTCTACTCCACTAGATAGATACAGCTGTGGAAGAAGTAATCAGATACTTAAAACCACCAGTGTAGTTCTCCTTTGCAGAATGTCCAACATCGCCCGATTCCTGCGCAGGTCACTGCATTAGTTTGCTCTGCTGGGCCTTTTATTCTGTTCTCTGCTGTGGGTTTAGTAGCAGCACATCTGATGTCTTCAGATGTTTTATGTCGACAGGCGTCACCAGAGGCTTGAGCTTTCCGGGTTCTGAGCGTGATATCTTTGGTTTTAGAGTTTTCCTGGTCAATGATCAACATCTTACAGAAAGACTTGGACTCATGCAGGAACTTATTAGAATATAAATCTGGACGTGTAAACTACAACTTCACTGGTTTGCAGAAGCTGTAATTTTAGTTAACTGTGTTTTATGTGTTTTATTCTGCTGATTCAGAAAGATCTGATCTGAACTAACACAAAGCATTTTTGAGATGTTGTCCTTCAGCATCCTTGTATTTCATGGTCATCTGATGTGTCCTGACCTCTGACCTTTGAGCCCTTTACAATCGTTTACTTCAGGTCTGCATTATCAGAATATGAAGTGGTCTGATCATCGGACTGATCGCTCTCTGTCCTCTCTGCTCTCAGAACATGGAGCAAGTGTACTCGTTGTACCAGACGTTCCCAGAAGGCCGAGCGGCGGAGCCAGGCATTCCTAAGAACCCGTACAGCAGAGAGATGGTCCTGCAGCCAGCGAGTCCCACCCACCTGAGTGTGTGTCAGCGTCTGCGTAAAGTCATCCAAGAGCTGGTCGACACCGAGAAGTCCTACGTCAAGGTCTGTAATCCTGCAGCTGTAGTACTACTGAGAGTACCAGCACTACTGCTAATAGTACTGCTCCAACAACTCATAGTATTACCATCACTACTATTAGTACTTTTCCATTGTCACTGCTTTTATTACCACATCTGTTTCTGCTATAACCACGTACTTTGTTAAATACTGGACTTTATCGTCATTCACTGTCATTTTTTCCCGCTGGATGAATAAATGTTAGATTCTCTTTTCCTCTGACTGAGATGATTAAAGTCCTTGTTAATGTCGCCTCTCTCAGGATCTGGTCGGTCTGTTTGACATCTACCTGGCTCCGCTGCAGAAGGAGACTTTCCTCAGTAAAGACGAGGTAGACACAGAAAAACCTTTTCACCCAGTGAGACGTCAGCTCGTGTCAGTGTCTCTGACGCTGTCGTCTCTCCCTCAGATGGAGGCGCTGTTCGGCAGTCTGCCCGAGATGTTGGACTTCCAGAGAGTTTTTCTTCAAACGCTAGAAGAGAGAATTGACTCGTGTCCCAACTTCAGCAACCTGGACACACCTGAACAGTTCAAGGTAACGATTCACCTGCTGCTTCAGTTCAGTTTGTTTCCGGTTCTTTCACAGGGTTTAAAGGATCCTCCAGGATTTTCATCTGCTGTACACTTACTTTTCTATTTTTATTTCTTATTTACTTTTTTTAGTCTTTTTTGTCTTCTTCTTCTTCTTCTTACTCTTCTTCTTCTTCTTACTGTTCTTCTTCTTCTTCTTCTTCTTCTTCTTCTTCTTACTGTTCTTACATTAAATACCTGGTTTTAAATAATTTTAAAGTAATTTTGTATTATTTTTATTTATGTATATTTCATTAATGAATTCTTAGTTAATTTGTTGCACTTTCAAAATTCATAATTTCTTGTATTTATTTTCATGTTATTAAGTCATGTCACCACTGTACTATTGTTGTTGGTGGGAGTGAACTTTGTGTCTTAAACGTTGTATTAATGCATTAATTAGAACTGGTCGTCTAAGGCTAAATACTATAATCAGTGTCAAACACCTCACGTTTCAGGTTTTTCTGTTGACTTTCAGAAACTGCTCTTCTCGTTGGGAGGATCTTTTCTTTACTACGCTGACCACTTCAAACTTTACAGTGGCTTCTGTGCGAACCACATTAAAGTCCAGAAGGTCCTGGAGAGAGGTGAGGCTCAAACGTCCATGAAAACTGCTGATTAACTCATTTAGATTATCAGGAAAATAATGACACAGTCTCAGCTGCTGAACATTAACTTTGAGAAATATGTATCAACTGTTAGAATCATCTTTTCAAAAAGAAACATGACCATTAAAGCTTCATGTTTCCTCCAGCGAAGACAGACGGAGCCTTCAAACACTTCCTGGAGACGAGGAATCCAACCAATCAGCACTCGTCGTCTCTGGAGTCGTACCTGATCAAACCTGTTCAGAGAGTCCTGAAGTATCCGCTGCTGCTCCGAGAGCTGGTGTCCCTGACCGACCCCGAGAGCCCCGAACACGCACACCTGACAGGTACACGACACTTCAGTGGACATCCAAAAGATCTGTCTCCTCTAACTACAGACGCATGTGAAACGAAGAAGATGATCACCTGTAGATTAATGAAGTTTGATTTACATGTGACACACATCCCCCAAATCACCATACGATGATTTCATATGATGATTTGAACTCAGCAGCACTTTACATCATTGAATATTAATTAATACCAGACGTCTGTGAGCTGTTCTTCTGTGACTGTGAGTCCTCCCTGTGTCCACTCAGACGCCCTGCGAGCGATGGAGAAGGTGGCGACTCACATTAACGAGATGCAGAAGATCTACGAGGATTACGGCTCCGTGTTCGACCAGCTGGCTGCGGAGCAGAGCGCGCCAGAAAAACAGGTGATGAAAACATCCTGCACACCGAAAGAAACTTACAGCAGATGTATATGTTGTAAATGCAGTTTTATGCTGTGGAATCCATGACAAGTCGTTCATAATATTAGTAATCTAATTATTATTTTCCTCCCACTTTGACTCTCAGGTGACGGAGATCTCGATGGGGGAGTTTCTGGTCCACTCGTCAGTGGTCTGGTTGAACCCTCTGCCCTGTTTAGGACGACTGAGGAAAGAACCAGAGCTCACACTGTTCGGTGGGTACAGAAAGTAACTGAGTACAGCTACTCAAGTACTGTACATAATTACATTTTTGAATGTTTCCACGTCTAGCTGAAAGCTTCAGTTACTTTGCAAATGCAGATTCTCTGATCAGAGTATTTCTTCCAACACACCACACGTTTACCGACATTGTTAACACGACCACATTTCACCAGTGTCTGATTAAGACGTCGGTAAACTTTGATGATTCCTGTAAACTCAGCTTGATGTGTTGTTGTGTCCTCAGTGTTTAAACGAGCCGTCATCCTGGTTTATCGTGACAACGGCAAACTGAAGAAGAGGATGGTGAGTCTGATGTTTTATTGATTGTGTTATTGTATCCTGTGTGTATGTTGTGTTTGTGTGCTCCGCTGAAGAGTTCATGTAACCAAACTGAACTGAATGTTTGTCCTGATCACGTTTTACATTTGTTCTGTTGTGTTCAATGACAAAACGTTATTTTATTATTATAATATTATTAATACATTACTGAGCTGGGATTTAGTTTTCTTGTATCATGGGGCTCAAATCTATTAAATCTGTTCACAGTTTGTAGTAAAAGACAAAAAACCTCAGAACTACCTGTAAATGTAGAAACGTTAATGTCTGTACATAGAGATTAATTAAATTATATAAGAGCAGGAAGTAAAACTTTTATTCTTTCCATCCATCTGACTTTTTGTGTCTTCTGTTGAACAGACCAGCTCCCGCTCAGCTGATCTGGACCCCTTCAGGTTCCGCTGGTTAATCCCGGTTTCAGCGGTTCAGGTCAGACCGGCCAACATCACAGGTCAGCGAGCAAACACAACCTGTCAGGAACTTTGTTGGTTTGTGATCAGTGTGTCGGTGCAGCAATCGTCCAGCAGGTGGCGCCGTGTCTCAGCTTCACTCTCACTCTTTGACCTGATCCATGTTCTCGGTGTGTTTTCCAGGCTCTGAGAACCCGTGTGTGTGGGAGCTGGTCCACTGCAGGTCGGAGGTTGAGGGGCGACCGGAGACGGTGTTTCAGCTCTGCAGCAGGTACAAACGTCCACGTGAACTCGTCTTAGTGCAGTTCGATCACAGAGAAAAGAATCATTCATGTGTCTGATGTGATGAGAATCAAACACTAATGAAAACCATCACCAGCTTGTGACCAGGTGCTCGGTTCAGTTCTGACCCTTTCTGACCTTCGTTGTGCTGTTTCAGTGGTTTGGAGACGAAGGCCAGCGTGCTGCGAGCTCTGCGCTCCCTCCTCAGAGACCGAGTGCCCACCGGCTCCCTGAGGAGAACCAGGCTGTCGACAGCAGAGAGGAGCAGCTCCTGGAGGAGGAGGCAGCAGCGATGCCACTCCAACAGCCAGAGGGCGACTCCCCACGAGCGGGAGGAGAGCTGCAGACCTGATGCTGTTCTCCTGGGAGAAACCTGCTCGGAGCCTCTGCTGCCCAGTCACGCCGTCACTGACTCCACGGGGAGGAGGACCAGACTCTGCTCCCTGACCAGCGAGCTGGAGGCTCAGCTGCAGAGACTCAACTTCACCGAGGACGAGGCAGAGCGAGGCGCGACGTCTCCAAGCGACGACCGGAGACGGAGCTCCAGTCTGCGTCGAAGCCCCGGAGGAGAAGTGCTGGAGCTGGAGAGAGACTTCAGCGTTCAGAGCATGACCTCCATGATCAACGAAGACTGTTTCTACGACTCTGTGCTGATGCAGAAGACTGTTGTTCCTACGCTACAGGGCTGACGTCAAGGTGCTGACATCTGTCACAGTACAGAGCAAAGATCAGACGAAGGCTGCTCCCAGGTCAACACACGTTACACTGACAAACCTCCAACAGTAAGACTACCTCTGGAGCCAGCACCTGCACAAAACAGAGAAGAAGCAGCAGAGGTCTGAAAGACGTTTCAATATTTTTACAGAAGAGGAATCGAGTCAGCTGCGACAGCCTGGATGTGGAAGTAGACGCTGCTTTTAAAATATTTCTTTTATATTCTTATATTCTTTTATATCGATTTCTCTCAAAATCTCAGAAACAACTTCTCGAACCTCAGAACCAAAGGAAGCCGAGACTGGAGCAGACACACAAACACAGGCACCGTGAATAAAACTGCACAGAGAACAATCATAATCAAACCTGAAATGTTACAGGGACAAAGTTGTTTCCTCCAAAGAGTAAAATAAAGTTTAAAAAAAAAATCTACTCAAAATCATAACTTTGTCTTGTTCTACTGTGACTTAAATTATAACCTACATTTTTTAAAACTTTTTTCTTTATCTATGAAAAACACGACAAAACGTTTTTCTCTTAAATTCTACTTGAACGTTACTTTTTTCTTCTGAAATCATTACAATTATTCTCAAACCAGGACTTTAGAAATTCTTCTTACATTTCAAGTCTTTTATCCTGAAAAAGCTTATTTTCTTTTATTCTGAAAATATCACAAATTATCCTACAAAGGTTTTTACTCATATTAAACCTTTAAACTTGTAGATTATGTAAAAGTCTCTTTATACTATAAATAAATTATCTACACTAATTCTGCATATTCCTGCAAAAATCCCAACTTTTCCAATGAAATGATCAAGTCTCATTTTCTCCTAAATGTGCGACTTTATTCTATCACTGTATCTTATTTTGTGTCTCTGCTCACAGTTTCTCTATCAACAGAATAAACTAGACGCTGCTGAATTTCAGCAACAGAACCGAACCGATCAAACCCAGCTGCATGAAGGCATTAACACGAAGATAACAAACCTCCTGATTCTGGAAACATTTCCAGTCACGTCGTGCATTTAATGAGCTTTAGTCAGTGAAACAACATCTACTCGTTGTGTGTGTGAACTCTCGCTGTGGATTCAACACTTTTTAAAAGGAGCAAACATCCCGAGAGACGTCAGAAACTCTTCTGTGGAGAACAAGGATCGTTGGACTGTTGTTTGTGTCGTTGTGTGAAGTCTTGATTATTTTGTAGCTTCGTGTCCATGTTGTAAATATTCTTCATGTACAGTTTGTGTGTTTCTGTTAAACACGTCATTTCTTGACAAAAGCAGTTTCTCGTTCACAGCTGAAGCTGCTGGATCAGTAAATCTGTATTTATACTTTCTGTATGTGTTTTAAGCTAGTTTCATTTGAAATGAACCTTTGAACTATTTTTATGAAGTCTTAAAGTATAGCTAATTTATTTTCTTAAATATTTGTGTCCATCTGTTTTACCCCTCGATGCTGTTTAAGATTCGATTAAATGATCCCAGATTTAATTTAACATTGATTGAGTGTGTGTGTGTGTGTGAGAGCAGCAGCCTCTTTGTGTCTCTCTTTATCTTCCACACTGGTTCACACACGTACTGAGAAACGTCGCCGTACGATCAGTTCTTTATTTCATTCTGTGTAACAGCAGGATCTAAATCTTCTGGTTGTGACGGAGGAGAAATGAATTTTTTAAAAAGTGAGTGATGGAGAGTCGGCTCAGCTCCTGTTGCCACAGTAACTGTTGTACGGAGGAGAAAGAAAAGCAACACGTTCACACACAGGAAGTAAAGCAGCAGCTTCTTCTTTATTTAATCATTTACTGAGAGTCCAGCTTGTTTTTAACCACAAACCTGTTTCTGCTAAAACTAATGATTCAATGATTTATAAGACTTTTCAAAACCTGCAGATCCTCAGCTCAGCTACACTGAAAAAAACAACACATCCACACGTTAGTGGACATGAATCACAGTGGAGGCTGCGTGAAGCTCTGACAGGTACGATACAGGTGATACAGGCTCCATCATCAGGAGGAAGGATGTGGTGTCACTGTGGTTCAGGTTTTAACTCCCATGATAATGATGTTTCATATGTTTACAGGACAACGTGATGTCGTGTGTGACGTCACAGGAAAATAGAAAACGTAACCTGTGTGTTGTGTAGTTTACAGGTAAGTATTTTATGGGATCAATAAACCAAATGATGTTTTGACCACAAACGTAATGATGATGATGAAGAAGAAAACTGTAGACAGGATTTGAAATGTGTTCTTGCCTCCAACAGTCTGTGTTTGAGTTTAAACACACACACACACACTATCTGTGTGTGTGTGTGTGTGTCTGCCGCTGAGTTTTTAGTTTCTGATTTTCTTCACTTTTCTTTTTCATCAACAGTTCTGTGAGTCGACATCACGTGAAACTGAAATAATCCGGAAGCCCCGCGTGTGATTGGCTGTTGAACAACGTCGCTCAGCCAATTAAAAAATAATGAAATAAGATTTCACATCAGGAAACTGAGTTTAAGAATATGTGGAACAATGTTTCATTACTTCTGTTCATATCTAATATGGAGGCATCAGCAGGAGGAAATAACTTTGACTTTATTGTTAATTAAATGAACATTTGAGCTCAGACCTGTTTCATATTTAAAGTATTTTCTGTTTTCCTTCCTTCTCGGACAGAGTCTGTGAAAACATCTAATAATTAGTGTTTTTAATTAAATCAGCTTCTTTTCCTCATTTATGCTTCACTTCACCCACAACTTCGTTTTCTTTAATCAGTGCTTTTTATTACCAGCTAAATCTACCTCTTCAGTCATCTGTGAGTTTTACTTCTTTCATTGCAGTTACTGATTTATTTCCTTTAAAATGTACTGAGCAGTGTTTAATCTATGTTTTTCATAGATTTACTCAATTTGATTTATTTATTATTTTGTATTGAGTATATGAGAGTGTGTGTGTGTGTTGAGCAGAGATAACGCTGTTATCAGCAGGTATCAGCATCGTCCCAGATCAAACCAGATTCTCAGAGTCACATAATTAATGTTTTCAACGTGTAACGTGTTTCCGTCATTTCACATGTGAAACAAAGACGTTTTGAACCTGAATCCACCACTAACTGTCAGCCAGAGCAGGTTTAAGTGCAGTAAAAGATGCTGCTGTTTTTCTCCATCACGTCAGGTCCAACAGACGTTACAGCTCAAATAAAAGAAGATTTCAAATTTGAAATTATCTTTCCCCACTTGTTTATTACTGTTTATTAATCATTTATTATTTAATAGAACATAACGTTTTATATTATTTATAAACAATCTATTAACTTACATTTGATAATATAAAACAGTTTTTAAAGTGACTGACAAGTTTTAACTCACATGAAAATGTTTTCCTCATCATCAACACAATTAAAGACTTGTTACCACGGTTTTATGAAACCTAATTAAGCTGCAGAAAGGAAAACAAATGTTTCAAACTAATAAAAATAACTTATTTTTCTTTAATTAAATCTGTGGCACTTTGAAAAAAAAAAATCAGTGTTAATATGCAAAAACAGTGAAAGTAGAAAAAATGTAACAATGATCATTTTTGAATTCAACATTTTCTATAAATTTTACACTTTACAAAACACTAAACTGAACGTTAAATAAATACTTTACATAAAACGTCTGCAGCTCGACGCTCATGAATCTGCATAAATTCATAAGGAAACATCAGTTTCTGTAAATAATAATTAACAGATGATGTGTGAAATAAGAGACATTTTCAGAATCAATTTTAACTAATTCTCCAAGTTATAGCTGTTTCAAAGCTGCATCTTTGTTTGGATTCAGACACAAACAAAAACTTAAAATGAATATCTATATTTACTGTGCAGAGATTCTGAAAAACCTGCAGAACAGCTTTAAGCACATTTAATTTTAAAACAAGTAGAAATAAACCAGGACATGAGAAAACTGAAGTAAATGTTTGAGCCGTGTGAGATATGAAGCAGAGAAAATGTCTGATCTAATGTTGTGCGTTTGTCCTCTGTGTGTGTGTGTGTGTGTGTGTGTCTGCAGCAGCAGGACGTTTGTTTCGCCTCCGGGCGTCAAGTCAAAACCTCCAGAGTCCGGTTGTAATAGACCTCGTTCCACATCAGCTGGATGTTAATGGCCAGTGTTCGGTATGTGGGACAAACTGTGACCATGATCCCACAGCTCTGAACACTGCAGCAGACCAACATGAGTTATTATACACATCAGTTAAAGGAGCATACCGCTGTTTTTCTACATCTGAGCCCATTAATAACACATCACATCCTGTACCCAGCTCTGTTCATGAGAGATGGAATAATTAATACATTAGAACATTTGAAATGTTAATTTCAGTTATCAAGCAAAATGACAAAGAGCTTCTCAAATATCAGTTTCTTGTTTTTCTCTGTTTTATATGATTGTAAACTCGGATCTTTTGGCCTCTTTGTTGTACAAAACTCTACATTAGCAGATCTCAGCACAGTTTCATCTTCTGACTATAGAGTAAAAATTAAAGAACAAGTACTAAACATTTGAGTCCATACCTTCACTGATCATTTCTTCATTGATTTCTCTCCTGCAGACAGTTTCAGCTCATTTCTATGATAATTAACCTGCAGACAGACGATCAGATATACTGACATCACGATGATGGTGATGATGTTTGCTTCCTGGTTTTATATTTTGTCCTCTGGTTTAGATTTTACAGACATTTACAGACAGAGTCGTTTAACACTCTAAACTCCAAATATCACTGAAAATGTTACAGTTTATTCAAAAATGAAAAGTTTTTAGGTACAAATTGTAGTTTATTATTCATTTTTTATTCCTACAGGATGCAGGGAGCTAGTGTCATTTTTTAACTCTTAGCAGAAGCTGAAACTGAATCCTGAAGGTTTCAGTTCACTGATTTTATTATTAATCT
Source organism: Sandelia bainsii (assembly GCA_032362345.1). Classification (NCBI taxonomy): domain Eukaryota; kingdom Metazoa; phylum Chordata; class Actinopteri; order Anabantiformes; family Anabantidae; genus Sandelia; species Sandelia bainsii. Next base: position 20,746,056 of record JAUMHL010000017.1, read on the forward strand.
GCAGCTGCTGTTTCAGTTTGATGGCATCTCTACGGTGTGTCAGAGGGTTAAAAGTACACTGAACCTTTTAAACATGTCATTTGTATTTTCTATTGCTGGTCTTGGATCAGTTGCCTCACTCGTGATTTTTACTGGCTTAACTAGTGACATTGTCCTGTGGTCTGGAGGTTGGAGTGTGACACCAGAGAAATGACTTTTAATGAACAAACACTTGATGTCCTGATCCTCACACTCTTAAAATATATTCTTTATACTGTATCTGGATGTCAGTGTATATTTTGTAAAACCTTTCTTAAAAATGTCAGGCCTCACAACATAACTGTACAGAACTTCCATTAGAAATCTGTCCATTTTAAAACTGTAATTATTGGTTTGTTTTACATAGTGATGTCAATGCTCTGTTTGTCTCGTGGGAAACAGAGTCGGCTCTATTGTGCTTTTCTTCATTCTGAGTTATTATATCAACACAACAACATTAATTAAACTGTGCTGATGGTAGTAATGACGCTCACACTGTCTTACATGTTGTATTTTCCCACAGAGGAGCTGGTTGGTGAAAAGGAAGAAGAAAACATTAGTTTATTGTTTCGAGTTGGGTGGAAGCAGCTCGTGTCTGTGCAGGTCTGAGGCTGATAAGACGCAGACTGGAGGATTATGGTAATAACAGGCTGCCACTGACTGACTGCTGGGTCCCATCACTACAGAACGGGTGGGCGGGCTGCGGGCTCTTATCACTGTGTTGCAGTGGGCAATTCTTCACACACTCACATGGCGGGCGACACCTTGATTCTCACTGCAGCTGGACAAAGAACAGCTCTGCGGTTTTATCACCAAATGACGACTCAATGTTGCTTGTGGATTGGTCTAAAAGCACCAATGATCGTCTCGGTCAACGGAAATGTGACTGTTTTTGAGAGCGAAGGACTCTGACCAGCAGATATTATCAGTAATAATCAGTAGTGAGCTTTTACCTTGATGCTCATCATTTCCAGGAGGTGATGCCGCATTTTTCAAATGCTCGTAAAACTCTTTGTGTGACGTTTCTCACAGAAACCAAATCAACCTGGTTTTATCCAAAGAAAACAATCAAAACCAAAGGTTTTCAGGTAAACGTCTCCTTTTGTGATCAACAGCGGCACAGAGAACCATTTCTGTGGTGGTGCACGGCTCACGTACCCGACCATCAACTCATCAGATAAGACCGCTGCTCTGCGGCTCCTTCAGCTGAGCCAGTGACCTTCAGGTTAGAACACAAGACGTAAGTCCGGTTTCCTGAACCGGACTCTGGTCAGTTTAGTTGGTACAAAGGTTTCTTCTATTCAGACTGAGATTGCAGGAAAATAAAGGACATTTGGTCTTTTCCAGGATGCAGAATGGGATGAAACTGTATGTACAGTTGCCAAGGAGACAGCAGGCAGAGGGGTAGTTAGAAGCTGTGAACTCACACACCCTGTGTTTTCATTCACACTGCTTCTCTCTGCTCCGTCCTCAGGAATCTCTTCAGGAGACACAGCCGGAGACACGACACAGGTAAGACTCCAGCTGTCTTTCAACTTAGAAAACATTTCTCCTGTTGGTGCAGATGTTTAACTCCATCAAGACACTAGAGCTGAATTCATTTGAAGAAATAACTTCACTCTAACAGAGCTGTGAGTTTCTCCTCTGGTGATGTGAAGGAGTGAAGCTGAGGGACTCTGCTGCTTTAAATGGACATAATTGAGTGTCAATGATCACCACATCAGCTGCAGAGTAACTAATGCAGGCAATCAGCGAGCTGACACACGCTCGCCCCCCTAAAACAGAAATCAGAAAACTGAGAGAGAAAATGCATTTGCATCAGCAGCCTCAGCTGTGTGTCCGTCACGCTCCCACGCTCACTTCAATTCTCATTTCTCCCCTGGTCGCAGCTCACTGGAGCCTGCGCTGAGGAAGTATCGGCTGTCAGGACCCGACCGGGACGCTGCTGCACCAACAGGGACGGGAGCCGGACGGGGGGGTCTGAACCATGCTATCGGCCGCCGTTCAGATCCTGGCATTTGCCCTGGCACTCCTGGGCGTCCTTGGAGCTACTGTGGCCACTCTGCTGCCCAACTGGAAGGTGAGCATCAATGCCTGGTCCAGTGTCATGACCCCCATCTCACAGATGCAGGGTCTGTGGATGGACTGTGTGTGGTACAGCTCTGGTGTCTTCAGCTGCACCATGAAGAACTCGATGCTGTCGCTGCCGGGCTATCTGCAGACCACACGGATCACCATGGTTCTGTGCTGCATGGTGGCATTGTTTGGACTCTGCCTTGCCTCCCTAGGGCTGAAATGCACCCGCTGGGGAGGGAGTCACCGAGCAAAGGGACACACAGCAATTGCTGCAGGGGGCTGCTTCGTCCTGGCCAGCTTCCTCTGCCTGGTTCCTGCATCGTGGTTCACCCATGAAGTCATCACCACCTTCCTGACCACAGACCTGCCGGACAGCAGCAAATATCAGCCCGGTGGAGCTCTGTGTGTGACGTTCATCTCTGCTGGCTTCCTCCTGGCCGGAGGTGTCATTTTTTGTTTGTCGTGTCCCGGAAAAAGAACGAGAAGACCAGACTACGCTTCCCCCACCGACCCTGACAGATTTGTGTTGTACTGTGATGAGCGGCGGAGGCGGGAGCTGCAGGCGGAGCGACAAAAGCCAAAACACAGACAAACCAAAACTGTCCAACTGCAGCTGGACAAGGTGAAGCACGAGAAACCTCCTCAGGAGAAACCTGAACAGTGTCAGCAGCAGAAGCTCTACTCCTCTCCCTCCAAACTCCCTCCAAAAGACATCAAGGACAGCTACAGCCTCCAGGAGTATGTTTAGTCCTCGCAGCTGATGAAATGTGGAGTTTTCAGCTGAGCCTTTCCGGCTCATTGGAGGGGGGAGGTGTGTTTGAGGGGGAATAATTACCGAATGTCGGGAACGACAGATTGTGTATTCAGCCAAACGTCCCAGAATGGAGACAGAAAGCAGAGAACAGGAGCTTAAAAAACTGCAGAGGCACCAAACACTGTAAATCATTCACAAACTGCTGCAGCTTCACCAAAGCTCTGAAGGAAAGAAAGAGCTGAACCTGCTGACTATCAAACAAAAAAAAAAAGTCTGAGCTCTGAGTGAAATTGAAAAGCCATCATTTCCCAGCTGTACATGCCGTCTGCCTTCTGAGATTAACTCGTGCTCAGTCAGGTCTGTGAGCACGATTTGATTCCTTCAGTCAAAACAAAAAAAAGAAAAAAAAAGTTACTGCTTTAAAAAATATCTGTTTTATAGAGATAAGTTTATGGAAAAGATTAAAAAATTACAACACTTAAAATACATTTTCTGATTTTAGATAAGTGCTCTGAGAACTTTTTACCTGCCAGATTCAACAAAGTCTGTTTTGATGCATGAAGATTTGTTCAGAACCCTGGAAACAGATCTGTGATAGAACTAAAAAACAAATCACACTTGCTGAATAACGGCACGATTTACTGCACTAATCATCATTTAACTGCACCAGCTCTTTATAACTGAACTGACAAAACTAAAGTTACAGAAGTGATTAAATAAACATTAAAAAATATGTAAGTATATATAAATATTATATCAAATATTATCTAATAAATATGTCTAGTGCAAAGAGTGAAAGGGGAATACTAATAATTTATTATTATTAATAATAATAATAATAATAATAATAATCATTTTAAGCTGTTTTACTTTACTTAAATTGCTCAAAATATGTAAATGTACTGTCGCACAAATCAGCTGCACCAACTGTTGGTGGATCTATTGATTTCACAGAAAATTAATTTTGGTAAAATGAGACTAAAATTTGATATTGAATATTCAGACTTATGTGTAGAGAAAATATCAACAAAGCAGTAAAGTTTCACACTGCGACAAAATCTCAGACTGTGCTTTAAAAAGTTATTTGTGGACAGTTGCTTCTGTCTTGTGCTGCCGGTGCTCTGGACTTTTGCTTTAGTTTTTGCAAAATCAGAAGATGTTGATTTAATTTTGTTTGCAAAGAAACTCATCAAGTGACGACGCAAAGGCCTGTTCAACATTTCTACCTGAATAATATGGACTCATATTTAGTGCTGGATAAATCTAGAATGAGTGAAGACTTTTGTTCTTGTTGTTAAGAAGAACAATAAAATCTTCCAGATTATTTTAAATTACTGTGTCAAAACTTGAAAAGAGAAACAAACCTGCACATTTTCCTTGTTTAGCGTCATCTGGTGGCTGAAGTCACTTGTCTCACGTGTCTCTCCTGCTCCGGCTCTGGACTTTAAAACCTTCCCGACTGTTTGTGCATGTTGTCAATGCTGCTGCTTCCAGCTCGCGTTTAATGCAAACTACTGTAGTCGAGACTGTGCCTGAACCAATAAATAACACTTTGCTGATCTTTTTAAATTCACTGTGTCAAGACTAAAACGAATCCAGATCCAACGCGTCTGCTCCATCTTTTCCAGATGGTTCAGGGGGAGGCGAGAGGTGCACAGAAGCATGGAGAGAGGTAATGATGCTCTTTGCTTTCCCATTATCCTCTTGCCACGGTTGGATGCACACTGCACACACACACACACACACACACACACACACACCCTCCACCACCCTGTTTCAGCTGTATGAAAAGGACATTCACTCATTTTCAGGATGTAAGTTAAAGCCTGATGGAGGCTGCAGACTCCATAGTACTGTGTACCTGCAGTGGGCGGAGTGTCCTGTAACCTGCGGTGAGCTGTCAATCTCACCTGTCAGTGCTTCTTGGAAATACAAAGAAACAGCTGAGCTGAACACCCACGCTGCCTCTGAGGAAAAGCTTCACACGAGCTGAAGGGAAGAGGAAATAGACTGGAGCACTCAGCGCTTCAGTGACATTTGACTGTCAAACCTGACAGTGATGCATTAATGTTGAGAACAGGACAAAACCCACAGAGCCGGACGTCAAATCAGTATCAGCACAAGGACAAAACAGCATCAACAGAAAACTGCCTACTACTGTTAGTGCTGCTGTTTTTCCTCTCACCTCTAATTTATTTTTTCGACTGAGCTGAGTTTTTTTTCTTAATCAGCAGGACTTCAATGTTTTTTATGAACAAGAGCTTAATTTGACAAATACTTTCTTTACTACAGGACACAAAATATCATTTAGATTTTTGTTTTTTTCTAAACCTACAAATTATTGTTGTCTCACTGAACTAATGCACAAAAAAATTCATAAAACATTTAAAGGTACAAACAAAGTTTGACAGCAGCAAAAAGACTCAAAAATCAATAAATAAAGCAATAAGACATTATGAGTATTGTGAGAAAATGTCGGTGTTCTGCTCGGAAACCAGAACATCCTCATGAAAACCAGAGGGAACGTGTGGCCTGTGGTCTGCAGAGACTTCTTCAAAATGCAGTCAGAAATGTGAGTGAGTGTGGATGATTTTATCATCATTAACATTACTGATGGCTAGATTATAAATAATCTAATATAAATTAAACTCTTTTACTCATCTCTGCACAAAGGAAATGTTCTTTGACTTTTTGGTCCTAGTTTGCCCAGAATTTTGACAGTACAGTTTGACCAGTATTGATCTGTCCAACTCCAGTCCTGCACACAAGCAACGTTCAGCCCAGGCCAACAGCATCTTCAACAGGGTAACTTGCTCACCTGGGGACTACAGTAGGTTTCCACCTGCCAACGTAATCTGTGAGTCTCAGTTTGCGACCAGGAGTTCACGCTCCAGTGTCGGCAGCTCCTGAGTCTTGTCCTTTGTCTCCAAAAGACTATTTCATTTAACCCAGAGGCTGCCACCCCTTCTCACTGGGTGCTTACTCATCTTTAAGCTCTCTTACTTTTGATTCTCAATAGACTATATGTCAAATTTTCAGTAATGTGAAATTGAAACATTACTACTGGTAAGACTTAAACAAAAATCTGACACCGATCTGCATCTGTGCTTTCATCAATATTTTACAGAAGACCTTTGTTGATTGTCTTGCAGAACTTCATGATAGTGTTGTCTGCAGCCTTAATAAATTCAATCAAATGAGAAACTGTGTGTGATATGATCACATCCTGGTTTTAGTTCCTGTTTAGTGCGTCCTGTGGTCTAAAGGGACAGAGGGAACTTTTGGTCAATCACGTCTTTCATTAAAGTGACAGAAAAAATGAACCAATAATTCGTGAATTAACTGTGATTAACCACTTTTTTGCAAAGCTGACCTGATTACTGGCAGAGATGTTAAATCATTTTAATCACAGGTGTCCAACTCAAATCCAGCCCGACCACGAGAGCCGAGAACCCGAGAACCCTAAGAAAAATATTTTTGCTGCCCCTTTATTTTATTTTTATATAAACACTTTATTGATCCCCTTGGGGAAATTGTTGTTTGGACAGCTGCTAGACCTGTGTCAGTGCTACTACGGGGTTTCAGTGTCTTGTCCAAGGACACCTCGACATGTAGCTTGCTGGGACTGAGAATCGAACCGCTCACCCTTGGGTTGGGAGACGACTGCTCTACCCACTGAGCTATCATGCCGCCCAAATGTCCCATACTAACACACAAACCAACTGTATTGTTGTATTTTAACACAGAACCCCTGTGTCTTTCACTGTTTGCTCCTTCAAAAAAAAGTTTAAATATCCCCCAATCAAGATTCATGAGAGCAGGGGGTGGGAGAGGGACAAGTGTTTAATACATATAAACTCTGAAAATGTGCACCTACAATAACTGTCAAGACCTGTCATCGTTTGCCCACAAACACTAAAAGAAAGAACAAGTGTTCTCCTCTCAATGTTAAACGCAAAACGTACCGATTGCTCACCGAACTCCTGCTTCTTCAGGGTAATTACACGTCGACCAGCAACAGTGAACACAACAGCCGTGCTGTCGAAGCTGCCAAAGTTTTTGCTCAAAACAATGAAGGTTTTGGAGTGGCCTAGTCAAAGTCCGGACTTGAATCCAACTGAGATGCTGTGACATGACCTTAAACAGGCCGTTTGTGCTCAAAAACCCTCCAATGACTCAATAAAAAAAATTCTGCAAAGAAGAGTGGGTCAAAAATTCCTCCACAGTGATGTGAAAGACTCATTGTCAGTTATCACAAACGGTTGATTGCAGTCGTTGCTGTTAAGGTTTAGGGGGCAAATACTTTTTCACATAGGTCCAGGCAGGTTTGGACAGATTTTTTTTTCACTTAATAAATGAAATCATCTTTTAAAAACTGTATTTAGTATTTACTCGAGTATCTTTGTGTAATATTACAATTAGTTTGATGATCTGAATCATTTAAGTGACAAATATGCAAAAAATAAAAAATTAGGAAGTGGGCAAATACTTTTTCACAGCTCTGTAAATATTTTCACTGATCTTTCTACAGTTACAGTACATTACTATGATTTGACATTTGTGTTTGATTTAGCTTGATAGTCAGAAAAATTTAGAGTTTTTAAAAGCCTTTACTGATTCTATTTAAGATTAAGCAGTTTTTTTTTTTGGTGTTGCAGCATGTTGAATGAATAATAAATTAAAGCATGTAAAGTTACTTTAGAACTTTTGCTGTATTAATAAGTTGTAAATATGTTCAGATAATTGTAAAACGAAATTATTTTTAAACATGAGTAAATGTTTTACTTTCCAGCAGTGAGAGGAGGATCATCTAAACCTGCTTCACCTCCATGTAAGTTTATTTAAAAACTGATAATATTCACATTTTGTACAATATTATCATTTCTTTATTTGGACATATTAGTATCAAGGACGGAATAACTTCAGAATAAGGCAGAAACAACATTTTAATACATGATCTCAGAGTAAATTCTTTAGTTTGCAGCAATGGGAGGAGGATCCTCTAAACCTGCCCCTACGCCTCGACCTGCATCTGCACCTCCATCCATCAGTCAGTCCACCCAGTAAGATTATTTAAAATTTAATCATTAATATTCATTGACATTTGTATATTGTACCAGGGGTGTAGCCAGGAGGACATTTCAGGGGTCCTCAGAGGTAGAGCTATTCAGTATTATTATATCATTTGGATTAATCCATACTTAGGGTAGTATGTCATAACAACAGCCATTAGCAGAGACAGAATCGTGCCTTACCCTCTCTGTCTGTACCCTCATTCTGATTGGTTCTTGTCAAATTAAAACACGTTTGCACAAAATTATGTGATCAATCACAAAGGAAGTTTTATATGACTAATTTGCATATAAGTGTAAAAGTGCAGCGCAGTGTGCAACATCAAACACAACTTTCCAGGCTGAAATTCTGTATTGTAACATTTAAAATGTTTCAGGGGTTTTATAAACCTGACATCCACCCCTCAGGCTACGACTTTGTTAATTGTACAATAATACAAACATTCATCTTTGTCAGTTCTTGATGAACCATGGAGGGAAATAAACTGGGCGTAAGTGTTTTCATCCTTAATGTTAATGTTTTATACATTTTTAACAGAAACATTTAAAAACACAAATCTTTTTAATTTTGTCATTGTTTATTTAGTTTTTCACTTTAAAGCTGTGATGTAATGTTTTCTTCTCTGATCAGAGACAAGCAGGAAGCTCTCAAGTACGTGAACAACTACAAGCGTCATTTTGAAAATCAGCAGCTCAGGAGTCCAGTTTCATCAGCTCTGTCCAGAGTATCTTAAGAGGCAGGATGTGCACCGAGGCTCCGGTGGATAACAGAGGTAAAACGAAAATTTTACTTATTCTACCTAATGGTTAAAGATGAACTTAGCAGGCTACTTATCTTTCTATGTGAACAAGAAAATAATGAGATTATTAAGCAGATATTGGTGTCAAAGTCATAACTTTGTAATTGTGATAACCCTACACTGTATCGTGTTACCCAACCTCTGGACCCAGAAATGACTGACACACTCCTTCACATTGTTTATTGTATATTATTATATTATTTACATTGTCTAGATAAGACGGTGTTAATGATCAAAATAACCTGAGGACATCTTCTACATCTACATCTTCACAGTTTCAGTTTGTGATGTATATGTTGTTGTGTCGTCCCTCTCATCTGACTGTAAAGAAGTTTATAATTCAATTCAATTCAATTCATCTTTATTTGTATAGCGCCAAATCATAACAAAGGTCATCTCAAGGCACTTT
>JAUMHL010000017.1:20758917-20775790 GCA_032362345.1 Sandelia bainsii
TGCTGGTCTTATAGCCAGTGATGGTCCTCATGCCCCTCCACACCTCCCTGGTGTTCTGCTGCTGGAGGCTCTGTTCCTTTGTTTCCTCATGTAGGCCTATTTTCCCTCCCTGATCCTGACAGACAGAACCCTCTGTGTGTAGGCCTCTTTAACATACATAAGATACAGTGTCTTCTGCCTCACAAACTGGGTAAACGTGGAAAGTATTTTAGTGAGATTTGCTTCCCCCCGGAGATAATAAAAAGGATGTCAGGATGGTTTGCAGTCCGGTGGTGACTGTCTGTCTGACGACACATGCAGCAGCAGCGTTAGCGGATGGATGAATGTAAGCAGTGACTAACATGATGTGTAAAAAATCTCTGGGCAAATCATATGTATATGATATAACAGTAATAGTAATATGGAGTCCCACAGCCAGCACTTCAATATCAGGGCTACAGACATGCTATTTTACAGTAATATGACCAGGGCAGCACCATTTGTTGTTGAAATGGCAAGCACCCCCCCAGATTGACACACTGGATTTTTTAAGCAACCCCACAGTGTGGAACCCCTGGTTGTCATGTAGTTTTATGATACTTTGCACACTGCACTGGTTTAGTAAATCAAAATTGTAGGAAAAGAAAACTTGTCTAATACATTTTTCTATTTGTGTAATCATATGGTTTTGCTTTATTTACAGTGATGAACACATTATTTATACAATACATTAATTATGCTGTTCCCTATTTCTTATCCACAGTACACAACCTTCAAGATCCAACAAGGAAGTCCAAAGACCTTTTACCCTTTTGTCTTCAATGACATCATGGGCCTCAGCACAGACAAAGGTGTTCTTGTGGACGACATCAAACTGATTTTAAAGGGACATGTGAAGGATGGTTACAGGGTACAGTACCTGCATCCTTTAAATTTAAACATTTTACAAAAAATTATACATTTGAATGTTTTTCCATTTTTTAAAACTCACACTGTACATAAATGTTTTCCAGTTCAATCCTGAATCTAAATTATCAGAAGCTGATCAGTTCTACAACAAAGCTCCAACTGCCAGCGACAAAGTGCATGTTCTGGTTTGTGTCGTTCCTGCTGACACGTTATCTCACATGAGTGACGAAGTAAAGAGGAAGATTCGGGACATCAGGTTGGAAGCCAGTGGCCTGGGTGAGAGCACAAATCACTGGTTAATTTTTACTACACTGGGTTAAATAAAAAGTAGATTTCTTCTGGAGAACATCAGTTTCTCTGCCATGTAAACATGACTGAGTTCTAATAATGTTTTTACAAGTTACATGTGCAGGACAAAAGTCTGCAGACAAAGTAGAGCAGTGGAGGGTCTGGACAAAGGAAGAGATCATTCTGGGAGTGATGCCTCCTCATATTTAAAATAACTAAAACTAACACAAAGTGGCTGTAGAAGTCTAAATACATTGGTTTTTGACAACATATTTATTCAATTCAGACAGTTCTTGAAAAAGAGTTTAAAAAAGACTCAAGAAGTGGCCTCTATCATTGTACTGTTAAAATCCTCAGTAACTTTCTGCCTGTTGTTCTCAGGGATTCCTCAAGTGGCCGTTCTCACCAGAGTTGATGCAGCCTGTCCAGAGGTCAAAAAAGATTTAAAGAACATTTACAGGAGCAAGTATCTGAAAAAAAAGGTATGTTTTCATATGTAAATATGTAAATTTACACTTTGAAACACAGTTAAAATAAAATTCTGTCCATGTGAACATTAAAGTCTCTGAGCTGTAATTAGTTAAACTGAGATGTTGTGATGTTTAAATGTAGATGGAGGAGTTCAGTGCAGACGTGGGTATTCCCATGAACTGTATCTTCCTTGTGAAAAACTATCATGAAGAAATAGATCTCAAGGATGATGCTGACTCACTGATCCTGAGCGCCCTGAAACACATCATCGACTTTGGAGACGACTTCATCAACAGGAAGCGTAATAATTAAAAGTGTAGTGGGAAGCATACTAATCTACTGATTTCTTGCCAGTTGTTTATGAAATATCTAAATATGTCTTGCTTCATTTTAATATACAGAAGAGAATGTTCATAATCATAATTAAGACGTAATACCTGTACATAATATTGATTAGGTTCAGTTTGTGATTCTTTTTTTTTTCTTCTCCACTGTCTCCTAGTGGTGCTCAAGTGGGCCTGTTGGGTTTTCTGTGTAATTCTGTAAGGTCTTAAACTTTACACTGTAAAGTACCTTGAGATGACTTTTGTTGTAATTTGGTGCTATATAAATAAAACTGAATTGAATTGAATTGAATTGAGTTGAACTGTTGAACTGATGTACAGCGACAAGAAAAAGTAATGGCACATTTTACGATTTCCTGGTTTTCTGCATGAATTGGTGATGAAATGTGATCTGGAAAAATTAATGTCAGCAGTGTTTTAATATCTGGTAGGATCGTATTTGTATTACATAGAGATGTTTATTAGGTACAATGTTCTGTACGTGTACAACTACGATCCAGTAAGTACAGTTGAATGATTATACGCAGCACTTTTCCAGACCAGAAGCTGAAACACAGCACACCAAACAGAAACACTATATGTTAAACAAGAACAAAACAGCCCTAGTCACTGAAATATATAGAGAAATATAAAGTTCAGTTTTCTTCTACTAATTCAATATATTGACTTTGACTAGAATGATTTGGAGAGAATTAACAAAGGTACCTATTGACATGTTAAGGGTGGGAGGATGATTTTTTAAATGTAAATATAATTTACATAATTCTACTGGTGACCGTCTTCAGTCGTAGAGTCAGAATCTTTCACTGTGTCAGAAAAGATGTTCGTAAATTATGATGTGGATTTAACTTACACTTAAGTAAAAAGTAAAAATGTTTTTCAGTACAAAAAATATATAAAAAAAATAAAACATACAAGATGAAGTGTTTCACAACCATTTAGTTATTTAAAGTTTGAGCCTCAGTTTGAGTTTTATTTGTTGTTACAACAAACATTTGCAAAATGTACTGGTATAAAACTTCAAAGTAATATAACATTTATTACTCAACATTGGAATAAGGAGGAAGCATAAGCTCAGTCTTAATGCTTTATTCTGCAGCAATGGGAGGAAAATCAAGTAGGTCTAAAGAGAATTGGGGAGAATAAGATTATCAAACCTGTTCTAATGTTCTAAGTTAATGTACTGTAGGAGAAATATGATCTCTTAATTCCAGTCAGAACTCTGGCTGCAGCATTCTGGATTAACTGGAGGCTTTTGAGTGAGCTATTAGGACATCCTAGCAGTAATGAATTACACAAAGATAACTCCAAGATTCTTCACAGTAGTACTTGAGGCCAGAGCTATATATTATCTACGGTAGCAATATGACTAGATAACATGTCTCTGGGGTTTTTAGGCCCAAATATAATAACCTCTGTCTTGTCTGAGTTGAGGAGTAGAACATTACAGGACATTCAGACCTTTATGTCTTTTAAAACTTTCTAGCAGTTTGACTAAATGATTGGTTTCTTCTGGTTTCATAGATAAATATAGCTGGGTGTCATCCGCGTAACAATGGAAGTTTATAGAGTGTTTTCTTATAATTTTGCCCAGCGGAGACATGTATAAAGTAAAAAGAATTGGTCCAAGCACAGAACCCTGAGGAACCCCATAACTTACTTGTGTGTGCATGGAAGATTCATCATTAACATGAACAAATTGGGATCTATCTGATAGATAAGATTTAAACCAGTTTAGTGCTTAATCCCAATGACATGTTCCAGTCTATGTAATAAAATGTTATGATCTATAGTGTCGAAAGCAGCACTAAGGTCTAACAAAACCAGTACAGAGAGAAGCCCTTGGTCTGAAGCTATGAGAAGATCATTGGTGACTTTAACGAGTGCTGTTTCTGTACTATGATTTACTCTAAATCCTGACTGGAAATCTTCATATAGATTGTTACTGTGCAGGTGGTCACATAGCTGCTTCGAAACTACTTTTTCAAGGATTTTCGAGATAAAGGGCAGATTGGACATCGGTCTATAATTGGCTAAAACCCCTGGATCCAGAGAAGGCTTTTTGAGGAGAGGTTTTACTACAGCTACCTTAAAAGCCTGTGGTACATAGCCTGTTAGTAGAGATAGATTCATCTGATCTAATATGGACGTGCTGATCAAAGGTAAAACATCTTGGAGCAGTCTAGTCGGGATGGGGTCTAAGAGACATGTAGATGGTAAGGGGAAGACAAGGTTCAACAGAGCTATGACTCTTTGTCAGCCTGGCTACAGTGCTGAAAAGAAACCTGGGGTTGTTCTTATGTGACTTATGACTTATATCGACTTATGGTGAATATGTGGTTCTAGCTTTACGGATGCTTTTTAAAACATTATTAAATTAAACTGACTTTCAAAAGGTAAGGTATCTTCAGAGAATGTAATCGCTGTCATGGAGTTTACCAAGGAAATGAATGGTAGGGCTTTTTTGCATTTATTTAATGGCAGATACGATTAGATGGCAGATTCTGGCCAGCCAGTAACATAATAAATGTTGCAAGTGGGTGAATTACACACACACATTGAATATTTCACAAGCTTATCATGACAATTTGTCAAATGAAATGCAAAAAACTACATAGGACAAGTCAACCTTTGCCAACCAAAATGACAACTGAATGAATTCACCCTTTGCCCCATTTTCCAGCTACAATTTAAAGTGTTTGTACATACCTTCATCCAATATCAAAATCAAAGTGATGATAAGAATAAAATGTCACAGTAACCAACTGACCAATAAAAGAAACGGACCACCAAGATCAGTTAATGAAATAATGTCCCTGCAACAAACAAAAAAAACACAGCAGATAATTAGCCCATAGAATGCACAGAAAAATAATTATATTAATCATATCCTATACTCTTTCTTCAATAAATCACAGGTTGGTTTAGGACTAGTAATAGACATAATAATGAACATCCCAATGTAATACAAATGTGGTTCACCCAGATATTAAAACACTGTTGACATTACTTTTATTAGATCACATTTCATGAACAATTTATGTAGAAAACATTGATTGAAATTGATAACGATGCCGTTTCTTTTTTTGCTACCATTTTTGCTTTTGTGTTTCCCCTGTCACCTGACTGTAAAACAGTTAATAACTCAGATTTTGTGCTGTATTAAATAAGTATAAACAGTGACATCCTAACTACAGATGTTCCAGTGTTTCTATTTGTGACACTTTGTGGTCAAAGTATTTTAATGATCTATAACATTTTCTCACTGAATTTAACATATTAAATGTTTAGATCAAGCTGGACAAAAGATGCATTTTGAGTTTTGCTGAATATAATTTTTAAAACTGTGATGATGTCAGTAACTGTGCTAAGTCAAAACGTTTCAATACAAACTTGAGTAAAGATTCTCTTCGTGGTCTAAATAGAACAAGGGCAGTCATATATGTTCACGTTTCTTAAAAGTGAAAGTAAAACCAGGTGGGGAAAGGTAGTTTTTTAATCGTCATTTTAGTAATTTAGATCAGATGCTTTAACTCTTCTCTCAGCACAGCTAAGGTAACATGCTTCATTTATGTTTGATTTGGATTATTCTTGTAATCTTGTAAGAGTAAATAAAGAAAATAAGAGGCAAAAACTGAGAGTCAGCAAACAAGAGGAAGTGTTTTGAAAAGCAGATATTTATTCTAAGTTGTAACTTCACCAGTTACTGTTTTTTTGCTGTTACAGCATTTTGAATAATAAACAACATTATAACAACAACATTACCTGTATTATTTTTAAACTACTGGTTGTATTCATATCACTGCGTTTTGGAACAACTGCTGAATTAGATTAAAACTAAATTTCTTTAAACATGAGTCAGAGAAAATCATGTCGATCTGCTCCATCTCTATGTACGTATTTCAACCCGATTAAAGTAAAAATGTATTGAAATTTGCATATTGTTCAATAATATTATTCTTTAACATTTGTCTTTGTCAGTTCTTGATGAACCATGGAGGGAAATAAACTGGGAGCAAGTGTTTACATCCCAAATGTTAATGATTAAAACAAGTCTCACAGAAAGATTTTAAAGCACAAATATATTTGTGTTTCTATAAAATAATAAAATGTTTTGTATGTGTTTGTGATGTAATGTTTCTTTCTGTGATCAGAGACAGAGTACAGACCTTATATTGACGGTCAGCAGGTCAGGATTCTTCTTCATGGACCGCCTGGAACTGGAAAGTCAAGTTTCATTAACTCAATCTGCAGTGTCTTAAGAGGCAGGATGTATCTAGAAAGGGTTTTGACTCTCAACAGAGACATCATATGTCGTATGCAGAGAGATGTTGAGCCCTAACAAACCAGCAAGAGCTCCACTCACCAACATTGTCACCAAACATCAGTTCGAGCTACAGTACTTATACTACAGGTCTTCATGTGAGGACCAGTATGAGTTATGAACCTGCAACAGTAAGAACAAAATTGACTTTAGATTGGGTGGAACGTTGTTAAGACGTAAACTGTCGCCTGTTTTCACTTTGAGTATCGATTATTTATGGGTTCAATCGAAGGTTTAATGGTTATAATTAGCATGAATTAAACAACAAGATAAAAAATAGAGAAAACTGCTTTGAGCAAATGTGGCACATGTGGTTTTGTGAGGATGTTTTGATCTACAAACAGAAAGATCACCAAGATGAAAATGAAAGTAAAAAGTCTAAGAGGAGGAGAATTTAATATGTAGATCACTGCTGCATAAATTGCTGCACTCACTCATTCTGTCTTTCACGTTCTGGAAGTAGGTATGATTTAAACGCCGCAATAAACCTTAGAGGAAAAAAAATAACTGAACATTATCTTTGTGAGAAGTAACATGTACTGAACAAAATTATCTGTATTTTTAAAAATGTTCTAATGTTAGTGTATTTAGTTTTACCGAACCTGTTTTATTCTCCAGCAATGGGAGGAAATCAGTCCAAATCCGGTGCAGCCACAAATCAGCGTAAGATTGTTTAAGATTCTTATTCATAAAAAATATCACATTATTGTATGATGACTGTTAATGATAAGATGTGTGTTGTGGATTTGACAGTTCTCAGCAAAGAATGGAGGACAATAAACTGGGGGTGAGTGTGTGTGCTATCATTGTGAACTTTTCTGTTCATTTTCTTCTTCTTCATCGGTGATGTACTAGTTAACTTTCCACTTGTGTAACATCTTAGCATCAAGCACAAAAATAAACTTTATAAATGACCTGTTAGTCTTTAATATAATGCTTCTGTCTCTGAGCAGAGACAATCGGACTGTTCTGCAGTATGTGAAAAACTACAAACCTCAGATTGAAGGACGGCAGCTCAGGATACTTCTCCATGGACCCGTGGGGTCTGGAAAGTCCAGTTTCATCAACTCTGTCCAAAGTGTCCTACATGGCAGGATGTACAAACAAGCTTTGGCAGCTAATGTCTTTGAAGACTGTTTCACCAAAAAGGTAAGAAGAAATATTTATTGTAGGGATAAAGAAAATATCACAAATTGATCAAATAAAGCTGCTAAAATAGATTAGATTATTTTTATTTTTGTGTTTAGACAAAGAAAAATTAAACCATTGATAAGAGAAAAGGACATTTATGAAATGTGCAGCAGTGCTGCAGCAACTGCACAGAAATTGTTTGAGACACAGGAAGGGAGGAAGAAAGCTTCTAAGCTGAGCTGATTTCCTGTTTTAAGATCATCTGCGCCTGAGACGAGAGCAGGTGGCGGCAGAGAAAAGAAGCTGCAATGCTGATGGAAAGTTTCTAACGTTTCTAGCAGCATTTGAGTTTGTTTGTGCCAGAAGTCACAAATAATTAATATAAATTATATTAAATTATAAATAAATTCTCCTCTTTTGTAAGTGTTGATTGTTCTCTGTTGTTAAAAAGCTCCACAGGAGATGGTGAGTTTATGGTTTAACCTCCATATGACTTGAAATGGGTTAAAAGTAAAATGAAACACAATTGTTGTGTCAGTTTGCTGATGAAATAATAAATGTAAAACAATCAGTCAATAGAAACATAAGAC
Source organism: Sandelia bainsii (assembly GCA_032362345.1). NCBI lineage: Eukaryota > Metazoa > Chordata > Actinopteri > Anabantiformes > Anabantidae > Sandelia > Sandelia bainsii. The sequence goes on from JAUMHL010000017.1 coordinate 20,766,954, forward strand.
AGACATTTGATTATTGATCTGTCACATATTTAGACTGTCAGGAGTGAAACATCTGTGCAGATGTTATTTTAGTAATGTGAAAATAATCTGTCACTTAACAGACTAAAATTTTTTATTCTGCAAAATAATCGATCTTCACAGTGAACTCTCAGACTAATACAATCTAAATATTTCAAAATAATAAAAGAGGAAACATTTCTATAAAACTTAGTGTTGTTGGTCCAAGACCCGAACCAATCAGATCTCAGTTCAGGTGAGAGCAGGTGTTTCCCATCAGGTTTTGCAGTCGGTGAATGGAAACTGCAGCACCGGGCTCCAAAATCTGTGACCGCCTTGGTCTCACAATGTTATCATTGCTTACGTACATCATTGCAAGTCGGACAGAAAACTAACAGGCTGCACTGTGAACTTCATCAACATCACCGGTGATTAAATCTGCGTAGCACTGGCTCATCTCGAATGAGCCCATTGTGACTTGTTATCAAGGTATATCAGCAGTAACACAAGAAAAAGAAACTAAATTCACACAGGAAACTGTAGGAGAGCATTTTTTCTACTGTTCCTGTAGGGTAGGGTTAGGTTTAGAAGTAAAACCTAAAACCACCCTATATACATAAATGAGGGGCCAGAACATTACAACGGCCTCTTAATATAATCCAGTAAGACTCCACCGCCCACTATGACCTCAATAGTACACATATAGTAGAATTATCATGTTTCAATAATAACTCTGTAGAAGTAGAACTGATGGCAGAGCTGCTGTATTGGATTGTACAGGTGTTCCTAATAAAGTGGCCAGTGGCTGTATATTGTTCTGTTTTTTCCAAAGAGCCCACTAGAGTCATCACAATCAGGAAACACAACTTAAAATAAGACTTCTGCTCACTTTATTGAGACTGAGTCAAAAATAATTTCTTGGCTGTTTTTTTCTTTCTTTGCTAATTTTAATGTTGAACTATCACTCAGAAGTTTATCAGGCTTTAACTCTTCCTGTTGGATTCAGTTTCAACTAATTCTGGTGCATTAACAAACTTTAACAGTTCTGAGAAGTTTGTTTAAGTTGGTGTAAAGCTAATCAAACCACCTGAGGCTGATTAACTTATTAAGCAGTCTAACCAGACTTAGACCTTTAGAACTCACAACACCTTATTCTCTCAGTGGCAATGTTCTCTGCAACTCTTCACCACAAAAAACACAGGTCCAACTGTGAATGTTTATGTGTGTGCATGTGAAATACAAATGTATGCGTGCAAGTGAGTGTGCACAAGAGACAATTCACACAGAAAGGATCATGTAATTTGAATCCTCCATTTTTTAACCACCTGTGGCTCCTGCTCAGCATCAAGTCTGACCTGCTGGTCCTCCCTGTTGTCTTTGAGTCTTCCTTTGTCTCTAAAGACAACAGGAATGAAATAATCTGAAGCCTATTTAACTTATTTATTTCATATATTTAAATTTATTGCAGTCTTCAGTAGAAGCTCTTCCTCTGCTGAAATGAACAAATGTTGTCTCTTTCTCTTTTTTGGACGTATCCAGTGGGAAAGTGCATGGTCAGCATGGGAAAAATGTAATGCTATTCATGAACAACTGGTGTCAGAACATACAGTGCATCATAGCTTATGTTTCGTTCTGTTTGGAGAGTTAAAAACCAAATAAACAAATTAAACATGAATTTATAACTTAAAGATAAAATTTATTTTTGTAAAAAGTGGTTTTGTTGAGTAGTTGATTTACTGTAAACTGTGTACAAGTTAACTGAAGTTTGAAATATTTATGTTTCCTGTGTGTAGAGCTGAATAATTCACATGGATACAAGCACACATGATTTGGCAGAGAAGTTCATTTGTCCCACAGTTGCTTTGAGTCTTTAAAGTACTCAGGTTTTTCACACTCAAGTTCAAGTATGTCATTAAGAGAACTAATCTAATGCTACTTACTACAACCAAGCTGGGTATTTATGTGAATGTGTTTTAATTTCTTTATTTTATTTATCAGAGACAGCACACATTGATCAACATCAAATTATATAAATGTGTCAGAAGTCTGATTTTCATCTGCAGTTCCTGGGCAGATTGACAGTCGGCTTCATAGTAACTGTACCTTTCTCCATATTTCTTTTACAGTACACAACCTACAAGATCTACAAAGAAAGTCCAACTACCTTTTGCTCTTTTGTGTTCAATGACATCAAGGGCCTGGGTCCAAACAAGGGAGTCCTTGTGGAGGACATCAACCTGGTTTTGAAGGGACACGTGAAGGATGGATATGTGGTGACTGCAAAGTCTTCAGTTTCTTTTACACATAATTAGTTAATGTGATAATTCAGTTCACATATTTATTTATACATACTGTATTTCAACTGTCACTTAACTGGATTTCAATTTATTTTTATTTATGTTTCAGTTCAACCCTGAATTTCCGATATCAAATCGTGATCCTTTCTACAACAATATTTCAGATCCAGATCTCAATGACAGAGTGCATGTTGTGGTCTGTGTTGTTCCTGCCAGCACAGTATCTCAAATGAGAGATTCTACTGTGCAGAAGATTCGGGACGTCAGAGCAGCAGCCAGTCGCATGAGTGAGGACACAAGTCTCTTATACTTTTCAATGCTGGATTTTACATTACATAGATTAAACAACAAATCATACAGTGATATTTCAGAATTTTCTACATATCAAACACTCACTCATGCACCTTATGTCGTGTATGCTTTCCTTCATTCTGAGGTACAGAGCACAGCAGCCGTGGTCTGACTGGATTTATGTTTTATGTCTAAGTAATTTTCTCCCTGTTGTCCTGGCAGGAATCCCTCAACTGATCATTCTCACCAAAATTGATGAAGTCTGTCCTGAAATCAAAGAAGATTTAAAGAATGTCTACAAGATCAAGTACCTGAAGGACAAGGTATGTTAAACTGATACTGAGTCGTCCTGTAAAATACAACTTTATAGATATTTTCTAATAGCAGCAAAAAACTATGAGCATATTAAAAACCAAAGAGGTCATAATCTGCCTCCTTTTCCTGATATTTCTTGTTTATCATGGTGTAATTTGACAGACAACGTTTCTAAACACCACTCCATGCACACACCACAGGCGTGCCAGTATGACAAGCCCCAAGTATTGATCATTTCCACTTACTGACCCAAAAAAACAGGATGTCAGGATGCTTTTTGCGGCGTCTAAACTACCAGGACGTTGTTTTTGATGGCTGCAAAAGATTAAGCTCAAAGCGGTAGAAAATGTTACATTGGCAGTGTTATGTCTCTGGCTCTGGTATAGTATAATAATCTCTGTCCTCTGGATTTCACAAAAGGAGTCTATAGAGCGACTCCTAAGATGACAAATCAGTGTCTTCACATATTCCTACTCAATGCCGTCAGGGGCAACAGTGTGGTACCTGATGGACACCATAGGCTCCCCCAAGCTTGGAAAGGAAGGGGTGGGGGTGGGCAGTATTCAGATGGTTGCAATCTGAAATCTCGCTGCTACATTCTACTAAATATTACACACACGGGGGGTTAGGGTTAACAGTTAACAGCAGACCAGCCAACCAGAGTGTTCTTTGGAACGTTTGGGATCTAGATGTTTCAAAAGCTTAAATCCCACCTATTTAGTTTTTCACCATCAGCACCCCAGGTGAGTTACTGCATGAGGTGGAAATAACTGTTCCATTACTGAAGCTAGATTTACAAAAACTGCTGGGTGCAGCCTCCCAAACACAAAACAAGAATTTGATTCCAAGTTTCAAATCTTGTTTTAGGGGGAAAAAAATTCAGTAATAGCAGCCAACTGTTTGTTAGCGCAATAGCACTATCAGTATTTTTAGTTTTACAGTACAGGCCCACAAACCACCTTCTTTTCAGAATGCATGATGCCCAATACCTGATGTGCTTCATGATGCCAGCATCAGTTCAACAGATTAGATTGGTTCAGTGACAGAAAAGCTCTGAGCAGTAATTTGTGAACATGAATGTTTTTTTTCATGTAGATGGAGCAGTTCAGTGTAGACGTTGGTGTTCCCATGAACTGCATCTTCCCTGTGAAGAACTATCATGAAGAAATTGACCTCAACAATGACGTTGACTCACTGATTCTGAGCGCCCTGAGAGACATCATCCACTGTGGAGACGACTTCCTCAACTTCAACCAGAGTCGGCCTGAACTTGATGCTTGAACGCAGCATTGAAAGGATGAATTTCACAGTGTCAAACATCAATGTGCAAAATGAATCAGCAGCATCTCTAACAGTAAAGTACTGCCTTACTTTTTGCTTATTTGTTTGAATTTCAGTTTAAAGCTGAAAAACTCCACAATATAAAAACCACCAGGTGTTAGTGTTGTGGCTGATCGGTGCAGTCACTCACTTTAAAGCTCATCCGTGTTGTAGACTGTTCAGTGTAAAACATTTGTGCAGCTCCAGTTGGTTAGGCTATGTAATGCTAAATAACACAAACATAACATATATAATAATATCTCCATTTGCTGTCAGTCAGCTCTATTCTCAATTACAGGACAGAAGACATGATGAATTGCACTGGTTAAGGTTTTAATGTGGTGTGCGTGCTTCCAGTTTTCCTTTCACACCTGTGCCTCAACACACTATGAGGTGATGACAATCATATATTAAAACACTGTTTCACTTACTTTTACCTCCATCACTTTGTGTGTTTAATGGGTGTTTTCAATAAACACATGAAAGATCAGGAATGTTTGTGTTTTATCAGCTTAGAAATATTGTGTTTGATGATATTTGTGACTTTGGTGAAGATCAGATCACATTTCATGTCCAAGTGCACAGAAGATTAAAAGAGGACTCCAGTCCATGTCGAACTTTGGCTTTGACTGTGTCTCAGACGTCTTATCTGGGATTTAGCCGTTTGTTATCTGATGACAAAACGTCATCTGGTGACTTGTCACATACGGCACTTCAAAATCAATCAATCAAAAAATCAATTCAAAAATCAAAATATACATTAAGTAAAAAATGAAACAATAATGAAGATTTACAAAAAAACTAATTAGAGTTTTTAATAAAACCAGGCGACATTGAGGTGTGAAAATGTCTCTGCTTTGTACGATGTGAACCCTGAATAGCTTCAGTACCCATGAAACGTAAAATGCTGACAGTGATTACAAAAATTAAAATGACTGATGACAGATGAATTGTAATCTCAAATGTGTGTTTTTAGACTGTGTTTATTACAATATAACATAAAACTAATTACACTGCAGCCTGAGCACATGAACAACAGATGGCTAAATACCAGATCTGGAGCTAAGTTTACATTACTGGATTCAGACATGTAGCTACTAACATACTACACTGCACTGAGACCAGCATTTCTCTTTCTTACTCTAGTTTAAGCTTGTTCATACTGTACAGAATTGAACTCACTCAGCTATATTAAGATAAAATAGTTTAGTGCTGAGGAAAAACTTGAAAATGTTCACATTTTTATTTACGTTTATCTCCTATACTCTGTATTGCTTCAACTTGTTCTCTCTCTGCTGTCTTTTGTCTCTTTATTATTATTATGAGTATTTTAATTTTGTAGATAATAAACTGGAAGACAGAATCTAAATATATTGAGATTTAATTGTGTAAGTAGTCTCACAAACTGAACAAAACCTGGGACTGTCCTGTGATCAGTGTAGCTGGTTTGTACCAGCACAGAAAACAAATGAACTAAAGAAATAAATTGCTGTTGAGCGACATCTAGTGTCAGTAGTGAACATGACAGCGTCACAGAGTATTTAACCACTAGTTAGGCTGGAGGTCAGAGGTGGTGGATGGGTGAACAAACCGGAGGACTTTGCCAAGTTCAATGTGAAACACTGTTCTTATTCTGTAACTTTCCCAACCATGAATTCTTTCCTACTCCTCACTTGTTTTTGTGCCTGAACCAAACCAAATCATCATGTTTGCAGTTATAATCCAGCAGTTTTGAGTATTTAGGACAAGAAATTGTGTGACACCAGCCCCCGTTTCGGTGTTTGGCACCAAATGAACGAAACATCAACACACCTGACGCCCTGTGTGGAGTCGCTCTTTGAACAAATGATTCTTTCTGTTGGATGAGGGGATAGAAACAAATCACCCACGTGGGCATTTAGGGTGGAGGACTTGTTGCATGTCATTTAATCATAGTAATCACGGTGGATGTCGTCCATCGCAGTGCCGCTTTATCTGAGTAAACCACCCACCATAACTCATACTACCTGTACACAGGTGGTATCGCTCCGCTTGGCACAAAAATATAGACAAAGCACATTTCAAGGTCAGAGAATGGTGAGAGCTGCACTGGTCTTTACAACCCAGTATTAAAGACTCTGTCTGTCCTCTGTCACAGAAATAATCTGTTAGCTACTGCAGACAAAAAACAATTGTATTACGTACAAAGTATTTACGTGATGGGTTTGTGGAGGCACTATCGTTACAACCTGTCATTATCAGAGATACAGCTGTTATTTCTATGATTCAGATGAACATTTTCTATAGAAGAGAAGTGTCAGGCACAACATGTGTTCTAGTGTTGTGTTGTGTCCAACAACACACTGACATCCTGGATGTTTCATTATCACACATGAACCCTGAACTTCTCTAGTCAATACTGGGGTGAGCTGCATGTGACGAATACAAATGACTAAGTCAGCTGTCCCAGACATTAAACTAACATTATCCTACCAGCTCCCTGGTAAAAATCCAGGTAACATCACTTTGAGCCCATGTGCAAATACAGCAGGTAACAGTCTGGAGAATTCACAGAGAGTGAGCGTTCCCCTTCAGCTGATCTGCTGAGCACAACACCAGACAGCATGGGAAATATTTACCATGGTTTCTGGTGTTGTGCTGCGCTTCTCTCCTCAGGAAACCAGGGTTATGTAGACTACATAATGCACTGTTTCTAATCATGCTTCAACATGTTGTAAAGAAACTGATTTCTGCAGTTTGCTTTTTGTGTCACATCATGCCTCCTGCACACTCTACCCAGGGACCATCCCTCGTTAGAACCAAATGGACCATTTCCTCAAGTGAGAACACGTCTGGCATGGACAAACTGCTGTTGTGTGCTGTGTGTGTAAAAGAGAAATTACAATATCTGGACCTGATTATCCAGAAACTGTCCAGAGTTCATATGTGAAAACAGTTATAGTGACACATCAACGACAGATGTCTCTCTCACTGCTGCAGTAATACACACAGTCCATCCATCCAGTATCTAAGTTGTTTCTTCTGTTAAGGATAAGCAATATCCTTAAACACCACCATGATCTCCAGTCAAATATGAAGTCATTAGCTGAGATTTCAAAGTCAGTGCATTTCTTTTGACTGGAGCTGTGTGTTGTCAGAAGCTGCTTCCAGCAGAGGGCAGCATGCTGCAACTTTCTGATGGTTTCCATCATCATCTGCTGATTCAATCTTCTTCACATCAGAACAAATTAGAATCTCAAGGAGGAAACATTTTTATATTTCTGAGAGAAGAGAACCAGTCACTTTGAACAATTTGATTAAATACTTACCCCCAAAACTCTGTGGAAAAAAGCAGCTCAAGGCCAATCTGTAGAGACGAACATTTGAGTAAGGACAGTGTTACTGTTTTTATATTGTATGTCTTGTTTTTGTCTCTTTGTTTCTATGTGTTAATGTGAAGCACTTCGTGGTGTTTGTTATATTCAGTGTTGCAGTACTGACTATTCTGTTCTGTATTTTCTATGACACTTGATAAACGGATCTGATCTCTGGGATACAGATTCTGAGGCTGGAGATCCGTCTCCAGAACAGTTTCGTCTCCACACATCAGTCTGACCTGATTCCAAACAGCCCTGAACGTCATTCGCTTTGTGCTGTTTGGTGTCTGTGTCGTGTTTCCGTCTGTGAGCTGCTGCTGCTGCTTCCTGACCCAGTTTCCCTGCTTGACTTCACTGGGCTGTTTCCAGTGCTGCTGTGGGAGGCCCCCACTGGGTCCTGTTCACACACGGCTCAGCACGCTCGCTCTCGAGTAGGAAACACTTTCCTTTGTATTAGTGAAGTTCTGCTGTAGTAGAACCAGTGTTCACCTCATTAGTATTTATGTCCTGGATACAGCACAGTGACATAATGTTTGAAGAACATCAACAAGTCTGTTTGCATCCATATGTTTTCATCACAATTTTTAATCCCTGCTAAAAATACATATTCATATTTACATAGATAAAACACATTTTAAAAAAGGTTTATGATGGTTAATCAATTAAAACTAAGCAGAAACTTGTGATGTAACTGAAACATAAAACATCAGATGTGTGAGCAGCAACAAGGAGACTGAAACTTTCCTCATATTATCTAAAACTCACAAAAAGATTGTCATCATGTTCTGCACATGATTCTCCATCGTTGTTTTTTTCTGCAGTGGTTTGTGTGGTCACAAGTATTTGTTCACATCTGGTCAAACATCAGTGATCAGCTCCTGTTTGCAGGAGTCACAGCATCACTTTGATACAGAAGAAAACCTCAAATGATTCTCAGGCAGGTTCTGCAGTTATAAGAAGTGTTTGTTTTATGTGCTTTAGTTAAATTAGTTTTATTGATGTTATATCATGTTAGATATCAGAGGAAATTATAACCGTGAGTCACAGTAATGTAATAAATGAGTTCGATGTAGGCTACCTGAGCCCCGTGTTTTTAAGTCTATATTTATATGATATTTCCAGTTAATCCAGAATGCTGCAGCCAGAGTTCTGACCGGAATTAACAAGAGAGATCATATTTCTCGTACATTAGCTTCTCTCCATTGGCTCCCTGTAAAATCTAGAATAGAGTTTAAAATCCTTCTCCTTGCTTATAAAGCAC
>JAUMHL010000017.1:20775890-20792566 GCA_032362345.1 Sandelia bainsii
GCTGGTCTACTTGTGGTTCCTAGAGTTTCTAAATGTAGACTGGGAGGAAGAGCCTTTAGCTATCAAGCTCCTCTCCTCCTTTTAGGTCATGTACTGAACTTAGAGCTTCAACTTAAAAAATTAGCACATGACTTCTACTTGTAGTGAAGAACTGTTTTAGGCAAGTACTTTAACATCTACCTGTAAATTGAGCTTGTGTCCTTCTGCCGCGTCTGATTTTTAGTTTAAATCAATAAATAGGAGGCAACACAAAATACATAAGTAACACAGAATTTCACACAAGGGATCAAAACAGTCTGATGAGTAAATGAGTTTGTTTAGAAAATAGCTGAGTTAAGTTTCTTAATTGATAATGTCTTAATTCATGGCAATATGTGATTATTTGTTGGTTTTCTTAGTTTATGTGACAATAAATTCAATGTTGGTCAAGTGTTGGTCAAACAAGAACATGACTTGAACTTGTTCCGCTCAGGTTTTTGGAAACAGTGACAGGGGCAGTTTGTACCATTTTCAGAAATTTTAATGATTAATAATCTTTAGTTGTGAATTATTGCACATATAATGAGGACATGTGGGCTCTGTGGGAGTTAATGGGAGACAGACACCTCACTGATAAGATACTTTAAACCCATATCAAGTATATAAGTTGGTATTTTAGTGTTTATTTTTGCTCCACTTGTCCTCAGAGATCCACCTGGAACAACTGACCCGGGACATGTGCACCTGACCATGGCATCAGGACCAGTGACAGACTGTGATATTCCCGAGAGATTCCCAACTTTCAAACTGGGAGCACTGGTGGTTCTGCTGGAGCTGCACCATCCGCATGACTCTGAATAATGTGCCTCCTGGAACGGGTCCGAGCCTGAAGCGGGATCCGGGGACCGTGAACACCGCCGCCGGAGAAAGTGAACCAAGGTCCGTTTCTGATGTGGCCGACATGGAGACAGGGATGCTCGGTGGGTACACAGGGAAAACCCTCGGCTGCAGTGGTGGAGCTGCTGCTGGTGCTGCTGGTATTGGACCTCCTCCTCTTCCTCCATCATCATCATCATCATCATCATCATCCCACCACACAGCTCCGCCACTCAGTCAGTTTCTCCAGCAGCAGCAGAGACAAACACACAACAACAACAATATAAACAACAACAACAACAACAACAACACCCAGCAGGGCCGGGGGGACCCGCGGGGAGAGGAGCATCATGGGGGCAAGGAAAACGTCGTCCTGGTGGGGAACAGCCGAGCAGAGCAGCGCCATCACCAACACCAGCTGAATACAGGCGGGGAGGAGGAGGAGCGGATGGATGCCAGCCTGGGATCAGCCACCACCACCACCACCAACCCTCCTCCGAGTGGGACCAGCTCCGAGTTTAATCATTATTATGGGAATGGAAGAGGAGGGCCTTGCTTCGATCAACATGGCGGACAACAAAGCCCAGGGACTGGGGTAACAGCGGCTCTCTCGGTACACGACACTATGGATCAGGTTCAGAACTCCCACGAAGGATTCAGCAACAGCGGCCCGTACAACCACTACCCGAACTACCGACCCGGCTACGGGAACAGTGGATATGGAGGCATGATGAGCCCCTCACGCCAGGGGAACAGCCTGATGGGCCCGGGCAGCGGCGGCTCGGCCAAAGCGGCTATGGCTGCTACCAGCTCCCCGGCTGGAGGTGGAGGTGGAGGTGTCAGCGGCGGAAACAGCGCGGGATTTCAGCGGTTTCCAGGACAGGGTCCGCAGCAGCAACACCTGTCGGGGGCTACGCCGACTTTGAACCAGTTATTGACGTCTCCGAGCCCCATGATGCGGGGCTATGGAAGCGGATATCCCGATTTTAATCACCCTAACGCACAGCAGCCGAGCTTGGGGCTGGTTAAAGACATGGGTTCCCAGTACGGCTCGGCTACTCACGGCTGGGGAGGACAACACAGAAATCACCCGACCATGAGCCCGGGGAACAACGGACACGGCAGCGGCAGATCTCAGGTGAATAACACCTTTATAACTTGTAGTCTGTTGTTGTTGGCCGGTGATAAATTCACCGCACTAACGGGAGATATGCATCTACTTACGGCTAACCTGCTAGCTTATCACCCCGTTAGCCGATATGCTAACCCAAATAGCTAACGTAAGTTAGCTGCTGAGCGAGGTGTATTTTTTAATTTCCACTGCAGATAAACGTCTGTTACTGAACTCTACACATACATTTGAGCAGTTTTGAGTATTAATAAAACGAAGAATCGTCCTCGATGTGTTTGTTGCGTAAACATTAAAAATTAACCACCACGGCTGTCAGTGAAGTCAGCGTTTCGATTCTATGTCCAAGGTGACTCCGTTTTTAGCCTGCTAGGCTAAGCTAACGTTAGCTTGTAGCTAACCGAGCCGCACAGGCCCGAAGAATCTGCATCATGTAAATGTGGGCAACTCGCAGTAATTAGTGTGAAACACATCGTGGTTATAATGAACAGTTCTATCGTTAAATGAAAACCAGGGAGAACTGACATTTAGTGACAGGAGTTGACAATTAACAGCGGCTTCCTGTAGTTTTTTTGACAGCTCCATTCAACTCTGACATCTACTAATTGCTTCACATATGCTAATGATCTCCTTTGAAGTGATTTTAGTGTTATTGCACGTTAAGTTTTGTCTTTTGTTGGCCTCTCTGACATGTTAATGAAGCACAGGGTGCAGAGGAGGTCGTTTATCAGCGCTGTTTGCTGCCGCCGCTTCGCACCAGGCTGGATCCTTTTTAGCCCGTGATCTGGCCTGGACTTTGTTGGCAGGGAGCCCATTATGGCCCAGTCTCCACACATGAGCCCTGACCTTCATACATGCAGATTAGCCATGTGCCCGTTACCACCGGCACAACACCGGAGCTCAGTATCCAGCATGCTGCTGCTGCAGCAGCCCGAGCCTGCAGGAGGCCTCGGCCCGGTGCGCCCACACAGTCTGTGTCAGACTTCACTCCGATGGTTTTTGCTGATTATTTTCATTATTGATTAATGTGTCGGTGATTTTTCAGATTAGTCCTTTAAACCCTGGATGTCAACGTGAACAGTGAATAATTCCAGCTGAGACCCTGAGAGGAGTCTGAAGATGTTGTTTGATCAAAGTCCACAGACATGCAGAAGACAAACACAGTAATAATAATCTTTATTTGTACAGAATACAGGTGCAGTAAATCAGCTGGAAATCATATTTTTCTTGATCAGCTTAGTGATTGATTGTTTCAGCTGTGATCTGCTGATCAGTTATCAATTAATTGCACTGAAGGCAAAGTGCCTTGAGAAGAAACAGACTGAATCATGATATTTTTCAGATGAATTTTTCTTTATATTGACTAAAACTCTACTTGCAGACAGCAGGACTTGATCAATCAGTCAGTAACGACGTAATTTTCTGCAAAAGGTAATAATTTGTGCAGCAGTAGAGAAACACAGATACACAGACAAAGACAAGAAAAGTTATAACGGCTCATGATCACTGTTGTGTCCTCTCTGAATTTATTGTAGTAATAGCAGAGGGTAAAAAATGAGTGTCTATATCTGTTGGTTCTGAGAAGAGAACCATAATCGCCAGGGATGATTCAGTGGGTTCTCCACTGGTTCTCACATATTAACATTCAATTTAATCCACAGAGATTGTCAGAAATGTTATTTTTCCATTTTTCTTGAAGATAAATCCTCTGTGTAAATAAATTCCATCTGCTGGATACAGACTGTGAGGTGTAGGTTAATCCAGATAAACACAGTCAACATAGAGTCAAGTGTTAATTTTGCAGGACGTTTTCATTCAGTGGTGTTTGTCTCCATTGTTTCTTCCGTTACTTGATGTTGGAACAGAAATTATTAACAGATGAATGTAGATCGAGGGAACACAAGCAGCTAAAACGACAATTGTCTGTTCTAGTTTCCTCCACACGATGATTTGCAGTTTTTCTGTTTTATGTCACAATAACTGAAAATGGTCTCTGGGGAACCTGTGATGGACTTTGATCACTATTTTACATTTAACAGCCCAAATAATCAATCAGCAAAAGAACTAATTGATTAACTGATTTCTGAAAATAGGAGAAAACATTTTCAGGCTCCTGTTGTAGGAAAAGAAGTTAACTGTAAAATTTTATTTTTATGCCTGACTTTTCCATAGTGATTGTGTTCTAGGCTGGGAGTGTTCCCAAACTGCAGGTGACCGACACTTTGTGCTGCACCTGAACGCCTCATGCTAACGTGCTGATGATGCTGTGATGTGCTGTAGAATTTCACCAACTCAGTACTCAAGTAAAAGTGCAAATATTTGCTTCAAAAGCTACTCTGTTCCAAGCAGTACCAAGTAGTAGAAGTACCACATCAACATATTTAGTCAGGTTGAAGTACATGCTGTAAAATGTGCTTTAAAACCTGATTTCTGACTAGTTACTGTGAAAAATCATCATCATTTCATTTCTTCTCTTCACCAACGGAGTCTTTAGTTATTAGCAATAAAAACACATGTTGGAGCTACAAACCAGAGAAATGAAACTGTTTAAAAGGAGAAAATATTAATTTTTGACTCATTTCAAATCTGTGCTGTAAACTGATTTAATTCTTACAGAATCAGCAAAGTAACTATATGATGGAAATATTACAGTAATGTGTTGATGGATCCTGAGAATCCGTCGGCTCGGTGTCTCTTCCTGTGTTTATACCTGGATCATCGATCCAGCTTCACCTTCCTCTCTAACTACGAGCAGCTGCGTGGAGCTGGCAGAGCCGTTTGTTTACTCTCCACAGCTGACTGATGGAAACGTGTCATCCACAGAAAAAAAGAAAGAACAGGATTAAATGTCTGGATCTTTTTTTTTTTTTTTTTTTTTGCTCGTGTGTGAAATCCATAAATGGTTTCTATTTTTAGCTGCAGCCGTCTGAGCAGCAGTGAAACATCTGTTCTCACTGACTCACTTTTTTCTTCTTTTATTATGTCAGTGTGTCAAACACGGTGTGTGAATATTAAAGCGTACCCAGCCGTGACTGTTGACTCTGCCTTAAAGTGGTCTTCCAGCCTTCTGGATCTCTCATATTTTGCCCGAGTGCTGCTGTAGTTGAACCTGTTCCAACATGACACTTCAGCCTTCACCGTCTTCTTTCAGTTTTATTTTTGAGTTTAGTTTTACTTTCACATTTTCTTTGGGTAAATTATTTCATCCGAGTTTATCAAAATGTCTGTGATGATAACTGTGGTAGAAACTAGCATAAAACATTAAACTCGATTGTGTAAATCTCTACTGTACTTGAGTAAATGTACTTAATCATATTCCATTGTTAATTTCTCTTTCAGGTGCCGCCCATGGACCCAATGGCGATGAAGCGCTCTCAGCTCTACGGTATGAGCAACAACCCGTACTCCCAGCAGCAGCAGCAGGGGGCGCCGTACCCCGGCCAGCCCTACGGCTCCCCTTCCCCCCACAGATACCCGATAGGGATGCCTGGCAGAGGGCAGATGGGGATGGGAGGGATGCAGTACCCTCAGCAACAGGTAGGAGACGCTCTGGCTGCCTTTGTATCTCATCTCTGAACCTTAGTGATAATTTTTATGGGAGATTTTCTCCTTGCTGTTTCACCTGACATGACTGCAGCGATGCAGGAAAAAAAATTTTATTCATCACTTCCCATCCTGGATCAGGTTTGAGTCTCAAATTTAGCAGTTTAGTTCAGTTAGATATGTGTACAGGCTAGTTTTAGGCTCTGTGACTGTCCAGGGTGCATCCCGCTTTTAGCCTAGGGATCAGCTCCAGGACCCCTGTGATAAACTGTTTAGACAGCGAATCTTCTGCATTGAATCTGTACCATAGTTTTGGTGTAGCCACTGCATAGCTGTGGAGCCTATGCAGTAGCCTGACCTGCAGAAATGGATCTACATGTCACAGCAATGCAGACGGCAACAACTCTGCTTGGTCCACTCTGTAATGGTCGTACACACGGTGTCCTCGGACGTCTTCTCTCTTCTCTCCACCTTGATCAGTTTCAGTTGTTTTTTTGTAGTACACCAAAAAACTCAAGGCAGTGCCATAAAAATACCGCCTTCAGCTACGTCTGATGGTGTCATTGCAGAGCGACACACACACCGGTATGAATGCTCATGCTTGTGTGGGCCTTGCAGAACCTAGGACCCAGGACAAGCTTTACTGTAGCAACCTCTTATAGTCAGTGTCACAGTTTGGATGTTGCTGTGTGATGAAACAGTCAAAGTAGTTTTCATATTAGGATATATTTACTTGTTTCTAAAGACTGTGGAGACTCTCCGTCATCCAGGTCGTGGTAATTGTTGGCAGCTGGACTTCATCTCTCATCTGAAAGGTTTCTTCAGTGGAGCACAAACCACCAGGCTGAGAACGTTCCTGCCTCACCTGACAGACATTTGTGGACACTGGTGTTACAACATATCTGTGCAAACTCATCAAGGAATCACTTGTGTCCAAACTGAGCCTTTCTCAAACTAAAAAGATCCAGTTAGTTCTCTAATTGCATGCCTTCACATTTCAAACCCAGCAGCACACTGAGGCAGAAGCGGCTCCATCTTGAAGCACCCAGACATTAGCAGAACAGTGTAGTATTTGAGGAATGCACAGACAGAAACACATGAGACTCAGCTCCTCAGACTCAGTAGTTCATCTGTATCTGAAGGTCACTCCTCTGAAGACAGCAGTGTCCCCATTCTGGACAGAGAGCGCTGGTGGTTTGAAAGAGGAATAAAAAAGGTTGTCTACAAACTGGAATGACCATCACGTGACCGAGGAGGTGATATAAAACACCCCTTATCAGCCATGTACAACACGCTCCTGACAAACCTCCTCTCTTACAGTTTAACTCTGGACCCACAGAGGTTAAATATCTGGGACTGTCCTCCAGTTAGAAATGAAGAAGCCCTTCAGGTGAGAGGTTAAATGTCTTAAAGGACGTCCAGCTGCCATCAAGTCTCACTGTTGTGAATTCTGTTCAAAGAGTTTGAGCTGGTTGTTTGTTCATGGAGCCTCTGAGGACAACACAGCTGTTGATGCTGTCAAACCACACGGCTGCTGTGCACAGGGCCGGGCTGGGTCAGGCTATTCCTGGTGCAGACTGGGCTCAGGCTATTTTTAGACTTCAGACTGCTGCTGGTTTGGGTCTGATGCTGCTGCTGAAAGCAGACGGACACGTCCAGGTTGATCTGTGTTTACTGCTGCCTGTGATACGTCACGTACAAACACAGAAAGCAGATGTAATAAAAACATAGAGTTTGACTTCAGCCAGTAACAAGTTTCCTGGGTGGAGGTGTAAAAATAGAAATGTGTCAAACCACTGCTGCTGCAGAGTCTGTGGACAACATGTGTCTGTATTTTCTCAGTTACAGCTGGATAATAAAGTTCAGTCTCAAAGATGCGACCAGCAAATGTATCAGGAAGCTGATATCTGACAACATGTACATTAATCAGTCAGTACTGGACGGTAATGTCAGTATCAATAACAAATAGTCAACAGAAAGTTAAAGTTGTTTTCACATGTTCGCATATCTTCACTAGCTACAAAACCTGGACCAACCAAACTTAACGACTGATTTACTTTTAGCTGTACATTTGCAACATGGAGACCTCATGTGACCTGCGTTGATTTGGAGTGTTGGTTGTGCACGTTGTCAGAAATAATCGCTCCTAACGTTCGACTGACAGGGCAGCATCACATAATCTGAGCACCGCATCCTCACCATTCTCACAACAAGCTTGATTTCATTGGTTTAATGTACCACGTACGGTGTTGTTGTCGTTCTTCTCTGCCGTGCACACCATCACCTCTGGTGCTGCCATGTCTTCTGCTCACATTGTGCAAAAAACAAAGAAGAAATTTTGTTTCTGGTCAGGGATAATTAGACCCTAGTCTGCTCCCTGTTGCTCTTTCAAATCCTGCAGACAATCAAGAAGTGCACAAGGAAGTATGTGAACAATTAGAGCGATGATGCTGCCATTGGACACCGTAACACTGAGTTAACACTGCGGCCGCGACACTGAGCAATTGGTCCGTTATGACTGGAAGTTCTCGATGGAGACAAAACTACAAATCCTGCGAGATCTTCACATGTTCTTGTACCAAAACAAACATGGACAAAAACCAGCAGCTTGCACTGTTTATATGCAGTTTGCACTGTAGACGCCAGCGTAGAGGAAAAACATTCAGAGTTTGATGGAGATGTGTGGACAACAGTGACTGTTTATGTACCAGTAAATTACTGTGATGTCACCACAAATATCAAACATGTTTAAAATATCTTTAATGGATGACAGTAATGAACTTATCAGTTATTTAAGTGGTTGATTAGAGAAACACAGCTCTCTTCTTATTTTATCCAACAATCATCTCTTAACAAGATGAGGATTTCTTTTTTTAATATCATCCACCCATAGTCAGGACTATTTTATGGAGACCAGAGAAATGTCTGATCTGCAGCACTGAAGATAAAATGTTAAATAATGTGAACAGTAATTTACAGCCTTTTTTTGACGTTTAGTATACATTTCCTTAGCTTTAAGTGTAAAATCAGACATTATGAACTATCTCTGGGCTCTCGTCTTCGACGCATGGTTTAAATCCAGGTTTGGGTCTTTGTTGCGACACTTCCAGGTCTTGTGTCTCTTTTCTTTCAACCTTCCAGTAAAAGTTAAATTACCAAACATCATTTTAAAGCTTTGAGGGAACCTGAGTGATTCCAGGTGAACCCTCTGCAGGTGCTTCTCTCCTGACTCTGCTGTTGTCAGCTTGTAGATTACTCAGATCGCTTCCTACCCTGCAGTCTTCTCCCCTGACGCCTCTGTGATGTCGTCTCACAGATTCCTCCAGAGAACGATTGTCATCACAGAGCAGCAGCTACGTTATTACATCATTACAGGTTGACAGACGTCTTTTTTTGTTCCGCTCGAGGGAACTTGTCAGTGCGGTTGTCTCCGCTCAGATGAAGACAGCCACAGAGGCAGAGAGGAAATGTAATGACTTTTATCTGAGCGAGGCCGCAGATGGCCCCCAGGACTCTTCCTTTATTAGCTATCTGTGTCCAGGTCAAATTGGATGGGGACCAGTCCAGGATGTGCTCTGTTAGATCGATGCAGGTTTCAGGAGGTTTCCTTTTGTCAATATTTTTCACCTTGATTGATATTGATGGTCGTTGATGTTTAACACCATTAACGATGGAGAAACACCTTCAGCGGTTTGTTTTTGTCCCTGAGTTCTTACTCAGACTTTTTTTTTTTACCCACATTAGTGTAAGTTAAGTCAGTCTACGATACAACACAAAAATGTGACTCTAAAACTGAGACGTATCACTCTGCTGAACTACAGAAACATCCAGTTGATGTAACAGAGTGGAGCGTCGTCCCTCACAAACAATCTTTGTCTGAGTCCAGACTCCGGCTACAGAGACTCTCTAAGCAGCAGGTTCCTCCCAGAGTTCCTGTTCGTCAGTGAAGCTGGAACCACGTTTGTCATGTGAAGCAGTAAAAGCTGCTGCTGAATGTTTTCTACAGTGAAACAGTTTTAGTGAATCCATGTGTTTTACCAACCTCAGAGTCTGAACTCAGAGTCTGCAGTGTGCAGACATTATTTTTCACATGCAGACAACAGCAGTGAAGGAGAGCAGCTGCAGCATTAGCAGGGTTATGACCTCTCTTGGCCACAGTTTCTTTGTCTTACGAGACCGTCTGATTCTAATCATGCCAGCTCTTCCTTAACTGTCCAGCAGCGTGTCTGTGTCTGTTTCCCATGTTTTCAGTCTGAAAATGTTGCCATATCATCTGCTCCTGTCTTCTGCCTTTTAACAGAACTGACCACGGTGTTATCGACAGATAGCAAATGACATGGATGATTTGGACAGAGATTTGCAGTTACTAAATGGACACATACAACACTCTTTTCTTTTCTGATCAGATAGTGAAAACACCTGTCATAGGTTCCCAGAACTCAGGCTGATGTCTTCAGGTTGTCTGACAAACAAGACTTTAAAATCATATAAAATCATCAGGAGTCAGAGAGCAGCAGATTCTAAAAACTACGTCTGTGACCTTTATTCTGTCAGGCTGCTTCATGGCTGACACCTGCTTTCATCAGCACACTGATGTTACACCAGGGTTGCTGAGGTGCTCTTGAGCAAGGCCGTTAATCCCCAGCTCTTCGAGTGCAGCCGCCCAGAGCTCCAGTTCTCACAGATTGCAGACAGGTTGCCTCTTATTGCGTTTCCTGTCAGTTTTTATTCCCGAGCAGAGCGCCTGCTTTTCTGGGGATAATGATCTGACAGGGAGGGTCTGTGGAAGTCATCTTAACCTGTGTGTGCACCTTATTTAAGGTGGTATAGATGATAATATAGAGGTTTAATATGACCAGGTTGTGGCGGTATAGCAGAGAGCACCGACACATCCTGTAGGTAATATGTTCATTGGATTGTTCAGACGTGACCTCGTTAAGTAACATGTTTGTCTCATGAGTCCTTTCTGATTTCACAACACTTTGAACACGTTGAACAAGTCTGAACCTGAAGACGACCGCGGCACAAACTCATCACTGAATCATCAGTAACACTCTCAGTATTTATTATCAGTGAACAGTATAAACTTTGTCTGCGTGAGAAAATGCTCTCAATAATGAAACATTTCCCATGATGATGATTGTGATTGACAGTGGATATCATAAAACAAGATGCAGAATCTGCCCTGTAATAACACTTAATGATGAACCTGTTCCTGACCTGACAGGATTAAACAAAGCTTCATAACTGTCCCGTCACTGCTGAGTGAAGCCACAACGTGATAACATTTACATTACGAACACTTAATTTATCATTACTGTAACAGACAAATGCAGAGACACGTCCTACTGTACATGACCAGAGTACAATAACAGGAAGAAGGAGGCAAATTATGAAACACAGAGGACCTACACTCTGCCTCGTCCCTGAATGCAGCAGCACCAGTGCAGCAACTGCACATGAAGACAGGTCACAGGTCCTCTTACAGCGACATCTCAGATTTCTGGGATATTGTATTGAAAGTGGGGGCTTCAAGAAGTATTAATACGTTTTAAGAGACAGCTAATGAAAAACCTGTAGATTCTGGATTTATGTGCAAAAAAAGAGCTGCTGCATGTCTACGTTCATCCTGATCTGTTTCTGCTTCCAGATCTTCTCCACAAATATTTTATTTTTACTATATATTTCTAATGATTCTTCAAATCCACACTTTGATTCAGAAATAGTTTTCTGTTCTGTTTATTGGCTCAGAGTTTTATTAAATCACCAGTAATTTAAGCCACACTTGATTCATATCAGATCATGATTCCCTTCACCTGTTAATGGACTAAACACTAGTTTAGAATATGAATGACGATGAGCTGTTGGAGGTTTGTTTTAGACAGAAACAGTCAGAGAACCAGTTAAGTTCTCGGGGGAAGTTGGAGATTTTCAGGAAATTACACATGTAGGTCACTTTCCAGGAAAACAGCAGCATGTGATTCTCAGCTTGTTTCACATGCTCAGTGCAACAGAAAGTAGAAACTCAGAGATGAAATATTCTCACAGAAGCTGTTTAGTCCTGCACATCCTGTACAGACCGATATGAGATGATGTGTCACCAACTGTACAGATGGTCACTTTATTAGGGACACCCTGCATCACAGCATTTCTGCAGATCTGTCAGCTGTGACTTTTCCATTGTACCACATCACATGTGGTGACGGGTTCCGATGACGTTTGCTTTGTGACATGCAGCATTTTGGTGCCATTAGAAGGGAAACTGGGGCCATGAGGGAATGCAGCAGTAACAGACCGTGGCATCCAAACAAGGAGTTTGTCCAAAAACGAAACATTCAAAATGACACAGTATGTTGTAAATAAGTCAAATGCAACCCACAGAGAGCAGCCTGCTGCATCACAGCTGCATCACAGCTGGATCACAGCTGGATCAGCTGTCCGTCTGCAGGTGTTAAGAGCGTCTTCATCCGCTGCTGAGTTTGTATTTGCACAGATCGTGTCATTCGCTGTCCACATCACAGTGAAAGTTCACAGTTACAGCCAGCAGAGCAGTGTGAATGTCAAATATCTGCACGTTTCCCCTAAATAAGCGTCCACACATTAACAACCTTAGTGCTGTTTTTATGTTGTGAACAGATCCATTAAAGCACAGTTTGTAATGTCAGTGTTCAGACACAAGAGGAACAACTGACTCGTTGTTTATTCATCAGCTCATTTTCCTCATGTCTCCTCAGATGGGTTCTCAGTACGCCCAGCAGCAGCAGCAGCAGCAGCAGCAGCAGCAGAACGTGGGGGGCTACTGTCAGCCGGGTCAGCCCCCCTACTTCAGCCCTCCACAGCAGCAGCCCGCCGCCCCCAGCCAGCCGCCGTACATGCAGCCCCGCCCACTGCCACAACAGGTGAAATTGAAACAACAAAACTGACGAGAAATGTATAAAAATCAGATTGTTCAGCCACATTTATCCAGTCGGTGTGTTTATCTGCATCAAGACGACACACACAGCTCAGCAGAGTAACATCAGTTATTAAAATAAAAAAGGGTAAGAAACTACCTCCACGGCTCTCATCACGTCCTGAGTTCACCTCACAGTCAGAGGAGTCGGTTCACTGCAGACAGCTCACAGTGACTTGGCAGGTGACGTTCTCAGGTGTGTTTCTCAGAGGAGAAGAAACAGAGTCCAATCACAGTAACATAAAGCAGGATTTCCCCTGAGCCCCTGCTCCTCTCACAGACTTAATTAACTCTGAGATGAAGGAGAAGAAAGTGCTGTAGATGAAGTGTAGACCAGCAGAGAGTTTCTCACTGATTTCTCCTTCACTTTCTCCCAGACACTAAAATCCATCTGGAACAAATAACATGTTAATGATGGAAACAATTCCAGGACCTCCCACACGGTCTAATCCTAAACTACACTGCAGCAGCTCTCAGTGGTTTGTAGTTTAAACCTTGTCTCTCTGTCTTGATGCAGGAGGTGCCGCAGGAGGCGTTCGGGGGCCGGGGCCAGTCTGCTGCTATGACTCCTGGGAAACCAAACCACGAGGAGATGAGTCTGAGTCAACAGGAGAGACCGTCCAGCCTGCCGGTGAGTCTGAATAAATCAACAAATCTCACAGGCAAGTTTTCCTAACTGTATGTTCCTGCACTGTAACGGCTGCTCCAGAAGCTTCTTAATAACAGTCAAGCAGCTGAATTGACTGTTGAATCAGATATTTTGGGCTGTGGAGGTGCTGCACTTAGTGACTTTACATTTGTGCCATCGTACACTTTTCCCTCGTCTCATGCCTCACTTGGTGGTTTCCAGTTTGGTTGCAGATGTCTCAGTCTGTCAGGAAACCTTCACCTTCAGCTCTGACTTCTCTTCTATCTTTCTGTTTGCCCACTGCTGCTTCTCTCTGCTTCTGCTTCTATCTCTGTACCTCCGTCTCTCTCTCTAGGCTGCTGTTTCCCTCGTCTTCCCTCTGTCTCTTCACGTCCACCATTGCTCCTTCTCAATCCTCCTCTATTTCTTATTCCTCTCTTTCGCCCCCTCTATCTGTTATCCTGCTGCCGTCCTGGATTTTTTTCCTCTTTCTCTTTTGGTGCATCCTTTTTGAAGTCATGGTGCTGATGCAGTTGCCATGGCGACATGCCGGGAGCAGACAGGCTCCGTTGCGGGATGAGAAAATTAAAAAAAACTGCAGAAAGGCCTCACAGACGTTTTAATAACTTCAGATGATTTCCTCTAGTTTGAATGTTTCCAACATTTAAAACAAAAACCGAGGTAAGAAGTGAACTGAGGATTTGGAGAATGCAGCATTGTTTGTTGTGTTTCACTGTGGAAAGTCCTCACTGTCATTATTTGTCATTTAAAATAGTGGTGAAATTGTTAGTAACGTCAGTTTTTAGTTTATTTTATTTGAGTTGGTGGCGTTTATGGATCTTCTTTGTGTGTTTCTTCTTTGCATTGCACAGCTGTGTTCACTGACACGGACTCACAGGTTTTCCTGAGACCCTGCAGTGATCTTCACTACACAACTGTGTCACACACAGCTACTCATTATTGGTTGTTGGCCTTGTTACTCCAGATGTTCTTAATGTTTCAATAATCTTGTGAATCAAAGATGATGAAATCTCCAAATTCTCTGCAGTGTTATGTTGTCAAACGTCAGAAATGAGCTTGTGCATATTTACACAATCCACAGTCACAGTTTTGTTTTTCACAAACACCATATATTTCATACAGACGTTCATTTTGTTTCCCTCTGCGTTGTTTGTGTCTCTGTTTGTGTTGTCTCTGCTGCAGCTGTTACTGTACGTGAATGTTTGAAATATGTGAATTAAAAAACGAGGTGTAGAGGCTGATTAAAGGAGGACAGGAGGAGGAAAGGAATGATAAATGATTAGAGCAGAGGGAGAAGGAAAAGGAGGAGAAAGATGGGAAAGGAAAGGGGAGAGAGGAGGAGGACAGGAAGATGAGAAGTATAGAAGGGAAGGAATGGAAAAAGGAAATAGGATAAGGATAAAAAGGGATGGCGGATGTATTGAGAGGAGGTAATGGAGGAGAGAGGAAGAAGGGGGAAAGAGGGAAAAAGAAGAGGAAAGGGAGATGAGAAATGAGGACAGGAGGAAGAGAAGAGAGGAGGAAAGGGTGCTAAAAGAAAGATTTCAGGAGGAGGAGAAGAAAGGAGAGCTGGAGTAAAGAGAATGAGTGGAACAGGGAACAAATGAAAGAGGAAGAAAGGTCTGGAGAGAAGAGAAAGTGGAGGATGAGAGACAGGAAAAAAGGACAAGGAAAGAACACGAGGTAAGGAGAGGAGAAAGTGGAGGGGACAGAAGGCTGGGAGGTTTGTCCCCTCCCCTTTTCTTTCTCTTCATTTCCTCACCTCCTTCCCTTGTTGTCGTTTTCCTTTACTCACTTCTCTTCTTTTCCTCTTCCTCTGCTCTTCCCTTCACCTTCATTGGTTCCTGCTTTTTTCCTTCCTATTCTCATCCCCTTTTTCCTCTCCTCCTTTCCTTCTCCTCTTCTCATTGTCTGATTTTTCTCTCTACCTCCTTTTTTTATCCTCCCCTGCTTTCCTACTCCATCATCTTCCTTCGTCTTCTTTTTTCTCTCCTCTCGCCTAGTTTTCCTTCTCCTCCACTGCTCTTTCCTCCTCTTCCTCTCTGTGAGGTCGGTAAGAGAAGAAAATAAGTGAATGAGGAAGAAAGCAGGATATGAAAGCAGGTACAAGAAGAGATGGAGAATGAGAAGGATGGAGGACAGAAGAGGAGAAAAAAGGAGATGAACAGAGGCAAAATATGAAAATTACGAGAGGGAGGACAGGAAAAAAGGAGGACAAGGAAAGGAGGGATTGAAGATTGGTAGAGAAATCAGAGATGAAGAAGAAGGGAGGAGGAGACGAATGAGGAAGAAAAGGGGGAGGGTAGGAGGACAGATAGGAGGGGATAGCAGAAAAGGAGGTGAGGAAGAGGAGGGAAAGGTCAAGTGAGGCTGCACAGAAACACTCCCTCTTTATAATTAGACTGTGTGTGGCGCAGCGCAGCAGCTGATAGGCTGAGCTGTTGGCAAGGGGAGGAGGGAGCCAGGATGCTGGCCTGTGATTGGCTGGCCCTAGGCCCATGGGCGGAGCTTTCAGTGCAGTGTTTTCTCCTCGTCTTCTTCATCTCTTCCTCCCTTCTTTCTCTTCATTTCATATCTTTTCACTGTTCCTTTTCTTCTTCTACTCCTCCATCACCTCATCCCTTCTTTCTTTTCATTGTCTCCCTCTTCTGTCCTTCACTGTTTCATCACTCCCCCTTTTTTGTCCCTTTCTTCCTCTCATCATGTGCTTTTTCCCTCTTCCTCACCTTTTCTCCTCCATTTTTGTCCCTGTTTCCTCCCAGCTCTTCTCCTCTCTTCATTCTCTTCCTTTCCTTACCTCCTTTCCTTGTCTAAGCTTTTCACTCATCTATTCTTTTTTCCTCCTTTTCTCCCATTTTCCTTCTCTTTTTTCCTTCCACTTTTTAGACTCTCCTTTTAGTCATTTTCACACAGGTTCGATCCCCACAAACAGACAGTTGTAGTACTGTAGTGTCCCTGAGCAAGGCATGAACAGTCTGTGTGAGACGAGGAATCAAATCATCATTGACTCCCTGTGATGTGGTTGAAGTGCAGCTGAGCTGCTCCTCCAGTGAAATACTCTTCACACACTCGGCCACTACACTTCATTAAAGTCAGAACTGGGCTAACGAGGTGAAAACTGTTCAAACGCGTAATTAAGTCTTAAGGTTTAATCAAACTAGGAGAGATTGTGTAAGAGAGTCGAAACAGGTCAGAAGATAAAAACCTGCAAAGTTAAAGATAATTCATGACTGTTGCTCAGAAAAGAATCGTCCCAGTCAATCTAATATGAAATGAGAATAAGAAACAGTTTGTCACTGCACCGACTGTTGTTTAACAAGAATAAGTTGTTCACTGCACCGACTGTTGTTTAATAAGAAATAGTTGTTCACTGCACCGACTGTTGTTTAATAAGAAATAGTTGTTCACTGCACCGACTGTTGTTAACTGCACCAACTGTTGTTTAAGATGAACAGTTCATCTCAATGCACTGACTGTTGTTCACTGCACCGACTGTTGTTTAATAAGAAATAGTTGTTCACTGCACCGACTGTTGTTTAATAAGAAAT
>JAUMHL010000017.1:20792666-20802666 GCA_032362345.1 Sandelia bainsii
GTTTAATAAGAAATAGTTGTTCACTGCACCGACTGTTGTTTAATAAGAAATAGTTGTTCACTGCACCGACTGTTGTTCACTGCACCAACTGTTGTTTAATAAGAAATAGTTGTTCACTGCACCGACTGTTCACTGCACCAACTGTTGTTTAAGATGAACAGTTCCTCTCACTGCACTGACTGTTGTTCACTGCACTGACTGTCGTTCCACCATAGTTGTGTTCAGTATCTTGATTGTATCAGTGAACAGGAGACGGTGAAGGACACGTCTGAGTCTGATGTCTCACCTCCCAATTACACTGATTACTCTGCCATGTTTAATTGGTTTGTGGATGTGGGGTGAGGTTTGGGTGAGGTTTCTGGGGGGGCGTGTGTCAGGAAGATTGATGATGGATGAGGATGTGGAGGTTTACATTACTCAGCCCGAGTTGAGGAAGATTCAGTTTGTGTAGAGGAAACACAGAGTGAAGTCTGTTCCTGTGTTCGCCCTCTACTCTGCAGAGTTAGTGAATGAGCGATGAGGCTGGACGACGATTCATCACTTTACAGACTGTGAGGCTTTAATGAATCACACTAATTATAACCATAAATCACACGGTCTGCAGGAAACTTCAGAGATGTGGGAAAATGTTTGAAACAGTCACTGTGGGTTGTTTCAGAGCTGAAAGTGCACCCAGCTGCTCAGAGCTTTTTCTCTTTGTATATTTTGTTTTTTCCTTTATTTCTCTCAGTTTTCTTTCAGACCAGATATTTTAAAACAGAATCTTGCTTGAACCTGACCTTTATTTTGAAACGGGACTATGCTACATACCAGGCCTTGATTGTCTTAAGACAGGACTTAATAATTTCTCTTTGAGTTTTTCCATATGTTATTTGGTTTGTTCTAATATAATTTAGTAATAATCCTTTTAAATTCAGAATAATGTCCATTGCACAAAAACATGTATTGATCATTTGGAGGCAGTGCAACAAGCCACAAACACAGCATCTGAAATATGTGCTATGTTTTCTTGACCAGAAAGTCTCTAACTCTGTCCATCTGCTGTTTGGTACTGAACAATAGTTTTTTTTTATTGGATTCTTTTGTTAAAAAAAATAAAAACAGCTGCGTCAGTCAGTGAATGTGCCACAAACTCCAAACTGGAAGCTAAAAGTGGCTGAAACGTTCCGTATCTTATTACTGCACCAGCTTTTCCACGTCACTCTGCACGATGTGCAGTCAACGTTTATATGAGGAGAGAAGCTCTGGTTCTCCCTCGCTGTTAAAGCTGGACGCTGACTGCTCCGAGGTTCAGCCTGATTCGGATCAGACTTTCCACTCGGTTCTGTTGGTTTTGGTCAGACTGTTTCCACAGCATCGGCTCATTTAGGAGAATAGTCAGTGATCCTCTGGTAAGAGTGATGTTGACGTCATTCCCTGAGCAGCAGCTGTGGCGTGGAGTCCGAAATCCTGCTGGAAATAAACAAAAAGCACCACTGCACCAACTGAACCACAGAAATCAGACTGGAAAACAGAACAGTTTGGATCGGCATCGTGTCTGTTGTCGTAGGGAGCACCACGGCAGACAGAACTTTCCCAATTAAATGTCAGTGAAGGTTCTCCTGAAGTGAAGGACTTCCTTCTTGTTGGATCGAAACCTTGTGAATGAAGGAGATTGTTACTGTTGCTGAGATCTCGTCCTCGTGTCGCTGCTGTTTGTGCTCGAGGTGTTTCCACCGTTTGCAGTAACATCTGTTTCAGAACCAAAGAACTGAAGAACCTCTTTTTTTTTTATCAATTCTCACCTGAGCTCGTCCAAAATGTGAGCTCTGGCTTGTTGTGTTCTAGCAGAAGAAGTTAACGTGTGTATGCAAACAGGATCACACAACTGTATCGTCATATGGTGACACGACAGATAGTTATTTTGGGGAGGAATGATCATGATGTGTGACCACGTTTTAATACAAACTTAAACATGAATGCAGATAACTCCACACTCTGTGTTGACGGCGTCTCCTCTCCATGTTTCAGGATTTATCCGGCTCCATCGATGATTTGCCCACCGGTACCGAGGCGGCAGTGAGTTCGGGGGCATCGGGCTCTGGCAGCGTCCAGGGCGACCAGGGGACTCCAGCGCGTTCCCCTTTCTCCCCTCACGTCTCACCTCGACTCCCACCGCCAGCTCGCACCGGGCCCTCGCCCTCCCCTTCGCCGTCCCCCGCTGGGTCACGATCTGGACCGCTGTCCCCTGCCACTAGTGGACCAGGTAGGACGATTCCAGTCTCTCCAAACTCAGTTCTGCAGCCACGTGTCCTGTTTCTCCACTCATTCATTCAGAGACTGATTTAGTTTCATAGTTGAGGTTAAATTAGTAATTTCCAACGATGTTTATTCTAGTTTCTAAATTACAGGCAAAGACTGATTACAGCTGCAAACAGCAGGTTCCAGTGTGAGAATTACATCATTAAAGGAAAAGATCATTTGTAATTTTAACTGTTAGGCCCATTGATAGAAAAAACAGTTTTACCAGCGTTCATTTTTATTGACATATTTTCACAGTGGCAGCAGTTTTTCTCTGAATGTGAATTGTTGTTTCTGGTGACACACTCCTGACATCATGGTTTAAAAGACCTGAACCCAGGAGCCTGATCCCTGCACCGATTTGTGATTTTGCCTACATAATTGTAACAGCCAAATGTACAAAGGAAGAAAACACAGGTTTCATTAACACACTTTCTTTGTCTCTGTCTCAGGGCCTCAGCTGACCCCTCAGGTTTCTGGTCCTGGATCAGATGTTGGTCCTCATTCCTCCCAGTCTGCCATGACTCAGGACAGAGGTAACAGCTGTGGACTGGTGTTTTCTCTCTCTGACCGTCATCAGCTTCTTACTCTGTGTTTGAAGAGAAAACTTTCTGCTGCTGTGACGTTTAAAGTAAAGTGTAACATGGAGCTGACTGAGTTTCAGTACT
Source organism: Sandelia bainsii (assembly GCA_032362345.1). NCBI lineage: Eukaryota > Metazoa > Chordata > Actinopteri > Anabantiformes > Anabantidae > Sandelia > Sandelia bainsii. Next base: position 20,795,615 of record JAUMHL010000017.1, read on the forward strand.
AAACAACAGACTCTTCCTTTCTTGTCTCTGTTGATCGCTGCAGAATCCAAAGTACCCGACACTTGTCCTCAGTTGTGTATCTGTAGATTTGTTTTTTTCTCCCTGTTCCAACCTCCTGTTCCTACTTTGTCTTGCAGGCTTCCCCCCCTCCATGCAGCGTAGCACGCTGGGGCCTCAGTTTGGTCCCCAGCAGTCAGCACCACCCATGTCCCCTCACTCAACACCTGGGGGGCCCATGCATCACGGCTCCTACCAGCAGGGTGGTTCTTATGGACAGTACGGCCCCCCAGGTATAATTTAATGTGACCTAAAGAAAAAACGCTTATAAAAGTAACAAAAGTGAAACTTAAATTATTTTCCTTGTTGTCTCCTCCAGGTAACTACCCTCGCCCCCCTCACTATGGTGGGGCCCCCAGTGCCAACTACAGTGGCCCTGGCCCAGGCCCTGGCTTGGCCAACAGTCTGGGCTTAAATGCCAGCAGTCCCATGCACGGTCAGGGCCCCTCCACACCAGCAGGCAGAGGGCCCGGGCCTGTTGCCGGGGGACGACCTTATCCTGCCGGGGGCAGCACCATTGCCCCCACCTCACCTGGTATGCCACAGCCCGCTGGGCAGGGCATGGGGCCTCCAGGGCCCAATGCCAGCCGCAAACCACTTGAGGTTGGCCCTAATGCGGGGCCAAGTGCCAACTCGTCATCAACCATCGCCCCCACTGCTCAGAGCAGGTGAGTCCCTCAGAGTCAGGTTAAAGAAAAAATCAAAACAATCCAGGACAGTTTAGACACGTTTAGTTGTTTCCTGATGTAACGAATGTTCTCACGTCAGCCTGGTCTCAGTGTGATAAAGAAAAAAACCTCAGGTTCGTGTTTCTCCACTCAACCTCCACCCATTCCTCCATCCTTTCAGGGCTCCCTTCACTCGTTCGCCCGCCTACCACAACCAGTCCTGGCCGGGGGGTCGACATGGCCTCTCTCCCACCCTTCACCCCTCCCATCCTCCTCACCACCACCACCACCACCAACCCCATCCTCCTCCTCTTCTTCACCCTCCTCATCACTCCCAGCAGGGCTCCAATGCTCAGACACCCTCTGAGCATTATGGGTAGGTTTTGGTACCAGAGCCTGAAAGATACAGAACCACACGTGGTGTTTCTTTGTTGTGCAGAATTTGACTGGATGGTTTTGTGAACACCTCAGTTTTCAGACATCAATACAACAAGTCAAGTTTTGTTCAGTTTACTGTAAAAACTGAACAAAACATTTTCAGGGTGACAAACCACGTTGATGCAAAACTGAAAAAAAACGTGTGATGAGTATGTATCGAATTCTACTGCACACAGAGAGATTATGGGATGCTTTACTAACCGGACCACTTCCTGTCCTCTGACCGGTCCTGCATGGCTTCAGGAGGCTGCTGCATCTTCATTACGGAGCAAAACTTCGTAAATCCACAGCTGCTTAGACTTAATTTATGCTCAGTCAGTTCAAACTCTAAATATTTACATAATTTCTGTTGAAAGACATTTGTCAGAAGTGACTGACCATAAATTGAATTTTGCAAAATAAAAGGAGGCTAAATATTCTGCAACTAAACTCATAAAGTGCTAAAAGGACCCAGGACATCGTGCAGGCAATGTGCAGCCAGCTGAGCCAACCTCACCAGGCCAGCTCGTCTGAGCTTTGTTTCTTTGTCTCCATTAACTGCAACGGGAGACTGGACGAACTCTTTAATCTTCATCTTCTTCCTCAGCGAAACCTTCTGCATGTGAGAGGCGCGTCGCTTCGATGTCAGCGCATCATAATAATTCAGCCTCTTTTTTCTTCTGTGGTGTCCAGGCAGGGCAGCTACCCGGGAATGGCACAGATGGGAGGAATGGGCCCCGGAGGTCCTGGAGGTCCTTATAACCAGCAACCAGGCAGCAACTCTGGGAGGATGACGCCACAGGGACCCCCCTACAACACCCCTCCCTCAGGTAGGACCATAAATCCCAGAACATGTCCAGAGTGGTTTTGATGGAGCTTGGCAGCAGGAGTACATTAGAATACATAACATTTGAAAGTGGTTGTGTTGCTTTCGTCTTTCAGGCCCCATGATGATGTCGGCAGAAGCCATGTGCGGTCCTGTGGACGCCAAGCAAAGGGTTGAGCTCAGCAAAGAAAGCGTCGGCGCTGCCAACGAAAAGGCCAAAGCCAAGGTGCGTCCATCGTTAGTCAGTCCCAGCAGCTGTTTGCTTGCTCTGCTCCATAGTTTTCTCTCTTAGCATGCTCCGAGAGACGCATGTGTGCTGAGCTTAATGCAAGACAGTGCAGATGAAGAGAAATCAGTACTGAGAAGTGGAGATTTTTTAGTGTGTTGTTCAAATAGCACTCCTGCTCTTCCTTGTTTCATAATTAGGCTTTGATAACAACAGACAGAGCTGTTTCTCTACTTTTTGGAGCCATAATATTCAGTTTGTGAGTGACGTGACACTGTGAGTAAGGTCTGTGTGGAATTCAGGAGATTCAAGAGGCCTCCTCGTTTCACTTAAACACTTAGTTACAAACGAGGTCAGCTCTAAAAGCCTGTGTTATTCTGTAGCACCACTCTTTACCTGTGCAGCCAACTTCACATCACCTGTCTGTGATCGTGCACACAACCATACCTGTTTGTTTTTTTTTAGATTTGTCATCATTAGGTGTCTGTAAGTCTCAGAAGGATCCTGTTAGCTCGTTAGTGATCTCCAGTGTCACAATCTACACCCTTTTATTCTGCTCTAGGTTATTTGAGATACATTTGTTACTTCTGTTCAGCAGCTGGTATCCACAAGGGTTTGTTATTGAAATACTGGAAGTTGCAGACAGGAAGGTTAGATTAGCTACTGGGTGAAACAGACACAGCTCAAGGCTCCAGCTTCTGTACGAGAATTACTTTGAATTAGTTTGATAAAACAATTCATATAAACTGACATGGAAAGGCTTTAAGGTGATCTAGAGGTTAAATCATGACAATTGGCCTTTTTACTTCAAAACATTTCACTACTCGTCCTAGTAGCTTGTAGTAGTCTGATCAGGAACGCTCATATTTATCCCCCGTGCTGGTTTTGTCAGCCGTCCCAGTGTTGGTTTACTCTGTACAGTCGTGCAGATGCCACACTCTCTGCTTATATTTGGGTGTTTTGTCCTTGGGATGGACGAGCTGCTGCTTCGCTGTGTTGCTCCTGCATTTGTACCTAATCCAGATGCACTAAACTAGGCAGCAGAACTGTGGCAGAAAGATCTGAACGTGATCCTAAAAAAACATAAAGAACCAGGAAAAGCGTCGCTCACGGTTTGTAAACAGCTTGTAGGAGAAAAACTGTAATTCAGACTGACGGGAGGAGAGGTTTTCCAAAGAAAATGATTCTAGTTGGTGCTGTTCATTGTAGTCGACAGGATTGATCAGTTTGTTTCCAGCAGCATCGTGCTCGTTACACCCGTCATTATTTCATCTGGGTCTGCCAGCAGGAGCCAGACTTCCTCCAACGCAGCTCCTGTTTTGATGCTTTTTCCTCTGCTTGTTTCCTCTTGTTTAGTTCATTCTCGGCTCAGCAGCTGGAGAGTTCTGTAAGCTCCGACTTCTCCTCCTCTCTGCTCTCTCCTCACTCACCTCTGCTCATTATCCAGTAGTGAAGAGTCGGCCTTGATCACAGCCAGCACAGATCTGTGTCTGGCAGTCGGGGGTTACGTGAGAAGACTCTGTCTTTGTCTTGAGTTGACTTGATGAGAACTGGCTGCTTTGTTTCAGCAGTTTGTTGAGTTTCCTGTTTCAGTGCAGAGGTTGTGCTGCTGCTAATTTCTGCTCCTTTTGTGCAGGTTGGGCGTCGTGTCTCCTCGTGTCAGAGAAACTTCAACATAGATGTGACACAATGTGGAAACTTAAAAGCATGACAGCTCAGTAGGCTGTTAAAACTTTTGTCCCCTTTTCTTGCAAATTAAAACATGTTTTAGGTCATTAGTAAAGTGACATTTTGGGGAGCCTGAGTTTGTATTGAAGCCCAAAACAACACCCGTTCCTGGACGTGTTCCTCACATGTGCGTCACAAACCATGATGACAGCTGTGATGTGAAAATGTAAAACTGTACAAGTCAGTGTCAGATATGCTGCAGTAAACGTTTCATGCCTGTAACGTATTAAACAAGCTGCTAGTTTAGCTTTCTCACACGTCTTTGGGCTGCACGCATACGTCTGTAGAGAGGTCAGAGGTCAGACCCACCGGTTGGCATGGATCTCGGTCCTCTGGTGATGCAGGCTGGTCGTACCTGTTGGTGCTTGTGACTGTAAGTGCTCAGACTGTCTGTGTTCTACTCGATGATAAAGCATCAGGTTTGCACAGCACCAGTCTGTTACCACTGTGTGGTTCTGGTTCATCTGCTTTATTAAAGATGTTCTGAGAGATGTTCACTGAGGGGGCGCTCAGACAAGTGGCTCCACCACTCAAACCAGTAGCTGAACCAGTGCTTTGTGTTTGTAGGACCAGACTGGTACTGGTGTGTGTTATCAAACGTCTCATCTTTTAGTTTCATCCCACATTAAGTATATGCATCATGTGCATTGACCAGCTCTGGCCGTGAACAGCACCAGGCTACCCGGCCACATCACACGTCATGTTTCAGCTTGTTGCTGTTGTGTAATTCAATGAGCCACATTAACCCATTCGCTCCCAGCTGCTATATGCTAAATGCTAACTCTGCTGTGTGAAGCCGGTTTCTCTCGTGAGCTCTGTGAATGTCGTGATGTGTTTCCCTCTGGACACACAAATCTCTCCTCACCACGTGGATCTGTTGTGTGTGTGTGTGTGTGTGTGTGTGTGTGTGTGTGTGTTTTGTATCACAGGATAGCTACAGCTCTAAGTGTGCGTCCCAGCCCCCCACTCCCTCCCCCATGTCCCCCAGCTCAGCTAGTCTGTCCTCCTGTCACGGGGAGGACAGTGATAGCATTAGCAGCCCCGCCTGGCTCAAGACATCAACCAGCCCCGTAAGTGCCACAAAGCACAGCAACTTTTCTTTTTGTCTATTTTTAAAGTCTTTCTCAGGGTTCTGCGGTGTGTAAGTGTCAAATTGCAGATGATTTTTTTTTCTAAATTCTGACTTTAGAAGTTAGTTCCTCTGAGGTTACGGCACCGTAGAGCCCTGCTTTCTGCTGCTGAAATGTGAAAACCTCGTAGCTCCACATTTCATGCTCAGTTTTGAGTATTTATTGATCCTAATACCAGTGAACCCAAATCCCAGAAGGTAATGTTGAGTTTATGCAGCTGACCTTTTTGGAGATGCAAGGTTTTCATTGGACAAAGCAGCACCGTGCTTGCACCTGATTATTTTTTGTTGTGTCCAAAAGCTTTTTGAATGTAAATGTTTTGCATTGGAAAATTATTTTCTACATGTTTAATGTGAAACTTTCTCATTTAAATTAAGTTAGTTTAGTTTGTTTTTTGAGCGCACACACGACACAGACGGCTGAGAACATTTTTGACAAAACGTAAAATGCTTTAGAATCACAAACTTTTGCAGAAGCAATCAACAAACTAAACCATAAGAAGCCACCTCGACATGTAGCCAGGAGGAACCGGGCATCGAACCACTGACCCTGGGCTTCTTGGACGACTGCTCTACCAACTGAGAGTATTTCTCGTCCTTCACTTATATACTCCATGCTAGGACAGGGTGATATGTTTGAGATCGATATCACGTGATTGAAGGTGATTTTTGGCTTTGAATCATTAAGAGAGTCCACACAGCGAGACTGATGCTCACCTTCAGTGAGAGTCTCGTTGGTGAAGAGCTCAAAGGACTCGTCACGGCCAAAACGTTTGTGCTCCCTCCCCACGTGCAGAAATGTAAACTTTGAATAAATGCAAGAAAATCTTTGCTTTTTTTTTTTATGTGCTTTGGTGGAGCGCTCCCTGAACCAGAGTGTGATGTTCTTTACCTCCAGGCAGCAGCCGTATATAACACGACATGAATATAATCACAGGACAGTAATTTTGAATTACCTGTTGAAATGAGAAAGTCTCTCAGACACGTGGCTGTTGGTCTCTGTGCCACAGTGCTGCCCAACCTCCTCACTCATTTCTTCACAGACACTTAAACCAGTTTTCACAGTTTGATTTTCCTTGTTAATCTACTTCCACATATTGATTTAACAATAATTAAATAAAATAATAATGATATTCAATAATATAATGATCAATATCACTTCAGTAATGCACCTTTAAACTTAAACAGTTTAATTGAACTTTGCTCTGAGTGTGTGGACAGCAGGCTGGATTCTGGAAACTTTATGAATCCACTGAATTAAAGTTGTGTCAGTGTTTGCATGAACATTAAGTAACACATGTAATACTTGTACTATGAAGGTGTAGGTTGGGGAGTACTGTTGGTTCATGTAACTGTTGTATTATTATTTGGGGATTATTATCGATAATTACAGTAAAACTGGAATAAAATCAGAGTAAACTGACATCTGCAGAACTTTATTCATCAGTAAGAATCAGACTCTGGTGTCTGGTGCAGCTCTACTTTGACAATCACTCTGAAAACTGTGCAGCTGATAGACTGGTTCTTAGTCCTTCCTGTCTGTTGCTTTGTTCAGCTCTAATCTCTAAACCCAACACTGACTGTTTCCTCCATGTCTTGTTCTCTCCAGAAGCCCAGCGTGGCCACCATGACCAACGAGAAGATCACCCGGCTCTACGACATGGGCTCTGAGCCCGAGAGGCGGCTGTGGGTGGACCGCTACCTGTCCTTCATGGAGGAGAGGGGGACTCCCGTCCCAAACCTGCCTGCCGTCGGCAAGAAGCCACTGGACCTGTGCAGACTCTACCTGGCTGTGAGAGAGATCGGAGGACTGGCCATGGTGAGACACCACCTTCATCCTTTCTTTCTGTTGATTTGTGTCAGACGGTTTAATACTGAATAATATTTGGTTTACAGTGAAAAAATGAAATGAACATTAGAGCTTTAGAGCTGAAACAAACAAATAACTTATTAAGGTTTGTGTCTTTAAATGTTATTATTAGACGATCAGTCCTGAATTCA
>JAUMHL010000017.1:20803876-20843020 GCA_032362345.1 Sandelia bainsii
ATAATCAACCTGTACAGGAGTAAAGTTAGGATCACTGCCCTCCTCTATGTAGGTACATGTCACTGGATTAAAAGATGTTGGACAAGTGTGTCTGTCCATGCCAGTTGCAGGGAGGATCTGATCAATTTTTTGATTAGTTATAACTTTATTTGTAAAGAAATTCATTCATTCAAGATCAAAAACTTATCATATTGCAATAACCAATAAAACACTCCCAGAGGAAACTTTGTTGTAATTTTAGGGACATATCGATAAATACCAGTGATTGTATAAGAACGGATGATAGTCAGAAACATTATCCCAGATACATTTATCAAAAATCACTCCACACTACTGTTATCATGGGAATGTTTTAAATATTTTATATATTATTAGTATTAATAATACTTCTTATTTATTTGTGGAGAAGTGAACTGGACACAAAAAGGTTTTCTTCTGCCTCTTTACCTGTGTGTGTGCGCAGGTGAGCCTTCAGATGTGAACTCTTGAAATACGTCTTCTTGCAGCCGGGGAAGTTACAGACGTAATTTCGCCTGCGTGAGAAGTCGGCCTGCGAGGGGCCACCCGCTGCTCCTGACGGTATGTAAACAGGGGCCGGGGCCAGCGGCAGGAGCTTGGTGTTGCCCAAGGTCATCACAGTCTGTGGGCCCTGTGGCGGATGGGAAACAGGCGGTTGGGGGACTACGAACATCACTGCCCCCTGCGGCACAGCGGAGCCCACCAGCAGAGGCTGGGCAAAGCTGGGAGGAGACTGAGGCAGGATGGGCTTGGGTCCCCCTTGAGTCTGAACCTGAACCGGAGCCTGGACGAAGGCGGAGATCATCCCTGTCCGGCTGCTTACCGGGAACACCTGGCAGAGCACGGGGGAGGTGGAGACCGGAGAGGAAGAGGAGGGCGAGGAAGACAGCGGCGTGGAGTGAGGAAGAGAAGCCGAGAAAGGAGGAGAGGACGGGCTGTTGGGAGATGGAGGAGGTCCGACCTTCTCCTCTGGAAGTGTTTCTGGAGGTGGTGTGGAGGTTTCTGTTAGCTGGATGGTGGAAGGGGGAGGTGGAGGGATGCTGAGGCTGTCGGCAGTGTGCCGGATGACGCTGGTCACCATGGCTCTACCGGCTGCAGCCCCACAGGGAGACTCAGTCTGAGGTGGAAGTGCTGAAGTCTCTGAGGTGAAAGGGGAGTGTTGGTGGAGGCTGATGTGGGAGTCACTGAGGAGGGTGGGGCTGACGGTGAACCCTGGACCCCGTGGATAGACTTGTCTGGAGGTGGGACTCAGAGTGGAGGTGGTAGTGAGGACCGTGGTGGTGGAGGCCTCAGCAAAGCTTGGACTGTGAGGTGGAGTCATACACTGAGGGAGACAACAGAGAAGATTATTAATAAAATCATACATTTGTTTTAATGATTCTGTTCTTTTATTTAGTTGTAGTGATCACAGTCATTTTCAATTAGACCTTTAGTCACATTAAATAGTTTTCCACTTTTTAACCTGACTGTAGATCTAATAAATGTTTTAGCATTTTCTTACCAGTGAGGACAGAGCGATCAGCTCTTTGGGAGTGTCCCCTCCCTCTGGGTGGAGCTGGATGGAGTCACAGGAGTCGGAGGTGGGGGTCAACGGGCGGGGTTTGTGCAAACTTTGACCCCAGAAGCTCATGCTGACAAGCGCCTCTGCAGCCTCCAGGTCATGGTACTCGATGTACGGCTTCAGCTCCATGGTTTCTGCCACCCGGCCGTCCATACAGTGAACCTGACGCAGATCCAGAGGTCAGAGTTGAACGGGAGTTTAAATATCCTAAACATAAAGCAGTTTTTAACAAATATTTAGTCTGGAGCTTGATTAGTCGATTTGAAGAAAATTAATATGCAACTATTTTGAATACTCAAATAATTGTTTAAGTCCTTTTTCAAGAAAAGATAGCAAATATTCTTGGGTTGCAGTTTCAAATATTACAGCAAATTTTATTTCAATTTTTGGTTTAAGATGATGTTTTGGCAGCATCTTGCTTCCATAAAACAAGTGTAAAGGCTGCATAAACAACCTGATTATCAAGGCCAGTTAAATCAAAATCAGTGAAATCCAATCAATACAGAAATTCAGTCACATTATGTTCTATAATCTCTGCAGGAAGATACACAGCACATATTTTATTCTTTAGAACAGCCGGGGAAGGAATTATGGCACAATTTTGCTTCCATAAAGCTGATGCATGGAAACACGTTGGGGTGGGGTGAGTGATCGGGTGGTAGGAGAGAAGTTTCCAAAAAAAAAAAAAAAACTCTCTCTCAGATCTTTCCAATGCATTAAATGATTTAATGTAATGTTTCATAAAGCAGGATTTCATCCGTGTTGACTCCATGATCTCACTTTAAGAGGAGTCATGTTACAGGTTTTATATGATTACAGAGGTGGGCTCAGAAATCTTGATGGCTTTAAAATGTTTTAAATATCTGTGTGCCCGCTCACCCTGAAGACTACCAGCTCTCAACAGGGGAATATGTTGTGTGTGCACATTTGGACTGTGCCGGCTAACAGACTGACCACGTGCCGACATCTCTTTCTAAGTATGTTTGAAACACATAATAATTTTAAACATGAACTGAGATCTCAGATTTGTTTTAATAAAAAATGCTGTTCAACACGTCAGTTTAATTTCACAGCTAAGACAATATTTTTAACAGTAGAGTTTGTAGTCCTTCTCTAACATGTCCTATGGTCTACAATCTTGTTGTATTCTTGTGTTTTGTGTGTATTAAGAAAGTATCAATATGATACCCCATGATATCCCAAATGTTAAGTCCCACACAACCTCTTCAACAAATTGGCCTGTGCTCTGCAATGTTTTTACATAGTTTTGTGTCCGCAAACATATTTGACAAATTTGACGATAAATAAGTGTTTTACAATCCCAGAAAATCTGAATATGAGATGGGATCCCAAATGTTTTCGTCTTACGATTCTGAGTCCGTTCTCAAATCTTATCTTATGTTCTTTTATGTCAAAAGTCATCATGAAATGACACAGTAGCATCAAATACAAGTTGGGACCCCAAATGTGTTCAACTGAGTTCTCTCCTGATTTGAGTAGAGAGCTTTATTATTTATATATATTATACCATTTATTAATTATTTTATGTCCAGAAAGTTTGACAGAAACAAATAAGTTATAACTTATCTGTCATTCAAAGCAGCATTAATGTGTGTTGGGATACGAGATGTATTCAGATAAGTTCACAGATGATTCTTTTGTGTCCGGAAAGTTCAATGAACACGTTTTCTTAGTTTCACAGCTCAAAGATCGCAGACGGATTTCTGCACATAATTCAGGTACAGGACTTCCAGGTAAGGGATTGTTCCTTCTTAACCTAATAACAAAGTCCTGATGCTCTGTTGTGTAAGACATAGTTGTTTAAATTCTTTTGTGTCCAGAAAATCTGTTTGACTTGACTACAAACAAAACAGAAGAAGGAGCAGGGATGCAAAATGTTTGCTGCTGGTGACATTTACTGTGACAACTTGGTAATAACCTAACTTTTATATTAGATGTAACGTACCCATTATATAATGTCCTGAAAATTCCAGTGGAAAGTCGGTTTTCATCCAAATGTAGCAGCTACTGACCTTGAATGTTAGAATAATAATGGAAATTTTAAGCATTTTATAACATGCATTAAGCCAGAATAAATTACATTTTTAAAGTAACTCCATGCCACAAAAAACACTTTTTTTTCCTGCTGCCAGCAGGTGGAGCCGTGCCCCACTTGCCCCAAATGACCCACCACCACCAAGGGCAGTATGAATGAGTGATTTCAGACACAGCCCATGATCTTTGTCTCGCTTTGGGAGCGAAGGTGCACACCAACCATATAATTACCAATGACATCACTCCGTTTTCCCACTTCCTCCAAACTCCTGAGCCGTAAAACAACATAAGACAACTTTGAAAATAAAAAGTGTGGCTGTTAACCAGAGGCAGCCGCGGTAAAAAACTACACACACACAAAATAATGGGGGACAAAGGGGTCCTGGGTGCTCGGCTAAGTTGGCTGGCATCTGGTGAATGCTCAGCAGCACGTACAGGAAGGGTGGAGGGAGAGAGAGAGCCAGGGGTGAGAGACCTAGATTTACAGAGAAGGAGAGATAGAGAGAGAGAGAGAGAGATGGGCCCCACTGCAGCTGGTACACCCATCTCTCGCTCAGGTCGAGGGAACCTCCCCTGTACCAAGAATAGATGACGGGAGGTGGCATGCCTGATATTATACGCTAACCCCCCCCCCACAGAGGAAAAACAAACAAAAAGCCAGAAACAAGCCCCGCCCCCTCCTCCTCCCACATTAACATGCACCGACTCACCCCGAGAGAGAGAGGAAGCTTCCAACAGGAAGTATAGTTGAAGAACACAAAGTCAATCTGTTGCAACAACACTAACACAGACACACACAATATCGTGCTCTCGTGCTGGTTTCCACCCAGGACATCACACAGAAACACATAATGAGATTACAGTAACAACAAACAATGCAGAAACATCGACTCACAATGGAGCTGTGTGATTTTAATTACTGTTTAATAACCTGTTCACTGACAACTAACTAAAACAGGATTTTTGTGATTCCCGACTGTGTGGTTCTTTCTTTGTTATTATTCTTGTGACGACGGTTCTGGTTGTTGGGTTTTTGGTGTGGTCTTGTCGTGTTGCTTCCTGTGCTTTCTCTTTGTGTTCCTCAGCTGCAGTTTTCAGGCGCAGCTCTAGTCTGAAACTGATTAATCGAACAGTTGATAAATTTCATCACTTCTGATGCTGACATTTGAATTTTGACTGACAGAGACTCACTCACTGTTACTAAGCAAATACGTTGATGGTTGTTCTGTCTTTCAAGTCCTTTATTTAAGATCAAATGTCTGAATTTATTTTGGTTTTAGTCTGGACAAAATATGAAATATCAGTATGTCTGCATGAGCACGATCACATTTTTCTATCAAAGCTGATCAGTTTACAGATTAATCAATAACACAGATAGATCACAGATATTAACATGATCTGGCTTTTGTTGCATTTTTACAACATAATGTTTATTTCTTTCTGTAATTTATTTAATATTTCACATTTCACATCCTTCATAATCCATTAGTTAATTAGTGAAATGATCAATCAGTCAATTAACTGAAAATTAGTATTTAGATAATTAACAACTTGCAGTAATGTTAAATATTTGATGGTAAACATCTCCAAATGTGACTTTTCTTCTTACAGTGCAGTAAACTATATATTTTATAATATTTACTGACTGTTGAACATTGTTCTGTGCATATTTATCAGTTTCCTGATGTTTTACAGAACAAACCATTCAACAGTCAATAAGTGATGATGACAGTAAATGTTATTTGCAGCTCTGCAGTAATATTACTGCAGTTTACATTAACAGAGCAGCTACGAGCCCACACAGCTCATCAGAGCAGCAACAAAGACGACCAAGTAGAATCTGATTCTACTCAGAAACCAGTGAAACCAGCAGCACACAAACACAGCGAGCCCAGTTTGACACAGTGTGTTTGAACTTTACGATGCACTGCGGTCATACAACTGTTGTGTTCACACACACAATAACACAGTGTAGACGGCAGGAAGCATCCACACACACACAAACAGGAGGCACCGGGTTCACTATGACCTCAAATAAACCAGGCGACAGCGCCAGAGTAAGACACAAACAGCCGCAGGTCGCGTTCAAAAGCTCGGTTCGCAGCTCCGGGACCGGACCTGGCAGCAGCGTGTGCTGTTATCAACAGACCACAGATCAGCTCGAAGTTTAACGACGTCTGCGGCGGACAGCTGCCGAACAGCCGCCGGTGCCGGACAGGGAAGTGGACTCACCTGACAGCAGCGCTCGGGCGTGAAGCTGAGCGTCAGGAAGTTCAGTCCGGAGCGAGCGACGGTTCAAACTCCAGGCGGAGAGAGGAGCAGGAGAGCGGGCAGTCAGTAGTCAGCGCTGAGCCTCTGCCAGCATGCTGCTTCAGCTGAGAGGAGCCAAAAAAACCGACTAAAAAAACAGAAACAAAATTCAGAGCAGTCTGGCGGGTGGTAACACGCAGCCAATCACAGGCAAAGGTGTAGCGGGCAGCGGCCAATCACAGGCGATGTGGTGCGTGATCAATACGTGGCTGCGACGCGATTGGCTGACGGCGGGGTGCGTGGCTGTCGGGGGCGTGTCCGGGGAGTCAGCGGTGTCAGAGTAAACCCGGTGAACCCGGCAGCGCGCTCGAACTGGGGGAAAGGTTGGAAACAGACAGGCGCGATACCCGCGCGCACGCGCATCAGAGGCGCACTATAACACCTGCACAAAATACTGTTTACAAAGCGTGAATTATTCACTCAGGTCATGTTAGGTGCTCAGATGTTCTCAGTGATTAGAAACACACGTATGATCATGGTTGGTGTTTTTATCACGTCTGTTTCGATTTTTTTTCCTGGTTCCTAAAACTGTTTTACGGTTAGTATGTGGTATAAATGTGCTGCGTTGACGCAGATGATATATTAATGCAAATATGTGCAGTTGCAAATGAATGATCTGACTGGCTAAACAATTACTATGATATATTTGCTAGTTTTTTTTTACTTTTTACTATGATAGAAAGATCATTTTATATAAATATCACAAGAGGAAACAAGCACTTTGAGAGTCATACTAGTACATTTTAAGCACTTTTTTCTTACCAATGAAGAACAAACAATAAATAGCTGAATCTTCTGCAGATCGACTGAGAATGAAAATAGTGTTAGTCTGTTTGGATATAATCTACTGTGTCTGTCTGGTGAAGCTCAGGGGAGACTCATGTAAACACAAGTGTGGGGGAGGAGGTGGGAGGGGGGATGTGAACTACACCAGCATCACATTTCTATTGTTTGTTTGTTTTTTAGCTCAGATTATAAACAACACGCATGTTGAAACTGAGGACGGACGAGTCATCAACATATCAGTGTTGTCTGAACTCCTGCTGGACGCAGACCGGTTCTTCCAGCAGCATCAGAACCAAAGCTGCACCTCTGTCTGAAACAACAGAACACGAACAAGAAACCGAACCTGTCGTCCTGCTGCAGAAGTCAGCTGCAGCACAGCAAAGAGAAAGTCCACAGGGGTTTTTCATCCCTCACGTGCATGAACTGACTGAGACATGTGCACGTTAGATTCTGTTAAATAAAGAAAATGAAAATGCAAATAAAACAGAGCCAGTGGAGAACAAAGAGGAGAAAGCGCAGCTCAGGTCCTGCAGCTCTCGAGGCCCTCGACATGTTTCCTCATTGTTTTCTTCCTGTAACATTTTCCTCTCTGCTGTCCTGTGAGTCCAGCTACCTCCTCGCCCCCCCTCCCCACCGGGCCCATGAACCCAGGGACTCCTATGCGTCGAGGTTGTAAACAGCCTCTCTCAATAAAGAATTCCAGGGCGGGGCTAGAAGGCAGCCAGAGCACCCCCGCTCTTCCTACCCCGCCTCCACACACTCGATTCGCGTGCACGCCTTTGGCTCCTTTGTTGTGGCTGCGTGTTAACCTCTTCAGCTGCTGCAGGAGGATGGATCAGCACCACAGGGGGAGGAAGCAAGGTGGAGGTGAGGTGTGGTTGTGGCCACATGTCATCCAGTCTGAGTTTGATTGACAGCAGAGACCTGCTCACACATCACCTGCACGCTTTGGGAGTGGGGGTGGGGGGCAGCTCCTACACAAAACCACATCAACAGCTTCATTATTCAAAGTGAATTAGCTCGACGTGCTTTAAGTGTCTGCAGAGGGAGGTGAGATCAGAACTGTAAACTCAGCACAGACAGACTCAGAGAGAGGAAAAACTGGGACAAAAGCAGGATCTGGCAGCTAGCAGGGGTGACGTGAGTTCATTTTCATTTTCAAGTTCAGCGAGGTTGTGAAATAAAAAAAAGGAAAAAGAAAAACACACAGGCAGGCGGTCCATCCATAAAAAAACGGTTTCCAGGCAGAAAACACTCGCTGACTTGTGCAGGAGGAAACCACAGGCAGAGGCGATGGAGCCCAGCAGCTGTTTGCAGGATGAAGTCAGAGAGAAGAACCTGCAGCAGACTCTCAACACAAACTTCTGAAAAACACATTCACACCGGGAATATTTTCCCTTCTGTAACGTTACAGATGCTCTTCTCAGCTTTATTCATTCTAATAAATTAAAACAAGTGTGAACTGTGTTGAGCCAGAAGGGAAATTTATGAGTATTAATGATGGAAGAACAGAGTGATGAGTCCAGCCTCACCTAACCCTGACCTCTGAATTCTCCACGTCTACAAATAAACAGTCTTACACGTTTACGTGCAAATAAGAACGGGGATGATGCCTTTAAGTGCCAAAGAAGAGTCAAATGAGTTCATTTAATGAAACTGGAGTAAAGAGTCACAGTGACAGGAAGTCGAGTTTTGACGTATGAACGGTTTCACTGGTTCCTTCGTTATCCTGAAGTTCGTCTTTATCAGTATTTTTAAAGTTACTCACTCATGAGTTAATAAAAGAGTGAAACACACAATGTCGTCTGTGGTCATTTGGTCTCTGTTTACATCTGTTCCCACAGCGACAGCTCAGGAGCTGCTATTATTACGTTAGCCCTGTATTCAGGTTGTTCATTTACAGACACACAGAAAGACTCTTAGTTGTAGAATGGATTTTATCTTCCTTCAGCTACAGGTGATGTTGGTTCTGCAGCCACGTTGGAACGCACTGTGTTGACAGAGGAATTACACATGGGAGGTTGATGTGAACGTGGTTCATAACGGTTTTAACGACCTGAGGTGAATGCAGCACGGACCTACAGAAATGAGGAGCAGTACGACATATAGTACTGTTAACACTAAAACTGAATGAATCTCATGAACCTCCCTGTGTTCATGGCTCAAGTTGTCTTTGTCCAACAACGCCTTCCATAATCCCAGAGATGTGTGGTGATAATTGGATGGCTGTTCTCATGGAAACAAGGGAGCGGTGTGAAACCTGGCGGGTTATTACCTCTGACCTGATGGGACTGAACCAACACTGCAGAAGACAACAGAAAACAGATGACCAAGTTGTAAAAAAGAGGGAAATGGGGACATTTTAGGAAGGATCACATTTTTAAGGAGTAAGGACATTTTTGCAAAGTGATGATGCCTCTTGAATTTTGTGAATGAGAAGACATCTGAAGGTGGGAAGGCTGTTGGGAAAGTAATGGCATTTTGGAACGTTGGGACATGTGAAGACAACATGGGGACATTTGGGTAAAATCGGGACACTTTTGATCATGTGTGGAGACATTTTTAGAAAATGTAACACATGGGAATGGAGCTGTCTTTGAGAAAACATTGGAGCATTTTTTGGAAAGAGAATTTTGTGAAAAGGGACGACGTCTGTTGCTCTTCCTGATATTTCTTCCATTTTTTTTCCTATTAGGCTTTTTTTGGTTTGGTTTTCCTTCACTGATTTGAGGATTTGTTGTTTGTTGTTGGATCAGTGAGGGAGTTCTTTAATTTTGTGAATGACAATGACGATGTTTATGGAAAGTAAAAGCATTTTGAGAAAATTATTTGGAGTCAGTCAAAGTGGAAACATGTTTGAAAAGTGAAGACAATGGTAAGTGGACATAGTGAGCTGTGGGGATGTTCTTGGACAGTTTAGATACTGGGTACAAAGTGGAAGTTGAAGTTTTTTTAGGAACGAAGGGATCATTTAGAAAATTCAAACAATTTGACATAATCGTGGGAATATTTTAAAAGAAAAGGACAATTTTTGTATAGTGAGGACGATTTATCTGGTCCTCAGTTTTATGCTCAGACCTGTTATCACATTGAGGTTAAACATGTTTGATGGTTTGTTCAGCTGCTCATCATCAGTCTGTGTGTAGAAGAGCTTCAGTTAAACCACCACACTATGTAAATACATGTGAAAGGCAGAAATAAATCCTCTGCTCTGGCGTGTTTCTGTTTGTGTGGTGCACGTTTCTGCAGGGTCAAAGGTCGTCCCTCCCTCGAGACTTCCCAGAATCAGACCTCCGAGAACTACAACCGCCTACACACATGCATATTAGTCACACTGAGTCTTCACTGTTGTTACATGTTTTGAAATGATCACTTCGTCGACCATACTGCTGGTTTTAAATGTTTAACCCAGGTCCACTGACCTAAGATGGACTCTGTTTACGACCTGTGGTCAGTTTAACACGCGGTTCGGTTAGTTTCACACATCAGTTAACTTCTAACGGAGCCTGAAGCATCAGCACTGTTGTTGTGGTTTTATGTAGGTTAATATATCTGATGAAGAAAGAACAAATGCAACCACCATCATCCCAGATGAGTTCAGGTCATTATTTTAGTCTCTGCATTCTGCCTCAGAGTTTAATGCACAAATTTAGCCCCGACTTTAGTTGTTGCCTGTAGTTCAAGATCTATTTGTCCCTCAAGCTATTTCCTAAATGTGGTCCTGGAGTTAATGTCAGAATTTAGACTCTGGGTTTAATCCGTGAATCTAGTTCCTGTGTTTAGTTCCATGTTTCTTCTCAAATTTAGCCCCTCAGCTTACTTTTGGTGTTTAGTTCCAAAATTTAGTTTCTGAGGTCAGTTGCACAGATGTCACAATACCAATTCAATTCAATTCATCTTTATTTGTATAGCGCCAAATCATAACAAAGATCATCTCAAGGCACTTTACATAGCAAGGTTAAGAACCTTGCAAAATATAAGTATATATACGGAACTATATAGAAAACCCAACAGTCCCACTTGAGCAAGCACTAGGCGACGGTGGAGAGGAAAAACATTTCCAAAACCAGACATTTGGTAGTCAGTACCAACACCACTGAAATCTACACCACGGCAAAATTAATCAATAAATAAACAATTTTATGGTGGAAATATAGAAAAAAAGTTCTGGTGCAAACCTAACAGAAAAAAACTCAATTGTGACATTGAAGTGTCCCTGGACAAGACACTTGGAGGAATTAATAAAGTATCAATTATTATTATTATTTGAGGTACACATAGCGCAAAGAAAACCACACACACACACAGTAACGTTATGAGCAGCACCCAGTTCATGTTGCTAGCTGTCAGTTCGTTAGCCTTCGTTAGCATGCTAACGTTAGCCTCTGACAGATGCAGCTGCCTCAGTTCACAAACAATAACGGTGACATTTCAACATATGACCTGTTAACAACATGTCAGTGTAAAATTAACAACTGAAATCTCTCCCTAAATTCTCCTTAAAGTCTTTGAGATGCTGAGCATCAGCTATGTTTAAGGTGTTTCCGTCTTTCGTTCCAGAAGCTCTGAGAAACCAGCTTTTGATAACATAGTCCATTAACATGTCACTGATCATTCAAACAAAACACAGAATATCTCCATACAAGACTTGTGGAGTTCTTGGGACGTCCCCAGTTAACTCCCAAGTTTAGTTCACCACAGAGGTTTCTACAAGTACAGCATCAAAATTTAGTTTCTAGGTGTAGTTACTGAATTTATTCTTGGCATTCAGCCCCATAGTTCGACATCTTGAGTGTTGTTCCTTAATTTACTTTATCCCTCAAGTTTAGTCTGAAATTAGTTCCCAAGTTATATCTTTGAGTTTAGCTGAAGTTTAATCCTTAGTTCTTGTAGGTGTAAGCTCTGGATACTCATACTTCAGTTCCTGATATCAGTCTCTAACTTTAGTTTTTAACTCGAGCTCCTAGGTTTAGTTTCACAGTTTAGTTCCTAAGTTTGGTTTCTGGGAGTGTTGGGTCTAAAACAACCTCAGCGTTTGATCAGGGCAGCAGATGTGATTTCCCTCCAAAGCAAACAACAGCGACCTCACCGACCGGGGACATACCCACCCTAGTATGTATGTATGTGAAGGGGGGAGTGAGGGTGGTGGCGGGGGGATGTCCAAGGTGGGTGGGGTCACTGGAATGTAGGTCAGACCAGGACGGAGCCGGTGGTGCAGCGAGTTCACCGTCGCTAGAAGGAGCAGTGTTCTTTTTTCCCTTTCTACAGTGGAGATGAAAACGTCCTGACACAGAAACGAAAAGCGATTTGATGTCTTTCAGAGTAAATCTACAACACGTGAACAGGGTCTGAATAGTGTCTGAAGCCACAGTGCGTGTGTCAGCAGAGTTTAAAAGTAAAAATACAGTTGTCCAGTTCAAAGTTCTGCTTCTTAAAAAGTTTCTACTTTTCCTCATCTACATTTCACAAGTTTCACATCACTGCATTTCAGACAGGAAATATGACCAGTACTGAAGAATAACTAAGTACTCATGTTTTACTTAAGTACTGTACATACAGTATGTACAACTTTGTGATACTTTCCTTCACTAGAGTATTTCCCTTTTTTTTTACCTCACTGCCTTTTAGGGAGTATTACTGTGATTTTTACACCTGAAAACTACATTTTCAGACACGTGGAGTTACAGTTTTTAGTACATTAACATCTACACTCTTCTAGTGAGATCCGTGGTAGTATGTGGGAAGTAACTAAGTACATTTACTCTAGTACAGTACTTTAGTACTTAAATACAAATTTGAGGTACTTGATTATTTTCATTTAATGTCCTTTTCCTCCTTTCTTGCAGTATTATTCTTTACTACATTTATCTGAGAAAATGAAATATGAAGTAGAAATAAAGGTTTATCTATAAAGACAATTAACCGGCAGCTATTTTAACAATCTTTGAAGGTTTTTTTTCATTTAAAACATCAAAGACTTCCTGGTTCCTGTTTCTCTAATCTGAGGAATCGTGTTCATACTTAATAGGGTCTGAACGGTTGTGTCACTGTGGACTCACTGTTCTTATAAACTCAACAATCAAACGAGTCACTGAGAAACTAATCGGAACATTAATCCTTTAGAAAAACAATTATTTACAGTCCTGCACAAATAGTTAGAAATACACTTCAACCATCAACATCAACAGTAAAATGGTGCTTACACGTTAATGCACAGGTAATAATGATATATACACATTAATTCTGATGATATACTGTATACATTGTCAGATGATGACCCCTTATATACAGAACCCTGTTTGTGTTTGCAGACGTTACAGAGACGACATGTGATGAGAGCGTCGACGCACAGTTCGAGTCTGAATCAGGTCGTCAATGTGCAGGATGAGTAAAAGCTCATCAATACTCATCTGCCGTTCCTGTTATAGAAGAACCAGCACGCTTCTCAGTTCTGATGTGTGTTATACGTCACGCAGGACGACACTTTAAACTACTGCTGCTTTCTGTTTGAAGCTCACTGTGTAAGTGGTGAATCTCTTTCAGAAAAGTTTATATAAACACATACAAATAAACTTTTCTGAAAGAGATTCACCAAATACTGATGCTGTAAATAATTAATTTGTATCTTTACAATAAACAACAACTACTTCTGATATTGTTAGAAAACAAATCAATAATTTAAAGGTCATTTATTGTATTTTTACTTAGGTTAAATTTATTAATGATCCACGTTGGGAAATTTTATTTTTCTCTGTTGCTTCTGTTTAAGGGATTTTCTGACAAACTGTATTTACTGAGTTCAGTAGTGGCACTATACAATAAACACATAAAACTGCAGAGTCCAGGTTTATCAAGAAAAATCTGATGTTAGAAAGATTTCACCGTTTTGTCTCTTTGCTCTTATGTGATTTTTATTTCTATTAAGAAAGAAGAAAGAATTCACAGTGGTCCAATGTGTCCAAAGAAAAAGAGCTAAAACATATTAATCTTAATGTCAAAATGACACTAAACAGGGTCGATGTGCTGGTCAGCTGTTTTCAGATCCTGAAAAGAAAACGGGATTGAGTTGTTTCCTAAATTAGTAACGGATTCTGTGGCTGATAAAACACTGGAAAACATCCAAGTCAAACAGAGTCTCTGAAAAACACAAACCTGTGACCTCTGTAGGAAAAGTCTCCAGACTGCTGATGCTGAGTAGTTATATTTTTAAAAACAGGGAAACTGAATCAATGCATTCAAGAGAGTAAAGATGCTGAATCAGAGCAGCAGAATGTGAATTTAAAGCTTTGGTGTCTCTAATACTGAGAACAGGAACAGATCAGTCACTGCAGCGTTTTTACCTCAAAACCGTTTCCACCTTCAAAAAGTTGTTCTGCAAGATCAGATATTTCAGAACTTAAATAAATGAACATTTGATTTTTGTGATTTGTCAAAAACTCAAATGAAAACATTTCCTCAGAAATGTAGAAAATATATCCGCTCACGTTTAGTTTTCCTACAAAACCTAGTTGGACTTTGGTCGTCTGCGGGAGACATAAATGGTTAATAAGAATTTTTTTAAACAAATCTAAGCGTCCTAAATCATTCTTCCCTCTTCTCTTTGTTTTAAAGCTGAATCTTTTGCAACTTGTTGATTTTATTAATGAACAACAGCAAGTTTTTTAAAATGTGACACTGAACATGAACTACAAACTACTACAGACTCAAACTGCTCCAAACAGTTTCCAGCATCAGAAATAAAACACATGAATATTAAACCTTAACATACCAGTTTAGTACAGTTTTCAGTAGCTTGTGAAAATTATTTATCTGTAAGAAAATTGCATCATTTTGGTCTATTTGTTGACTATATTTCTATTAATTAGCCTGAATTATGTCATGAAATTACAGAAAAGTGAGAGAGTAAAATGTATTTAAATGTATTACAGTACTACCAAAATATGCAGGTTCAGTAAAAATCTAAAGTAAAAGTAGTTATTGTGCAGAAGACTAGATTATAACAATAACTAGCTTATTAATTATAATGTTGCAGCTGGTTTTAATTTCTCAGTGGGAAACTTGATAATAAAACATCATCATTTACTTGTTTGTATTTAGTATATTAATAATCTGAATCTGCAAAATAACTAAAATGCATCATATGATTTTATATATTTTATATTAATTATCTACAAAGTACTGCTTTAAAATAAATGTCATCTTGTGTTATAACACATTAACTGAGTAAATGTACTTTCTTTGTACTTACTGTATTTTTTAACTAAACAAATGAAAGTTAGTTGAATATTTATGTGTTTTTTTACTGTAACACTAAAAAGGAAGATAAATGTGCTTCAATGCTTAAATTATTTTTGTTTGTTTGTTGTTATTCTCTATAATAAAATCTAATTAAATTGTTCAATGTTGCAGATCTGAAAATAATAAAAGTATTTCGCTAAAAGTGCTGGATTTGATTTTTCTGTCCCTGAAAGAATCACATCAGTAAAAACCAAACAAAAACTGATAAGAGGACAAAAAGAAATTGTCATGATTTTAGACCTTATAATTAATTTATTTGAAAAATGTTTTTGTTTCATTTGGACGAGATTTTAATCTTTTTTATAATTTGAAAAAGAAGAAACGTTAGTGTTGGATGAAAATATTATTTGTTTTGTTAGTTTTGCTCTAAATTCATAATGGCGACGATTTGTTTCGTAGTTTTTCAAATGAGGGATATTTGTCTCTCATTTTCTCATGTTGTTTGTTTCCTGACAGTTAAATGAATGTTAAATATTTATTGTTCTCTCCAAATTATTATTAATGATTTAAATGATTAAATTCTGCCTGATATTTTATTTCTGTGAATCTGCCATGAAAATGCTGAAGACCATGAGATGTGGTTGAATCCCTCAGAAAGTAAGTGGACCTTGAGTTTTTCACCTCCACAGTCCGACGTAGAAAAACAACAAATAATTTAACAGCAAATCAAACGTTTTATTTCCTGAAGCATCAAAAATATTTTGATGTAAACACAAAACGTCAGAACACGAGATTATTAAAGTGCAGACGTTTTTCATTTTACATCAGATATTTTTATTCCCATCAAGCTGTCGAATTCACATTTACATCAGAAACTGTATTAAATTAAAGTTTATGTTTGATCCATCAGGGAAATGTCAGAAGTATCAAAATGATTTAATTGTTTTTACAGTTTGTTCATCACTGAATGTTTGACGCCTCAAACACTGAAAAGAAGCAGTGAGAAAAATAAAAGTCTGTGCTTGAGGTGGAGATAATTGTTTTATACAAACTGTAAATAACTGGATTCATCTGTGAATTGTTTTCTGGATTAAATTAATTGTCTTGCTGAGAAAAATGTGCATCAGTTAAAAAAGGACAATATTAAAATTTAAGCTTAATATTATTAAAATGAACTAATTAGGAGAAAAAGCAAAACAAATCTTCACAATTTTAGATTCTATATTTTTAAATATTAAAAATATGATGATCATTTCAGATTTAACTGTAGAGTCAGTTTAATCTATAATGAAGATGACTTTTTTAGTTCAGGGATCACTAACACAAAACAATAAAACATAAAAAATAATACAAAAATAAAATAAAATCTGTTTTGTTTGCAAAAATATTCATTTGGGGAAGCGCTGCTGTGGAAGAAGTATAAAGTGCCATGAAAAGAAAAGAAAGTACATGTACGTGAGGTACATTACTGTGTACAGTACAACTCTGCAAGTACACACTTATAAATGTAAGTAAACTATCAGAATGAAAAGTATTTTTCCTGCAGAATGTATGATTTCTGTATGTCACAACTTTGTTGTTTTACGTTTGTGGATCTGTATCACTTCTGCATTATGTATTTGGCCCAGTTCTGCTGGAGGCTTCACTGTGTCACGGTTCTGACCAACACTGATGGTGTTGAAGACAACAGAGAAACTCAGGACGGGATAATCTGTTGTGAGAAGCTTGAAGAGACTCATCAATGAGGACTTGAAGTTGTAACTGCTTCCAAAAGGGGGTCGACACAGAACTGAATACTGGTCTAAAGGTTTGCATGACAGTGAATCTCTGACTGACTGATGGGGAAAGAGCACAAACGCACGAAGGAAGCACCAGAACCTGTGACTGTCCAAAGTGGGCCTTCGTTAGAACAACCAGATCCAGTCTGAACGCAGCAGTCACAAATCCGGATGCTGGACTGAAAAGATCAAAAAACTGTGGTCTGGGAACATTTTACTGACATGTTCAGTATAAACGTGTGTGTGTGTGTGTGTGTAACTTGCCATTTATGTTAATTACCAACATATTCTCATGATGTTAACACAAAACAACCTGGTTCCAATTACGTTGCCTAAAAAACATTTAGTTTAGTTACAGAAGTTGACTTTTTGGGGTTGGGTTGTTTGGAAGAAGAGCGAAGGAGGCGTCCACGTCGAGCAGAAACCATCAGCATTTAATGGAGGACGAGGTCTACGGCAACTCGTAAGGTCAAGTCACGGCTTCCACACTTGGACAGTACCAGCATCTGTTCATACCTCAGCTGGGGAGGTGTACACGGACACGTGTAGAAGAAGAAGGAGAAGCAGAAGCAGCTCGTCTGTGTGAACATGAGAAGAATTAAAGTGTAACCACGTAGTAAGAAGAGTGTCAGTGATGTGGAAATAAACCTATGATGCACGAAACAAGCATCTTTTATTTGTCTGGTGCAGTCTAGGTCCTCGGTGTGGAGTCCACCTCAACCCTCACGGACACGAAAACCACAAACTGGCTTTCACAGCCACGCACACTTCAATTAACTGTACTTTACTCGAGTATTGTTTGTGCTACTTCACGCTTTTCCTCCAAAACCATTATTCAACTGTATCACTAGTTATTTTACACATTAACAATTTAAAATATGAGAATATAACTTTTTTTCAGACGTTATGCTTCATGTAAAAACCTTTCCAGTGTGACATTTACCTGTTCTGAAATATTTTTGTTCAGGTTTCTACTGTTGGACAAAACAAACATCATGAAGATGTCACTTCGGGTTCTGGATAATGGTGATGTGGATTTCTCACTATTTCGTGAATTAAGTTAAAAATAATTAATTTAAAAAAACAATAACTTAATCTGCTGCGACCAACTACGGCAGCAAAATGCTGCTTATTACACATTAATACACGAGTAATAACTATCTAATATAGTGTAACAGATGGGACATTCTACTACATGAGTACACCTACTTATACTTCTAATAAAGTGAAACTATTTTTTTCCCTCATTATACTTTTACTTTACAATCCAGTTAGTTGTAATGGAGTATTTTAACAGTTAATACTTTACAGAAGTAAAACATCTGGATACTTCCCCCACTAATTACAGTAATTCAGCATATTCTGGTTGTGTTTTAATCAGAGAAACAGAAAATGTTTACTGTTATTAATATTTTTGATTAATTTATTATATGTTTTCCATTATCACTGTTGTTTATTTAGTATTAATATTTGTTAAATGTGAATTTTTATTTATTTTGTTGGATTGTCTTTTTGATTTTACCTGCTGGCATCATTCCAGACTCAAACTAATTTAGAATAAAATAAATATCAAAATAAAACACTGATATGAAATAAATAAATCTCTAGATAAATCTCGGACACGTTTTTTCAGCTTCACGCAGACGAGAGTTGTGAGGTTTTATTTTGACAGATGCCATGTTCGTGGCTGTTGCTAGGCAACCTCACAGCATTGGACATGTTACCATGGCGCTAATACAGAGTCCAGTGTTGCCATGGTCACCACATCAAAGGGGGTTGGGGGTGGGACTGCATTGTGCTGTGTTCAAATGTCGCTGGTTGATTTCAGCGTCCATGTCCTCAGATGACTCCTGTCATTAAGAAGCAGCTTCACGTTTCACTTCATTTAAGGGAAACGATGTAATAACAATAACAATATTAATAATAATAATTATTGTTATGATTATAATACATTTGCAGCATGCTTTGCAGCTGCTTTTGATCCCGAAACACATTTTTCTACCTGTTTAATGCACATTTTCCAGCCCGACTTAGTGCATTTGGAAAAATAAAAAAGTTCTGTAAATTTCAGTAAAGTTTGGCTCCTGAGCTGAGTAGAAAGTAAAACGACTACAAAGAGACACAACCACATTAGGGAGGGTCTTTGTAAGAAGGTGGGGGCATCCAAAGAGACACAAAACTCCTACCAACGATGGGACGATGAACAGTCTTTCAGTCTGTTTGGACCATTGTCTCATAATCTGTCCACGATTTAATCTGCAGTTTGGGATTAAAGCTGCTGCTTTGTGAATGAACTATGCAGCAGTTTCCTACCAGGTGTCTTTGTCTTTAAAAAGTCTTTATGAGTTGTAGATTTTAAAACTTTGTTTATCCATCATATTTTATTTATACTTTGCTCCACTTTGGTTCATTGCTGTCACTTTGTTTTCCTGAATCAGTTCCTCGTACTGGATTGGAAAATAAAACTGTAAAGCTGAGTGGGAAACAACAAATGACAGTAGAGTTTTACCTTCAGTTCTGTACTTAAAGGTATGATGTACTTGTAGTTGAGTATTTCCATGTTATGTTAGTTTTCCTTTTCCTCCACATTAGATATCTGACAGCTTTAGTTACCTTTTAACCCCATAAATGCTGATGTATTATGACGGATAAAGCAGCTGTCAGTAGTTTACAGCACAAATGTGAAATGTTCCCTAAAAATGTTAAATTTCACTGGTGTATTTTTTTCAGGCTTCCGCTCATTAAATCTTTCTGCTGAATATTTGTGTCTCTGACGTGAATAGGTGCTGTGGGTGATACCTGCTGCAGCGTCGCCTCCTGCTGGTCCGTTTCTGTCGCTGCGTCTTTCGGCTGTTTCTTTGTTTGCAGATCTGTTCTGTTCAGCCTGGAAAACAAAGACGAAGCCGGAGGGATAAATAAAAACCACTGTTCTCCCTGTGCCTCCACTCTGTCAGTCAATGAATTAACAGCTTCAGCGGCAAAATGATTGTTTTCTCAATTAAATGATCGTTAAATCGTTCTGTTCGTCGTTTGTTAATATGAATAATTTCTCTTAATGTTGGACAGTGAATTTCTGTCAGTCTGGGACAGTTTATGAGATATTTATATGTTGAACTATTTTTTCAAATGTTCGTTGGCATTTTAGTGCCATTAAAATCAAATTTAAAAAAAACCTGAATTTAAAAAATCACATAAATTAAAGCTGCAACCGTGTAAGAATAAAGCACCAACATTGTGACTAAAATCATAATTCTGTTAGAATAAATAGATCAAATAAACCTAACTAGGTGCTAAAGTTAATAAAACATTGAACTGTGTTGACATTGTTCTGTATATTTACCCACATTAATCAAATGAACATTCTGTGAATATTCTCACTTTTTATTGTCAGATTTTTTTAATGTGGCGCTAAAATACTTCTGTAATGTCAGAGTGAGTTTTCATTTATCGAACATCTTTAAATAGCATGTTGTCCGACCAAAAGTCCGT
Source organism: Sandelia bainsii (assembly GCA_032362345.1). Lineage (NCBI taxonomy): Eukaryota > Metazoa > Chordata > Actinopteri > Anabantiformes > Anabantidae > Sandelia > Sandelia bainsii. The sequence continues at coordinate 20,824,112 of JAUMHL010000017.1, forward strand.
TTACTGTTATAAAACAAACTACGTGACACAGTGAAGCTGCAGCCAGAGAAACAGTTTGAACTGATTCTAATTACTCAGCTCACATCGTCTGTGCTGAAATAAAAAGTCACTGAGCCTCAAAATGAGTTGAAATGTTCGATGTTATTGTCAAAGTAAAACCTGAAATAAAACGGGGCAAAAGTTGTCTGAACACAAGCTGTCGTACAAAACTACAACTGATTTAAAAACAGATTAAGTTTGTCACTGACTAAATGAAATAAACACATGAATGTTTCGGTGAAGTATGAAGTTTGTTGGTTCTTATTTTCTTTCTGATCCATTAACGACTTTTTGTCGAGTGCAATGAAAAATCAAAAACAAACAAAATATATAGAAGTTTTTGCAGTTTTGTCTTTCATCTCGTTTCTTTAGTTTTTCGTCCTCTGTGTGATCCTGAAGGTCTGGTCCGGATCCTGGTTTTCCTCCCGCTCCTGCTCCCACTCAGTGTCTCAGTCCTGCTCCTGGACGTCTCCTTCCTCCGGTGTCCGTCTTTGGGCGTCTTGCTGCCGAGGACACGTCTCTCCACCCTCAGCACCTCCTCATACATGTAGGCCGGCTTCACGTCCAGCAGGAAGGAGAAGAGCTGCAGCAGCCAGACGAACGACCGCGGCAGCGTCGCCTCCACCTCCGAATAATGACTCCTGCACTTCCTGTGGAGGAGGAGGAGGAAACGTCAGAACCAGAGGAACACAGCGCTGAGACACGCTCGGAGTTAAATATTTACTCTTTTTACCATATGTGAAGTTTGGATTGTGGCTCAGAGTTAAAACAGAATAAGTGATATAAAAACACTAATTATGGTCAGAAAGACAATATAACATCAACCTGTCTAATGTTATCTTTTCTATCACCTTCCATTTAATATGGTGTTTTTTATTGCATGCAGCACTCGCTGAGGTTTGAGTCCATGATAACAAGACAAAAATGCTCTGACACACAATCTAAGAAACAAGTCTGTGTTACAATCATAATGACGTAACGATGCTGAAGTGGTTTGTTGCTGCGTCTCTAACGGACCTACCGGGGGTTACAGGGTCTGAGTGCCGGGTGCCAGTAAGTCGCGTTGCACGGAGTCTGGACGTTGTGTTTCAAGGTCACGAATGTGTCCAGCTTCTTGTGGTGCAGACTGGGACCGTCGGCTCCGTCCCCGTCCCCCCAGAGGAACCTGAAGCTGGACGGATCGGGAGGCTGGACTCCCACCGGGCAGGAAGACAGCTTCTCAAAACAGGCCTGAACCTGCTCTGCTGTTCCTGCAGAGAACCTCAGCTGGTTTAGTTTCAGTCTGAGACACGTTGGGGGTGGTAGTAGGTGGGGTGGGGTGGGGTCACACTGTGGCAGATCTACAAACTCAGATTCTTACTTTTCTTTTTCATCACAGTACACTTGTCCTTCTTGTTCGGGTAAAGAGGTTTCTTCGCCTTCCACTGTTTCCTGTGGATGAGAGGGAGAAAAATAATCAGTATATTAACCACATGACAGGTCGTTTTAAGTCGAGTCACTACGTCTTCCTCAGACCAAACTGAATTTAAATCTCGCGTCTCCTCTCCAGGTTTTCCCACAATTCATTTTTTATTCTTTTCTGAAGTTTTTCTTCTTCTATTGTTTAAGACGGTATCTGCATCAACTTCCAGTAACTAGTCCAAACAGCACAAAAAGTGTTTTTAGATTAGAAACAAATCAAACCGTGGTTCAGTTTGACCCGGACCCAGACCACGTCTTCTGAGGCACTTTACACAACGAGTCAAAGTTAAAAATCTTAAAGGTTTCTTTAATCTGCCATATTAACTCAAAGGGAATTAGATTTCAGCTCCATCACAAATTAAAATGTGAAGAAACACACGAATAAATGATTAGAAATTACTGAAATCTGGTCGGACACGGTTGACATGCACTGGGAGTATGAACTGTTAACAGGTGTAACAGCACCTGGCGATGTCGTGGTCTTTCCTCTGCCGAGCTCTGATCAGAGCGGTCTGCATCAGTCGGTACCACCTCCTCAGGTTAAACGTGTTTCCTGTCATGTCACAGAGCAGAACAGAGCTGTGAGGATCACAGGTGTCAGAAACGTGGTGCAAACATCTGCTCCTGCTATGGGAACACGAGCTGAGTGACGGAGATGAACCAGCAGGTGGCGCCGACTCTCCAGCAGGTGCAGAAGATATAAAAGAGCTCCAGTCAAAGTTATACAGTTACAGTCTCCTCATAAAACTACTTCAAATAATTTACTGTCTGATTTACTTCACATATTTATTACTGTATTCTACGTTTTATTACATATTCTATCATATTCTCAGTTTTTATTTTACTGAGACTTTTGTTCAGCTGCTGTAACACCTGAATTCATCAACCAATCAAAACCAACCTGAGTCGTCGTGGCCTCCGGCTTCATTCGATAAATCCCTGAAACACACAAATCAAATAGACACATCACATGTAACTGAACGTTTATCGTGTTCTGTGTGCGTGAACGTGTGTGCGTGTGTTGTGGACGTGTTACCACTCGGTGTGGTCGTCCAGGCCAAAGACGACCTTCATGGTGACGATGATGAGGGCGGCAGCCTGGACGTCGTACCGCGGCAAGAAGGTCCGAGACTCGGGGTCACATGTGTGGAGCGTTTGGTCTGCCATACCAGCGCGCTCCATCAGCCTGCAGACCCAGGGGTGGAGCTCGTCTGGGGGGGAGGGAGGTTATCAGTGGTACTTTACTAGTACTGTCAGGAATACTGTTGTATATGGTCTAAAGTAATATTAGTGCTGTTGCAAATACTGTTAATACAATCAGTGGTACTGTTACCAGACAGGATGCAGTAGTACTGTGTGTAGTGTAGTGTAGCGGACTGTACTATCAGTAGTATCAGTAGTACAGTTACCGGGCAGACGGTAGTATCAGTAGTACAGTTACCGGGTAGATTAGCGTCCATCAAGTAGCGCAGGCTGAGCAGTGCCGGGTGCAGCAAACTCTGTTGGCTGATTGGAGGAAAAGCAGGAAGTTGAAGGAACAGAAGCAGAGTCTGAGCCTCCTTATGCACCGCCCAGTGGGACGGGACACTCTGTGGAACGAACGCACCCAAAATAAAACTTACTGTTTATACTCATGCAGGTTGTAGTATTTGTATGCAGCTTACTGTAATAAAACTACAAATTAGAACAGAGTGGAATTTTTATTTTATAGTTTTCTTTGTTTCTGACCTCGACTCTGAAGATAAGCGCGTCTCTTCCATCGAGCTTCATCTCTTCAGGAAGTTCCTCGTAAGCGTTCACATACGGGACGTGACCTTCACTCACCAACCTGAAAACAAACAAAGTACCAGGATGAACCTGAACGGTCTGGAAAATTTTGTACAGCAGAAATTTCAGTTTTTTGTTTTTAGTAAAAAAAAATCTTCCAGGTGTGTCCAGATGTTACCTGAGCAGGTCGCTGAGCGTCAGCGGCTCGCGGCTCCAGACCAGAGCCAGCTGGATCAGAGCCAGAGTCTTCTTCATGCTCATCAGGCCGCGGTTCCGCCTCATCCGAGGACTGAGGTAGTTAACGACGTCCACAGAGCCTGAAAACTGCGACCAATCACTGGAGCTCTCTGAAAAGGTAAAGGAGCATTTCACCTAAATAAATACTGTCACATCTCACTGCTGCTTGACTCACACACGGACAACAACTGACGTGATTTACTGTATTTTAGATCATATGTATGTTTGTTACACACACAGTAAAGTGAAGTGGTCTGAGTCACTGTGGCTGTTTTATGAAGTTTCATGAAACCACCAGGGTCCTGACTGGTTTCACAGTCTGACTTTACCTGCGTTAGATCCCGCGGTGCTCGACAGGTTCGTCTCTCCGTCTGTCTCGCTGAATGACGCGGCAGTCAACTCGGCTGCACTCTCAGAGTCCGAGTCCAGACTTCGCTGAGGACAGAGGTGAAGGGAGCAGCAGAGTAAGGGAGGGATCTGGGTCAAGAACTGAATCCTTCCTCGATCCATGAACTATCAACTATCACCTTTACACTGCTGGACGTCCAGACTGTTTTAAACATACACGGTAGATTTTATATCCCGTATGCTGCTACAGGCTCGGGATAAATCTATCAAAAACACATGTACTGTAGGTTCTGGTTTCTTCTGTAGGTTCAGAACCTCCGACTGTGAGGACGAGACACTCGTTAATCTACTATGTCATGAAGTGTCTCCTGATTCTGTCTTACTTTAAGACAGTTTGTAAGATGAAAGCAGGTCGAATCAATGGTCAAATAAACCTGAAGTGTTTTTGTGAAGCTGTGAGGAGACCAACAAAAAACTGATGCTGAGAGTTTGTGAACTGACCAGTTTAAACTTGGAGCTCCTCACTGGGTTGCTGGTGTAGGCCTGTCGACTCCTCTGCAGGTAAAGTCTCCACAGCTGACACAACACCTGGTCCTGGAACAACACGCCTCCATCATTCTGTTTCTGAAGAACTAGCCGTCGCTCCAAGTTTAAGAAGAAGAAGACAAACTGACCTTGAAGTGTGGACTGACTCCCAGTCTGACCAGAGCGTTGGCCTGGTTCCTCAGGATGAACTGGAAACCTTCACAGACCATCCACTGACGACCTCCCTCTGAAAAACAAAACAGGAAACGAGTCACCACTCATCCACAGCACTGAAACAGATCTGCCTCCAAAAAAACTTCCTTTAAAACTAAAAGCTATAAACCATGTGCAGCTTTGTTTTTTATGTTGTCTCAGTTCATGTTTAAAGTTTGGTCTGAGGTCGACATTGGCACTAATTTAATAAATGTTTAAACTATGAACCACAAAAATGTCCGACACAGTCTTGTTTGATATTGAGTTTGCTGGAAATCAGAGAAAAGCAGCACAGGAAGACAAACACATCTTATATTGAGAGCTGCTGCAACAGAAAGTGAAGCTAGTCTAATTTAAAACAGGAGGAAGTACGGCTGATGTGGTGTGATGATGATGATGATGATGACAGTTCTGTGGCAAGATAATAAAACCTATTAATTAGTGTTTTAAATGTGGCTCTTGAATGATTGTAAAGAAACACTGACCGGGCCTCTTGGTTCTGGATCCTCTGCTGATGGTGGAGACCCTGGTGGATCCAGGAGTGTAGGTCGTGTCCACCACCTCTTTGGTTCTCTGAGGATGTTTGGACACATTCACGTGTGAAGTTAAAATTCACAAAGATGAAGCTGATAAAACACATAAACTTGTACAGAAACAGTGACTGACTATGAGAAGGAACAAGGGTTGATATGAAAACAAGGACATTTTAAACTTGCTTTAAGCTTCATTAAATGTGCTGCTTCCTGTCAGGTTTCTGTTTACTGGAAATGAATAATAAAGACACGTAGGGGTCCTGACTTCTCTGACCCTCTGTCCTACAAACACAAACTAAAATTAATCAGTCCAGTTAGAAATGACTCCTGACAAACACGAGCCGACCTCGATGACATTGTGACAGGATCTGCAGTAGAAACGACCCTCGTCTGAAAGTCCCCAGTCCACTGCTAAACACTGAGCACAAGGTTCCCTGTACCAAGCCTGAACACACACACACACACACACAAAACAAAATTATTTGATTCATGATCTTATGTCAAATATACAGTAAAGGAGAAAAGAGCAAAAATTACTTTTACATTTATATGATTCAGTATAAGTACATGTTGAAACACAAACTACTACTTTACTATGATTTCAATACATCTTGTGAACCACAAATGTGCTTAATCTAAGCAGGAAAAGCAAATAAATCTCAGTTTTTGCTAAATTAATTAGCAAAAGATTAACGCAGAAGACTCATGACTTAATGGAAACTTAATAATTCTCCATATTTCCTGAAAAACGTGTGAGGCTTTTCTGACACTTTCTGGTAAATTCGGCAAACAAACTATAAACCAATTAATTAGTCATTAAAAAGGAATCACACGTTTATTTGGAGTCAAATCAACGACGTTACACTTTGACTTGTTAACAGTTCATGAAAACATGCCGATTATTAAAGCGGCTCGTTTAGACACGTTAAACATGGTAAATTAGTTCAATAACACTTCTACTTTTTGTCAGATGCAAAAACAACATAAAACCGACAGATTATTCGACGGAGTTTGGCGTCGGTGGGTTTGCTAGCATTTAAACTCCCGCTTCGCTATTAGCTGTATATGTTGGAGAAGTTGCTTAAACTCTTAATCAAAGTAACAGAAGTGTAAAACACATTTTACCGTGTGTTCATCGTCCATGTTGAGTTAAAAAGAACCGTTTTAACTTTTTCTAAAAGAAGAAAATGTTTTCTGGTTCGTCCTCAGCTCCACATGTGCACGGTTTGTTTGGATTCACTTCTTCTTCTGTGGTTTCCGGTGTGTTCTGGACTCCTCCGTCCTCTGCTGCCGCCAACAGTCCGAATAACGAACTACAACTAATTCACTGCAGGTATAAAATTAAATATTGTAATTATACTAATTTAATCACAAGAACAATACGTTTTGATTTTATCTCCCAAACCCCGAACAACATAAATGTGGACATAAGATATGTAAATGTTTAGAAAAAATGTTGAATGTTTTGCTTTTCTAAATGTCAAAAGTGGATTCATATTCAAATCATTACAGATTGTAAAAATATATTTCTGTAGCAGCCTCGTTATTCTGTGTACCACAAACAAATCAAATACTTACATGACCATGTAATGTTTATGCACATAATAACAGAGCTCAATTCACTAAAAAGGGTTTATGGTGTTTAATATTGTGTGGTTTAATGTGTTTAATTTGACTTCCTGTAGTTTTTTCTTTTGTCACTCTGAGTTTTACAGTTTCATGTGTTATTTCACCGCATCACTGTTTTACAGGTTTTTTTTTATCGTGTAGCAAAAGCGGATTTGAATGAGATCAGATGTTATAAATAGAGCTGCCAGATGTCAGTGTGATTCTCTTACATAAGAAGGACAACGGACACTTTTCACTGCTGCAGCTTCTGGTTGTTGTTTAACTCATAGAACAAATAATCCTGGAAAAATATCGCGTCACGTTTTCATTTCTGTTTCAGAGACTTTTTAAATTCCAGCGTTTAAATCACATGTTTGTAAAGTATACTACAACACAACAGAACGGCGGACTTTCAAAATAAAGCGTTTTCTAGGAATTTGGCGATTTATTTATTTTATTTATTCACATTTTGGAGGGTATATCATAATGATAATAACAATAATAATAGGAAATGCTATGCTATGAATTGTAAAAAAAAACAATTTATTACAAATAATTTATTTTTCATTTCCTTGTAATTATTGATAACTGATGTGTTAGAAGGACTAATAGGAGAGTTCAATATTGACATTATTATTATTTGTATTATTATTTTCAACATATTTTGGAATATGATTATTTAGCGTTCTATATTTGAGAAACATTTAATGTTTTTTATATTTTTAAAATATTTTTTCCTTATATGTGATATAAAAAAGCATATTATAAAACGTTATTTATTTAATGTTGTCTTTGGTGCAGTGATTTAAATTCAGTGTTTGTTGTTCATGTTTTCTTCTATTTATTAAAATATACTTATTTAGTTTATGGTATGATGGTATGATGTTACAATGATGTTTACAAGGAAGTCGATGTTTTATTTATTATTTATTATAAACTGTATTAGATTTTTTAACATGACTTATCTATGTGTAATATACAATTTTACATATTTGTGCACATTAATGTGTATTTATTATGTGTACCTCGTTTACCTTTATCCGCCTTAAACAGATTAAGCTTTGATTGTGAAAGCAGTTGGGTCCACTTCCGTCCCGCACCTCTCGGTTGTCGCCAGCTTCACTAGCGGTTTGTCTTCCTGGTTTTTGCGGAGTTTCTTAACTTAACTTAAGGTCTCATCTGGACGAGATTTTACCGACTTTCTTCAGAAATGTGTTTTTAATGTGAAGTTTTGATGTAAACTGTCGTTAAAGTCTTAAATCTGAAACTTTAGTCTGAAACCAGCAGCGAAGACCGTTTGCACTGAGTCCATCCATCAGTCAAACATGAGACAGGAGCTGATCGCTTTAACATTAACAACAGTTTTTATCGTTTTCACTGAAGCACAAACTTCTTCAGAGGATGAAGACTACAGTAAGTGTTTTTTTTAATTGTCTAAGTTTATAGAAATATTTGGTTTCCTAACAAAACTGAGCCTGAGTAAAGTGTGGAAGACAAAACCTGCCAAAACTAAAAAAAATAGGACTTTTAATGTCAAAATTATGAGTCACCTATTGAAAAATTTTACCTATTGTCTTACATCTTAGTTACTACTTAATAATCGGTCTTACTTCCTACTCAACTAGTATTTCATATCTAATGTGACAATTCTTAGATAAAATCATAAAAATGAGTATTATGAGTAAATTTGACATTAGTGACTGTTTACATATCCTGTGAGGCCGCGTCTTGTTTAAAGAAGGAATATCTGGATCTTCACTGTTCTGATCTTGATGACACAAGCGTCTCATGCGATGAGATGAGAGATGAGATTAACTTTCTCTTCAGTAACAACTGAAACTTTCGTCACACACAAAGGACGCCAACACCCAACAATCCAAAACCCGACAGCTGAATATACACTGATCTTATAATTGATTAAGCAACAGAATAGACTGATGAACAAAAGCGTTCTTCAGCTTGTTCCTTTTGTTGGACTCTCTTTAAATAAAGGAGGTTTCTTGGAAGAACAGTTAATGATGCTCACCAGCGTTGGGGGTTGGAGACAGTTTGGACTCCACCAGTCGACTGTCAGACAGATCGTGTACAGATGAAGAACATTCAGCACCAAAAATCTGATTCAGAAGTGTTTACAGTTGGTGGAGCACACAACTGACATTAAGCTTTTTAGTTGTTATAAGTTAGATGTTTTATTTCCTGAGACCAGGCCTGACTGAACCAGACTACAGGAAACCTCTCCAAACCCGTTAGGTGTTTATCTGGATCAGTCAGACCTTCAACTGCTGTTTCCTCCTCAGCTTCCCTCAGGTCGATGCTGGATGACTTCGATGTGCTGCCTCTGTCCAGCTTGCAGACTCACTCCATCCGCCGCCGAGATGTCCAAACGCAAACTCATGTGGAGAAAATGCTCAGCTTCAACGCCCTGCAGAGGTCAGGACCGGTTTGAGTCACTTTTAGTCCATGAAACCTGAACAGGTCTGAACGTATATTGTGTGTTTGTTTGTGTAGGCAGTTCAGACTGTACCTGAGGACCAACGACGAGCTGTTCACTGAAGATTTCAGAGCCGTGGTCGTGGATGAAGACGGCCGAGAGCGGACCTACCCGGTCAACAGACAAAACTACTTCACTGGACACGTCATCGGTAAAACTGATTCTAGCGAGCAGGTTCTGACTGTCCTAACAAGTACTGTATGCTTACAAAGCCTATTCCTTCTCTTTGTTCAGGGTTAGTGAAGGTTCTAGGTTCTATGTGGCTGAAACAACATCCCAAACTGAACTACAAATATTAATAGATAACTCAGATGCAGCATCCCAGATATGCTTTGATGGATAGATAATGTTGACTTTGTGTTTGAGGAGACAATAAAACCTGCTCTCAGTTCAAGTTATTCTAGAATACAGTTGATCCCACAACCCTTAGATGTTTTGTTTTACTCTGTGGTCATTTATGCCTCTTTGCATTTGTTGTGTGTCACATTGTAGTTGTTCACTTTGAACAGAAGATCTGTCTCAATGATCTGGACCCTTTTGGGCTCTGGATTCAGTCATTCACCCATTATGAGATACGTCTAAAAACCTGTTTCCAGTAGTACAAAACAGATGCTATCAGTCGTTCTCATTCTTCTGCTGGAATCATGTTGGAGACGTTGACGTGTTTAAAGTCACGGACAGAGTAGAGTCCGTCTGAATGTGTTGAGAGATGGAGTGTTGATGGTTTGGATCTTCATATTAAATTTAATGCCATGGTTCACCTCAACCAGGGGAGGAACACTCGCGGGTTCAGGCTCATATAGACGATCACGAGTTCTCAGCTCACATCCTGACTGACGAGGCAGAGTACAACGTCGAGGTAAAATACAGTCATCACCGATTACAATATGTGATGTTTAAATGAAGAGAATAAAACCTCCCCGTGTCTCCTGATTCTTCATCTCTCCTCTCTGTGTCCTCAGCCTCTGTGGAGGTTCACGTCAGCGCCCCCTGATGGTCGCCTGCTGATTTATCGCTCAGAGGACATCAGGAACATCAGCCGGCTGCAGCAGCCTTCAGTCTGTGGTTACATGACCTCTGACCCCAGTCACCTCCTCCCTGATAGCGTTAGAACGGCCATGACGGAGGGCAAGCAGGAAGAGGGTTAGTAGAGTTTCATGTGCCATGTTATCAGACTTTTAATGTGAAATAAGGAACATTTAATTCAAAACATAATTTAATGTGAAAACAATGAGTTTTAATGTGTAAAAACAGCTGTAATGTGAAGCTTTTTAATTAACAGAATATTAACATAAACATCATTTCCTAGGAGAAAATTATGACAGTTAATTATTAGCATTTCATGTTTAATTCACACCTTGATATTGAAATATTTCAATTTACTGTAATAAATCCAGTAATATAATTTAAAATGCTTTGTCCTGACTGTGTTTTATCTCTGTTTACCTGGTCAGAGTCTGTGTTCAGGGGGAAGCGTCAGGTCCCTGATCACAGGAAGAACACCTGCGCTCTGCTGCTGGTGGCCGATCATCGTTTCTTCAAACATATGGGCCGGGGGGAGGAGAGCACCACCCTCAACTACCTGGTCAGAACACAGTACAAACACTGATAAGGTTTTAGTTCCCACACGGTGAGGTCAACCCCCTGACTGTGTTTTCAGATTGAGCTGATCGACCGTGTGGACGACATCTACAGAAACACGTCCTGGGGCGACGGCTTCATAGGTTACGGTGTCCAGATCCAACAGGTGAGGAGCATGACGGAGACCGAAAGACACTGCAGCTATCTTTTAAAACCTCCGCACACATTCAGGTAAGAAGTCGTAAACTGTGCTGCTGTATGTTCCTGTCAGATCATCATAGAGAAGAGTGCGACTCCTGTAGCTTCAGGAAAAAGTCACTTCAACATGAAAGGAAGTCCAATGGAGGGCAGAAACGTCTGGGACGTCAAGAAACTGCTGGAGGTAAAACCCGACACGCTAATGTTAGCCACACCTGTATGTCAACATGCTAATGTTCAGTATACAGTCGGCGCAGAGGCTGGAACTTATCAGAATCTCAGTTTTACAGTTTAGCTCCTGAACGTCTCGTCTTCTGTTGGTTTGTGTCCTTGCAGCAGTTCAGTGTTGACATCGCAGAGAAAGCCTCCAACGTCTGCCTGGCTCACCTCTTCACCTATCAGGACTTTGACGAAGGGACTCTGGGTCTGGCCTACGTCGCCCCGTCCAAACTAGACATTCCTGGAGGTCTCTGTTCCAAAGGTAAAGTCCAGCTGCTTCACTGTCCTGCTCTGAATATTGGAAATAACAATACCTGTGGTGTTGTTAACAAATCACCCTGATGTTTTCGTTCTCCAGCGTGTCCTTCATCTACAGGCGAACAGAAAAGTATCTACCTCAACACAGGCCTGACCAGCACCAAGAACTACGGAAAGACCATCCTGACTAAGGTGGGCTGGTTTTCTGAAAGCTGGTAAACAACATCAGATCTGGTCACATGATGACATCTAAAGGTGCAATACACCCCTGTTCAAATTGAGCAGTTTTTGTCAGGATTTAAACTTTTGTTCAGCTGAATCTTGTGGCCCCTCCTAAACTTTTGAGGACTGTTACGTATGTGGTGATGACTGTAACGATGGTCGGCACCACGTATGTCAGACACAGTTAAAACATCTGTGTGTCGTCTCCACAGGAAGCAGACCTGGTGACGACTCACGAGCTCGGTCATAACTTCGGAGCAGAGCACGACCCCGACGACCTGCCGGACTGCGCCCCTCGAGAAGACCAGGGAGGAAAATACGTCATGTACCCCATCGCTGTGAGCGGAGACCACGTCAACAACAAGGTGCTGCCTCCTGTTTCTCTGCAGGGTTATGACATCAGAACCTTCACTGACCTGAGAGATGATTTTTTTATGTGCAGAAGTTTTTAATCTAAAGACTTTAAAGGATCCTTCTGCTTCCATAAACTACTGTAGAAACCAGCGACTCTCAGGCTTTACTGTGTAAACTTTCACCAAATGACTTTCAGGTCTGCAGGTTTTGAAAAGTCCTCAAAAGAAGGTCTGAGGTTTTAAGAATTTCAATTACAAAAGTCTTAGATGTTTTCTCTTGCTGCTGTTTTCATGTAAACTACAACTTCAGTGGTTGGTGGAGGCAATACAGCCTCAGTCCGGTAATTCTAGTTTCTTAGGGAGTGATTAACGACTGAAACAAGGAAAAAACTAGATTTACTGCATTGCTGTTGTTTGCCAACACGTGAAGCTGTAGTTTGTATTCATGTTTGTTCAGACTCATATTCTGATAAAACTGGTAATTAAAAGCATGATAGAATAATTATAGTCTACATCATCTCTACTGGTGTCATCAACAGATGAGTGATTAAGACCAATGACACCTTTCAGAGTCTCTAGTTCACATCAGTCACCTGCAGAACTTCACTTACAACTTGAACCAAACAGAGTTGAACAGGAACATGGACTGCAGGTTGTTCTAGTGGATTTATTCAGTCAGTAACTTGGTTTAATTCTCTCTTGTGTGTCCAGCTGTTTTCTAACTGCAGTAAACGCTCTATACTGAAGCGTCTGAAGTCGAAGGCCCAGTCCTGCTTCAAGGAGAGGAACATTAACGTGTGTGGAAACTCTCGGGTGGAGCAGGGTGAGGAGTGTGATCCTGGACTGCTGCACATCAACTCAGATCGCTGCTGCACCGCCGAGTGCAAACTGAGACTTGGAGCTCAATGCAGGTCAGACACACAAGTTGTTTTAGATCATTCTCTTGTTTTATCGCGCTCTCTCTCTCCTCTCTGACCTCTGACCTCTGACCTAAAGCCTCTCTCTGTGTTCAGTGACAGGAACAGCGCCTGCTGTAAAAAGTGCCAGTTCGAGGCTAAAGGTGAAATCTGTCAGGAGCCCATCGACGCCACCTGTAAAGGACACTCCTACTGCTCAGGTCAGCTCGCAGGTCAAAGGTCGCACATGCGTGATTAACTCATGCAGACGCTTTCAGGCGTGTTTGATGTTTGTTTGCGTCGACAGGAAACAGCAGCGAGTGTCCTCCTCCAGAGAACGCAGCAGATAAAACGGTGTGTTTGGACAGCGGAGAGTGTCTGAACGGGGAGTGTGTTCCTTTCTGTCAGGCCGTCCTCAGGCTGCAGCCCTGCGCCTGCAACGGTACCGGACTGAAACTTTGTTCCTCCTTTGTTTAAAGCTGCACTAATGACAGTGAACCTGTCCAGTCGCTGTCTCTCTACGACACAGTTTGGGTTTGGTTTATTTAAACTGGCCTTGATATAATATTGAGGTGTTCTGCACAGCAGAGTCAGGCTGAAACTCATATGAAACTTCAACAGTCCCAATAAGTTCAATCAAGTTACCACAGTAACGTTAAAAGATTAGTTTTGTGACTGTAGCAGCAGCAGCACAGTGTCTGTATCTGCTTCTGTCCTCTCTGCAGAAACCAACTCATCGTGTAAAGTCTGCTGTCGGAGCAGCAGTGGTGTCTGCGCGCCGTACCGGAACGAAACAGGCAGCTTCCTGTTCCTGCGTAAAGGCAAACCCTGCACCGTGGGCTTCTGTGACGGAGTGGTACGTCTGAAACACAGACAGAAACCTTTACGTTAAAGTCAGGAGCGTGTATTAATGTCGGCAGGGGGGGGGGCCTGTTTGTGCAGGGGAAGTGCAATAAGCAGGTGCAGGACGTGGTGGAGCGACTGTGGGAGTTTATCGAGAAACTGGACATCAACACGTTCGGGAAGTTTCTGGCTGATAACATCGTGGCTTCGGTGGTGACTTTCTCTCTGCTGTTCTGGGTTCCGCTCAGCATCCTGGTTCACTGTGTGGTGAGTCTCATCAACACCAGGTTACAAGTAAAACTCCTGCGTTCAAAACTTTAAGTAAACGTAGTAGCTCAAAAATACTTAAAGTACCAGAACTGAAAGTACTTTTTATGGAGAACGGCTCATTTCACATTAGTGAAGATAATATTATTGGATTATAATCAATAATAATAATGATTATTGACACATGAATGTGTTTGTAGCTTTAATGATGCAGCTGTGACGTCGGAGCTGATTTAACCCTCCTTCACTGTTTTTTAATGATAAGTAGATCAACTTCACGTGCTGCTGTTTGTGAAATTCACACTTTAATCAATACAGATTCTGAAAGTCACTAAATTTACTGTAGTGGAGTAAAAATATTTTTAATGTTGTGTCAAAGTATGAAGCAGCAGAAAAAACTCAAGTAACCTTAAGTAAGATCTTAAAATTGTACTTAAATACAGTACTTCAGTAAATGTACTTTACTTCCTACCACTGTACTTGAAGGTTGGGAAAATAACTTATTTATCTGATGTCAACGACCTTTTAGTTCCACTTGAATTTAATTCTGAGATTAAAATCAGAATTAAATTAAGTTAATGCAGCTGTAGATGTTAATGTTGTTTCACCACGATCGTATTTACACATGAACATGTTAATAAAATAAATATTCTGACTGATCTCTGTCTCCATCCATACCCCAAACTTTATTCTCTTGTTCAGAGACGTTAAAACTACATATTTAGACTCTGTTGTTGTGTGTTCTCACTTTCAGGACAAGAAGATGGACCAGCAGTATGAACAGAACACCAAGTCTCTGTTCTTCCCCAGTGTGAGTATTTACTTACTGTCTGTGAGGACTGAAGATCAACAGAAAATTAATCTGCAACATATTTTCTGATGGTTTAATCATTTAAGTCCTATTTAAATGAAAGTGCAGTGGCTGAGAACATTTGCTGCTGTTCTGTGTTTTTGTTTTATCAGACGACGTCTGACTGGAGCCTGTCTATCAGAAATGGAAACGTGAAAAAATGTGGTCTGCTCCTTTAACTGTCACCCTTTATTTTCCCAGAATGCCGAGCTCCTCAGCAGCCTGGAGTCTGCGTCAGTTCGTATCTACAAATCCCCAAGCTTCCCCCCTCCCACCGCTGGCCCCCTGTGCTTCCAGCCGTGCGGCCCCCTGCAGACCAGCACCCCCCCAGTCTCCTGCTCTGAACCTGGTCCCGGCTTTTGTCACGGCCCCCCTCCTCTGGACAGCCCCCGCATGGCCACCATCCAGGAGGACCCCAGCCTCGACTCCCACCTGGACGAGGAGGCTCTGGAGGAGGCGTTCGGGCGTCCGGGGGGGGCGGCTCAGCGCTCCTTCGAGGACCTGACGGAGAACAGCGGGATGAGTCGCAGCGAGAGGGCGATGCTGTCCAGGCTGCAGAGACAGCACCAGATCAACACCAAGGAGACGCAGTGCTGAGAGCCGGGGAGGGGCGTGGGGGGGTCCTGGAGGTTTTACAGTGTGAGAGTGGTGCAAACTCAGGTCCGATCACAGTTTAAATTTTCCATGTGAGAGAAACAAACACCCCCCAACAGTTTTGAATCCAAACCGAAACATATAAACGAGTACTGGACGAGCTGCGAGGTCGTTCAGATGAATTCTGATCAGATCGAGCTCCATCATCAGATCAGTTCAACACATCATGGTGTAAAAAATCTGTTTCAACATCATGAAAAGGATCTTAAAATGTCAACTATATGAATGGAGTTTGGTTGGAGATGAATCAAATTGTTCACCACATAGAAGTCAAAATATACAGTAAGTTTAGTCTTTTAGGTGATTAGATCATTAAGGACAGTAACATTTTAAACTGCCTCATTTATAAGCTGCACGTGTAATAACTGATTTATAACAGAGCAATAAATAGACTTTACGACATCATAATAAAATAAACAGTTATTACATGTTGATACACTGATTATCCAGAGTGAATATGGGGTTTAAAGTGTTACTAGAAGTGATGAGCTGCAGCTTGAATCTTTGCCATATTTAAAAACTGGTAGGAAACAGGAACGAATGTATTTAATCTGTGTTTAACAAGAAATCCCGCACTTAAAACAATCAGCACAAAAATAAAAAATCAGAACAATATTAGGAAACAAAAACACTTATTGGTTCTGTCCTGTTTTATTTTTGCTGATGTGAAATATGTTTAAATCTTTAAAATATTTCACAGTACAAAACAAACTTGTGGTAAAACTGTTTTAAGACTCAACATCAGCCGTTATAATTCAAAGTGTCTCGCTGGGTGTTGAACCCTGAACCCCTACAGTGTTAGTGCCTTGCTCAGCCTGCTGAGCTACACAAAACTATGGATGTAATAGACATAAATACATATTTATGCTGCAAAACCTATTCCTATTTATTCTGGTGGCCTGTTATTCTGACTTGTTTTGTGTTTAATTAATAGTCAATTTCCACCAGTCAGTTAAAATAAACATTAATTATTAAAGAACTTCAACAACAATTACTTGATTGATACTGAACGTTAATCAGTAAATATTGTAACATACATTTTAGTAATTGTTTAGGCAAAACTCATAAAAAATGTGAGTATGAGGTTATATTTAATGATTATATTAAAGGGACATTGGATGCACTTTCCTTGGAGGAAACTGCATCTTTTATAAGATCTTTTTGAGAAAACAAAGTAGTGATTGTAGTAATTGATAACCTAAAACAAGCTCTAATTTATGTGGCAAACTCTTAGAGATTTGAAAAGGATAAAGAAAAATTCTTTAGACAATCAACAGAATTGAGAGTAATTAAAAAACAAATGGAGTCAGAACTATTGTTCAGTAAATCAGAATTTGAACTTCTGACAAGTTTTACTATTTATTTAATTGCTTCTTGGCACAGTTGGACATTTTTTAGTTTATAAGTGTTTACTTATAACAGCAGTGTGTCTAAATATAATTTACACAAGTACTACAGTCACACATTTTAATCTGACACAAACTTCAAACCAAAATTCAGTCAAAAAACTGATCATTTAATGCTGTTTTCTTTGCGTCAAACCAACTTGTTTCGTTGGGAGAACCCAAACTGTTTGGTACCAGATTTTCTGTTGATAAAGTCTGATTATATTTTATTAAATGTTATTTTTGTGTTTAAATGTATTGGTTTATTTTTGTTGAAACTGCCAAATGGACTCAGCTCAGCCTACTCTTCTTCTGTGGTATTTAAATGCACTACAGTATTAGTATTTTTATTGTTGAGTATTAAACGTGTTGAGTCGTGTTCACTGTTTCTCCGTGTTATGTGCAAATGAAGCTTTGCCACGTTGTCTTCACTGAGTATTATTCATTAAAAGCTCTGTAATGTGTTCAAGCAACGGAAAAATAAAACGCTGTAATCTCTGTATCCATGTCAGGGTAAAATGAAAAATAAATGTCTTGCTGAATATTTAAGAAAATCCTGTGACGTTTTATCTGTTGCCGTTTTACGTTTGTAGAGCTGAGAATCAATATTTAACATCAAATTTAACATCAAATTTAACTCCACGATTAAATAATTTATCAAAAGAAGACGTTTAAATTCCAGCATTTAAAAGTTGTAATTATAAGAAATTACACAGAAATTACCAGGTAACAAATCCACTGTTACAAGCCATTACCCGTTATTACTTTGTAATTACAACATCTATTACATTTGTTTGTGAAATATTACTCCCGTTACCATGTTATTACAAAATAATGCTCCCATCAGCTAAACATGAGAAACCTTTGACAAAAATACTTAATGTCAAATTATTTATATTTGTTTTGACATTTTTTCACTACTTCCGGTCACATTTCTAATAATATTAAATGAATCACTGAAGAAAACCTGGACAGGCTGCAGAAAACAGAACATTTATAAAATAACTGATTTAATGTCAAAAGTCTAAAACTCACTAAAATCACAAACATTTTGTAGTTAAATTTACAGCAAGATGAAAAAAATATTTTAAATCTCAGTGAATAAAATGTAAGATGTTTTTTTTTAAAAACCATTTCCCAAAATGATCATGTTTATGTTTTAGGAAAGAGACTCGACCACAAACTCTCACTGGTCAAATGTTTATTTTCTTCATTAAGAAAAAAATGTACTACAAAATGATTCTAGTACAAAAAGCTGAAACTGGTCGATCTGAAGCTGATTCCTTTGGAACCGTGTTTCCAACAAAGAGTTTGTCTTTGTTAAAGAGTGCCACTTATTTATCGTTTATAATCAGCATATAAACATTAATAACTGGTTTATAAGCAGCTTTAACATGTTTAAGTGTTTTCTCCACTTCTGCTGGTTTTAATAAATCAACAACTAAATCAAACATGTGGCTTCAGCTGCAACACTGTCTGGACGTGTTTATATACTGGTTATACCTATTAATAAGAGCTAAAATAAAGAACAAACAGAACAAACATCGTTGGCTCTCTGATGTCATCACAGAGTGGGCGTGGTCAGTCAGCAGGTGGGGCTGAGGGCATCGTAGAGCCGGTGGACGGCAACCTCCACCATCTCCCTCAGAGACTCGTCCTCTGTACAGGTGACAGACTGGAGGACAGGACACAAGTCAGCAGACAGACACATTAGACAACTACTGTAGTAATCTGATTACTACAAATACACATGCAGCATGTCAGTAATCTGATTACTCCCACAGCTCAGACTTCTGTTGGGAGCATGGTTCACAGAATGTGTAGAACCAGAGGTCGCTGCTTTAGTTGAGTTTATTTTAAACATGAGGAGTCGTCGTTCCATCACTGGTCTACTTGTGGTTCCTAGAGTTTCTAAATGTAGACTGGGAGGCAGAGCCTTTAGCTATCAAGCTCCTCTCCTG
>JAUMHL010000017.1:20904144-20914379 GCA_032362345.1 Sandelia bainsii
AATTAAAAGAAATAAACGCTTGAAATATATCAGTCTGTGTGTAATGAATCTATATAATGTGTGAGTTTCACTTTTTTAAATTAAATTATTGACATTAATTAAGTTTATTCTGATTTATTGAGATGTACCTGTATGTGCAATAAACCAACACTGATCCATTTATCTGTTCAGATTCTCACTTCAGTTTGAGCTCATTATTTTTGTGTTTTCTAACTTTCTGTTGAAGGTCACGACTGGTGCATCATCGAGCTGGGTGTACCAGGGCTGATTTATGGCTTCGATGTTGACACGTCCTTCTTCACTGGAAACCACTCACCCCACGTCTCCATCCAGGCCGCCAGTCTGGGTATCAGCTGCTCTCTTTATCTCCATCCAGGCCTCTCAGACTCATGTCCCCCTTGTGTTTACTGCTGCAAAGACACTGGGTCTTAGAGCAGCTTGTATCTCAGTGTTTGTGCATTTTAATGTCTCTTTATGGACAGTTTACTGGACAAGAAAACAATGTTTAACAATTTGTTTAATTGGTTTTTGACTGGGTCCACTCCAAAAGAAACAATCACACCAAAACTCTGAAAGAACAACATCACATGATGGTTGATGTTGGACCAACTTTGTTTCAGCTGTTTCTAAAACTCTTTCAGTGGTTATTGGTACCAGGGCATCCAGCGGGCGTGAAGGCGTTAAACTTTAGTAACATTCATGTATGTACCACCAGACCATCCGCCCACCTTGACCCTGGAAGGAGACCGAACCGAATCCGACAGTGAGCTGGCTGCTGTCGCCAAGGTAACACTGACATTACAATGCTGACAAGTACTGGTGATACAGTTGGAAACCATGGTAACAGTGGCAGTGCTCTTGTCAAACGCACAATGATCTTTAATAAATCTGATTGACAGCTGGACTCAGAAGCGTGGCCGGAGCTGGTGAGTGTATCAGAGCTGAAGCCTGGATACTCAGACTGCTGCCATAATTACTTCAAGGCCAACTTCAACCGCAGAGTCACACACCTGCGTCTCAACATGCACCCAGGTACACACACAGTCAAATAAATACATCAGTACATCCATATGTCCATATATTACTGTAGAACGTGTGTATCTGTCATCAGATGGAGGGATAGCCAGACTGCGAGTGTATGGAGTCGGGCAGAGAGACTGGTCGACTGTCTCCACCAACCAGGATGTTGACCTAGTGGCTCTGACCAATGGGGGAGTCTGTCTTGGCTACAGTGACGCCCATTTTGGGCATCCGCGCAACATGATTGGTAGAAAGGACATGTGATCTTTACAAAGAATCATAGCGTCTTGATATATCACATCATGTTAAGTCAGCCTTGACAGCTGAGCTCCTTCTGCTTCTGTGGTGCTCTTAACTTACTGTGGGTGGACTGGGGACAATGGTGACACTGGTTTGTTGTGTTTGCAGGTCTTGGTCGGGCTGGCAACATGGCAGACGGATGGGAAACTGCCCGTAGACTGGACAGACCCAAGAAACTTAAGGTTTAAACACACACATAACCTAACCTTGATTTAACTGTATCAGTAAAATCAACTCCACAATCCCAATCAGAACTTAAAAGTACAGTTTGAACAATTGTTAAATGTCTCCCTTCTTGTTGTCTTGCAGGTGGACCAGCGGGGGATCCTGCAGGTTCCTGGCTGGGAGTGGGCAGTGTTTCGTCTCGGTCATCCTGGTGTGATCAGCAGAATCGAGGTCGATACCAATCACTTCAAAGGTCGACACTCAGCTGGTTCTTAGAAAATTTCTTGAATGAAACTTTAGAAAAAAACACGTAGCCATTTAACCTGGTATTTCTAATCTAGGTAACTTCCCTGATTCCTGCAGAATCGAGGCCTGTAGTTTCACCCCTGAGGAGGAAGCTCAGTCCATCAGGACCAAGTGGAGTTCTGGAAAGTGGCAGGTTCTTCTTCCCCCTCAGAAAGTAGGTTTATATTGAATAATTGAAATAATTTTCATTTGCTAAACAAACAGATTCTTCACTGGTGTCTTCCTCTGTGTGCTGCAGCTTCGTCCCCACTACAGACATCACTACAGCGAGATGGATCTGACTCTGAGCCGTCCTGTCAGTCATGTCCGTCTCACCATCGCCCCAGATGGAGGAGTCAGCCGGCTGCGGTTGTGGGGTCGACCCACAAAGACCGCGGCAGCTCCAAGCAATCAGCACATGCCAGCGTCCAAACTGTGAGGCTCACCTCAGAGCTCATCCCCCATCACTGAACTGAGGACCAAACATGTTCTGGGTTTGAGTCTGTGGTGCACAAATAAAACACAAAGACTGTCTGATGGTCTTTTATACTTGAAATTAAACACAACAGTACAAGTGAGTAACACATTCAGACTTGACAGCATCATTCACTGTATATCCACTAATAACAGGCATTGCTGTGGTCACTCACACTGTTACTTCACCAACTCCTTGTTTAGTCTATTAAACATAGGAGGTAAGAGGAGGGAGATGGCGACATCTTGTGGCTGAATATGAAACTGATGGACCTAAAAGCGAACCTACAGTTGGATTATTTGTTAATCAAGAAAAATATAATTTGTTGGTTGGTATTTCCAAAATCCTTAAAAGACTCTTACATCCATCCAGATAGAAAAATGTAATCCAGTGGACAATGAAAAAGATTTCCAAACTATTTCACAACATGCAGCTTGTTATGTGGAAGTAAGAAAATATGTTTTTCAAACCTTTAGCAGAAGCTGCTTAATAAATGTATTGTTAGTTTTTGATTTATTTCACCTGGTGTGACCCTGACACTATTCATCCACCGTTCACTGATCTGTTTCTCTTCATTTAGATTTAAGGATATTGGTTGAAGGTCCTTCATCGGTCAGCTAAATATTTCTCCATTGATGACCTGAACTAACCGACTGAGAGGAGCTGGGAGGAGGGAGGAGAAGGATCAATGATGTCTCCACCTTCGTCTTCTTCAGAAATTAGTGATAAAACAATCTAATAGTCATCGATCTGCTGCTCATTGATTTCCTTTAGTTTTCTCCACTGTCATTAGATCTCATCTGTCTGTCTGTGTTTTCTGCTCCTTCTCTCTCTTCCTCATACACAAGGTCAGTTTTAATCATCCTCAGTCCCCCCCCCCGAGACTCCTCTGAATCTGTCTGCACATGAAACAACAACAATCCAGTCCCCTTCTGTCTGTGATGGATGTTTGTTTTTCTCTCTTGTTTCTTCTCTTCTAGTTAAAATATCTGTGAATCTTTAGGACAAAATAAAATAATGAAATAAAGAGAAAAACTGTAGAAAAACAAAAGTTCAGTTTTGACCTTTGAGTTTTTTCTGTCCCTGTGATGCTGACGTCCGTTGAAGAAAGTGCCTGTGTCATCCTGCCCTGTTAGAACCCCCCACCCTCCCCCACCCCGTCTCAGAACTGAGCTTGGAAATGACCTTTGACCCTGCCTGGACAGCCTCAGTGTTGAGGTGGACATGTGAGGTAAACACGAGCTGCTTAAATTATGGCAATTAGTCACCTGTGTGGTCAGCTCCACTGTGTGTGTGTGTCTGTGTGTGTGTGTGAGTGTGTGTGTGTGTGTCAGTAATGTAGGAGGGTGCTGCAAAAACTGAATCATAAAATCTAATCGTATCATTTGAAAATGAACAGTTAATACAAACGAACAAGTTTCTACAGTTGCAACATTTTTTCATGCAGCAGAAAATTCGGATCAGGTTACTGAGAGAGTCACGTTCACTAAAAAAGAAAAAAGATAAAGAAGTGAACTGAGATTGTTTACGTGATGTTGAACTCTGAAGGTTCCTGCTGAGGGAGCAGAGCTGGAGACTCACTGTTTCTTCTCTTGTATGAACTGGACATTATTTCTTTTTGTGTGTTGTCAGGTCAGAACAACACCAACAACCTTCATGTGCTGAAGGACAAATCATCTGATAGATGTGAAGAACATGAACATTAATGTCCTGTTATAATAAGTTTTAATAATATTCTTTAAGATCTGTATCACATCAAACTCCATCGTTAATATTCAACAGCAATGATCCTCAACTTCTGCACAGCTGTGTTTCTGAATCTAAAGGTCCGGGAAGCTTCCAGAAAACCATGACCCAGAATCATGTGACACCTGAAGGAGAAACACTTACACTAACTGATGTTTGTCAGTGAGGTGTGGACCTGCAGCTTTGACCCACGTTCTCCACCTTGTCCTTGAAAACCTCTGAACCAGACTGTAAGTGTGTTTTGTGCTGGTTTCTGTCTCTGAGGTCTGAACATCGAGCGGCTGCTTGACGTTAATAAAGATGAAGCACTGAGAGGAAATTAAAAACCAGCTTCCCTTGTCTAATGAGACCGTATCCATCATGCTGTGCTCTTTAACCTGCTGTTCCACCCCCTCCCCCCAAATAAACACACACACACCACAAACAATACGACCAGCTCCTTCTCGCGATGCAGTTTCTGAACTACTGTTGCTCGTTTTATCTTGGTGTTCCTGACTCTGCTCAGCAGGAGCAGGATAAATATGTAAATGAACCTGTGTGAAATAAGAGGAGAACCAGCTACAGAACGAAGCTGCTGCTGCTGCAGAGTGTGTGTGTGTGTGTGTGATCAGCAGGGGGCAGGAGAGACAGTCTGAGACATGGGGAGAGGGGGGAGGAGCAGTGTAATGATAATAACTCCACTTTTCAGTTTTTACTTAACTGGACATAAAGTGCAGTCACAGCAACGTGATGAAGACAAATACTTCACACTGACACTCGCTCGTTTCTTTAAAGTCGCTGTGATCACTGGTTTCAAATAGATTCAGAATTATTCTGTGTTTTAGGCCGAGTCATCTGCAGCCTCATCCAGTCCTGCGGCTGCTGCTGGTGTCTTGGTGTCTTTCTTTAGGTATTTTGCCTTGAAAATATATTAGTAGAGGGGGGGTACAACAAGCAGCAAAGGTTCTCAGCCAGACTCAATCCACAGATACCGTGTTTATGTGTCTTCATTCACCTACTGGGCCGTTTCCTGCTGCTGGTGTCTTTACTGTCTGAGTTAATGAGGACTCCTGCCAGAATCCAGTTCACCAGCCTTTCTGTGTTTGGACAGTTTGACAGTCGTCTGACGGGACATGAAGAGATTTGTTTCAGTCAGAAAAGGAGCTGAGTCAGCTGAAAATGTCATTTCACTTTTTGAAACACTGTGATCTGGTAAAAACTTTCTGCGGATGTTTGATTCTGTTTGATGAATTTTGTGAAACTATTCCTGGTCCAGGATTCTGACTTCACATCAGCTAAAAGGGAGAAACTGCAGAACTGATCACAGAAAATAAGAAAAGCATCTTTATCTTTGTGAAAAGAAAACGTCACAGAGGAGAAACTAAGCTGTATCAACCTGTTCAGGACCCGGGACACGATAATAACACATGAAGATAACAACACTGTGTGTTTTCAGTTCAGCACTTTCTGATTTATGGCAGAAAATAAGTCCACTTCTCTCTAAACACGTTTTTTACATACAGGCCTGTTTGCTGGGTCCCAGCCTCCTGCTGCCAAGTCGCCTCATTATCTGTTTGCTGTTGTTTCTAAAGGACCGTTTTTGCTGATTAGTTGGCTGTGTAACGACGAGTGGGACAAAGTCATCGTTCAGATCTTAATGAGAGAAGATCCGGTGCTGTGCTCCTAATTTTACAGGGTGGTGCCATAGAAAACACTGTACTAACAACAGGAAAACAGCACGTGAAGGGAACAGACTTCAGCATGAGTCTGGGACAGACTTACTTCTTAAACCTCTTTGTTCCAGTACGTCACATCTTCCAGGACAGTTTTCCTCCTGCCTCTAAAACCCTCTCTGTTCTGTTGTTCACCATCTGTGTGATAAGGACATTGACTCTGAGCATGACTGCTCTGTGGCAATGGCCTCTGCTGTGGCGTCGTTCAGAGTCTCGGGGGTGCAGACGTCCCTCAGCTCAGCCCTGTGGAGATTATTGCTCTGTCTAACAGGCTGAGGATATTACTTTGCCTGACGGGCAAACTGCAGCAGCACCTTGCATGCTTATTTCCCCCGAGACTCCTGAATCACATTTCCAACGACCCTCGCTGGAGAAATCTGGTAAAACCGTGTCAGTGCGAATCCCCCTGAGAGGACGCGGTTTCATCAGCATAACGCAGAAGAGATCAAAACCACTGTGAAGAGGCATCGTCAGGCCTCCTCCCCCCTCCTTCATCCAGTCTGAGGGTCCAGGTCTTCAGCCTGATGAGGATAGATGGCTGAGATGAGCTCTCTGTGTTATTATGCTCAGTCCTGCTCCTCCTTTCATTCAAACCCCCACACAGTTCTGCACAAACCTGCCTGCCAGTCCTCAGACTGTTTTCCAGCACAGATTCAGCCAGAGGTGTCAGATTGATCAGCCAGGCTCGACTCTGTCACCTTCAATAAAGTCTGAATGTGTTCACTAATGCTGCTGCTGTCGCAGGACAGAAAAGCCGCATCAGGAATGAAATATTAAAATCCACGTCTCATCCTCCACAGACCAGACGCACGGTTTATGAATTTCTTTGATGCTTTTCAAGCTGTTTTCCAGAACCTGTCAAAAAGAACCTGCTGCTTTTCCTCCAGGCTTCATCTTTTGTCTTTAATTCAGAATTTATTTTAGTTTTCCATAATCAAGAAGCATCAGTGCTTTGTTCTACTCAAGATGATGAGAATGATTTTTTGTAAAAATACACAATCTCTTCACATTTAGTTCAACACCAGTTAAATATCTTTCACTTTTAACTTCAAAAAGAAGAAGTAAACTGTAAATAGCTTCAATGCATGAAAGAGTTTATTTGCACTGCTACTGTGGACAGTTCATATAGTATCAGTTCATATCTTACTACACATCATGGAAAATGTAGTGGACACAGAAAACCTGACTTGTGTCTTCTCTCGCCCCAGTTGTACCTCTCTGCAGGTATCCTCGACCTCTGAGCTGTATGATTACAGATTCAGTTATTGGTTTAACCAACCTGCTCAGTGTCTCGTCTGCTGCGTGTTGTTGTTGTTTTGCTGCCTTCTGTTCTTTTCTTTCCACTCACCCCAACCGGTCGAGGCAGATGACCGCCCACCCTGAGCCTGGTTCTGCTGGAGGTTTCTTCTCTTAAAGAGAGTTTTTCCTCTCCACTGTTGCCTAGTGCTGCTCAGTGGGACTGTTGGGTTTTCTACATGATTCTCTATATATTTATATTCTGTGTAAGGTCTTAAACCTTAAACACTGTAAAGTGCATTGAGATGACTTATGTTGTGATTTGGTGCTGTATAAATAAAGTTGAATTGAATTACTTGTGGTGGCTCCAGAGGTGGGAAACTTGCACTATTTCCTCCTGTTTGTTTGTACAGTGTCCAGCTGTTTTACTGAACCTTTTTATGCATCCAAAATGAAATGAGATGGTCCTGAAAATGTGCAAACTCTAACCTCTACAGTTATTCAGCCTTTTGCAGCCCTCGGCTAGTGACACATGTCATCGCTGCTGTTTTCACCTGGGACTTCTTTGAAGGAATTCACTGCTGTGAATTTCAGCTTTTTCACAGAGATGAGGCCTCATCAGTCTCCCTTCACTGCTCAGACTTCGTATTGATCCTCTTCACCTTGGACTACATGGAGAAACAACCAGCTCTGACTCGACCCACAGCGGGAGAGATTATCACGAGAAGCGCAGAGTCAGCAGAACACGGAGGCTGCTGTGTGCACGTGTGCATTGTTCACCACACACAGGAGGAAGAATCCATGTGAGCGCCTCATTTGTAGGACTGTTTTAGCCTGTGGAGGCTCATGTGAACGGGAAACTGGAGCTGGGATGAAGGAGACACTGCCATCACTCCATTATGAGAAATTAATACCAGTAAAAATGTCATGTGACAACCTTCTGTTGGACTTTGTCATGATTCATTTCAAACCGCTTAACTTGTGTTTAGCACGTCCAGTTTTCTGAGAACAGGACTACATCAGTCTGTGATGTTTCCGCTACTGTCTCTCTAGCTCAGAAAAATACAAAACCCCTGTGCATCTCGTCTGTAGGTTTGAATATTCTACAGCTGCTCAGATTTGAATATCTCTGATAATAAAAGCAGCTGTTAAGTTACATCAGGTGTGAGAGGATTTTTACGTTCAGACATCCACAGATTTTTGCTTTTTGTGCACACACATGTGGGGAGGAAGGAAATGAACACGCCGATTGTGTATTTGTTGGTGTGTGTCCACCTCTGTGTGATGTTTGTTGCAGTGAAGCAGAACAAACTGCTGGATTAAGATTTCAATAAAACAAGTGAAACTGTGTGAGTGTGTGTTTGTGCTCCTGCAGAGTTTTCGCCTGCAGATGCCAACAGGGAACCGGCCAATCAACAGCAAGTATGTCCTTCCCTGTTTTCTTACAGATGCTGGATCAGTATGCAGCGCACACACTGACTCGCCCCCCTCTCTGTCTTTAGTTCATTTCTCCGTCTCACTTCGCTGCTCACCCCTCGCCTGCACGGAGCTGCAGTGCAGAGGGAGACAGCTGGAGTCAATGGGTTCACAGGGATCGACATTTTTAAAAGAAACGGCGGTGGAGTGTATTGATTCAACACACACAGTCCAAACAGAAACGTAATGTGGGGGAGGAGACGGCCCCAGTTTGTGCCTCTCGTGTGTCACCATCACAGTTTAGTCACAGAGCTACAAAATCCATTAGTGTGAAAAATAAACACTGCGACGTCTGGAAAACCCACGAAGATGAAAATATACATGTTTGCAATATATCATCAGGTTGTTTGTTTTCATCTCCTTGAGCAGATGAAGCTTCTGGTTTTCCAGCAGAGCAACCACAGCTCCCAGTGAGTCCAGTAAAGCACCAGTCAAGAGGACCACAGGAATAAACTAACAATGAGCAGGATCATGTTCTTTGCTGGTTAAAGTCCTCGTAGTTTGTGTGTGAGCTGAGACACAACAACAGATGGAGTCAGGGCAGGAACTAAGAGCTGGAGCTGTTTTAATTACTGTGCACAAATAGAAACACAAACGCTCATCAAGCTGTTTTGTTAGTGAGTTATGATCATGTGTGAGAATATACTTTGTTGTGCTGGTGACACAGAGAACAGAAGTCTGTGAAAAGATGTTTCTGATATTGTGTACATTTCAAATCTTTCCTCTCAGTGTGTTTCTGTTCTTCTGTGACGTGAACACAGCACTGACTCCCACAGCACCGAGGGTTATCTAAGCCAAACACCATCCACTTAGCCCTGATAGAGCAGGTCAGGAGATAAGAGAAGAAGAAGCGACGACGAGCTGAGAGCTGTGACACTCGGCAGAAACACGAACTCAGACTGATGTCGACTTCTACATATGTTCACTTACACGCACAATAGACGCCGATACTTTCATCATTTCTACATAAACTCTGCTGTAAGAGAAGACTCAATATAACGTGTTACTGACAGTAAGAAGGTCAGAGGTCAGAGTCCCAGATGAAAGACAAATCTCTAAGTGTTTCCATCTGCCTCTGTGTGTGTGTCTTCAAAAAGTCTGAGTAAGAATGTTGATTTGCGGTAAATTCTAAGAATGAACACAAAAATAATAATAAATTACAGCGCAATGGTAAATAATACACAGCACAATAAGAATGGAGGTGGGGGGGTTATGCTCTGACCACATCACATTGTCGCCTGGCAACAAGGAAAATATCACGTTGCGTGTCGTATTGCTCAGAGTGACTGGGGATCAGTTGGTGTTGAAAGTCAAAAACCTCATTCTCCAGCCTAAACATGGTTACACGAGTTTGTCGCTTTTGTCTGCACATGGCAACAATCAGCTAAAACTGTGATCACCTAAATATGTTGATGAGTTTGGGGTGTTGCTCAGAGGAACTGTGGCAGGAATGTAATCCCACAGAGGTCAGAGGTCAAGACGTCAAGCTTGGTTTCTATATGCTGATGTGTGTTTTTTTGTTTTAGTGTGTGTTCACCAGAGTTTCACTCTCATTCAGTTCAGTGGGACAGTGCATTTACACACTGGCCGTATTTCTACTGTTTACCGCGAGATGATCCCGACCCAAACACTGCAACATGCAACAACACTGTGTGCTATTCTGGTCCTGGACAGGTGGACGCACAAACGTGTACATGTTTGTCCTTCTCTCTGATATAATGCAGCCCCCACCCCAACCTTAACCTGCTGGAGGTTTCTTCCGTTAAAGGGAGTTTTTCCTCTCCACCGTCGCCTAGTGCTTGCTCAAGTGGGACTGTTGG
>JAUMHL010000017.1:20935103-20948915 GCA_032362345.1 Sandelia bainsii
CAGGGTTATAAATGTTGGTTAGTAGGCCCTGCTCCACCTCCTAGTCAGCTCAGTAGGCTGTTAGCAGGGTTATAAATGTTGGTTAGTAGGCCCTGCTCCACCTCCTCACTGGATCAGTAGGCTGTTAGCAGGGTTATAAATGTTGGTTAGTAGGCCCTGCTCCACCTCCTAGTCAGCTCAGTAGGCTGTTAGTAGGGTTATAAATGTTGGTTAGTAGGCCCTGCTCCACCTCCTCACTGGGTTATAAATGTTAGTCCATTGAGTTTTTCCTCCTTCACCCACCCTGACTGTGGTTCAGTCACCTCCTGCTCTGTGATTATTCTCACTGTTCGTTCTGATTGACATTTTGTTTCTGTCATCACACACTGAGCCAGGATGAAACAGTGATTTAATCTCAGCATATTAAGCAGCAGTTATTCCCAAAATGCTGCTGTTGATAAAATCTTTGTTTCATAATTGTGATGTTGTTCATTAACCTAAATACAGGTTCATCACAGACAAATGTTTATGAGAAATACAGCAGGTTATAAAACTAAATTACTCTTCAAATCCAGCTGCTGTTTAATCTGCATTAAATGTCTAATCTCATACAGTAAACTTGTTTTTTACTTTAAACTGACTCATGCTTCATCCTCTCAGCTTAACTGTGCACACACACAGTTTGAGCCAATCGGCTGTGAGTCTTTTGGTATGCGAGCTGCTGCTGATAAGATCGAAGCTGCTTCCTCACTGCTCTGCACATGAATGAACCACACACACAGGGATTATCACACCTCGCTGTAAACTCAAGAGTTACTACAGAACTAAACATTAAAGGTTCTGTTCGGTAAATTACAGCAGGTCCTGTACTTCTTCGATTTGCCCTTATTGCTGGTTATCTTGATTTTTAGGTAATTTCATCTGATCTTCAGTCTTATATCTGAGTGATAGTTGGTGGTCACAATCCACAGGACTGTGTCTAAAGGGAGTTTTTCTCTGTGAATTTAGACCACAGCATTTCTCTGACCTTAACCAAGTGCTGTTAGAATGTAAAGAAAATCATCAGTTTAATAATGTGTCAGTGTATTTGCAACGTGTCGTTTACATTAAATGTAACATATTCTCTTTATGTTAATAGAGGACGTTATATGGTTGCACTTAATTTTTAGGAGATTGGGTTGATGGATATTAAACTTTTTACAGACACTTTATTCTAGAAACAAATCGTGTTGTTAAATGAAAAATCACTTTTTTCTGTCTGAAGTCATTATTACAAACAGTGCAGCAGCATCTAAATCAAACCAAAGGTCTCCAGCAGATTAACTAGTTAACAGCTGACACAGTACAGTTATCATTTTAGGAAATGAAAGGAGATTTTAAAGACAATAAAGTCTATTCTATTCAAAATTCCATCGAAGCTGTTGAGGCGATTTAGAGACTGTGACGTCTCCCTAACAGGATTCTTGTTCAGCAGGTGGAGTTTACTGTCTTGTTATGTAGATGTTCAAACTTTGTGGTTTTCTAAGTGCTGGCAGATTTTTTATTTTAATGACAAAGAATTTAAACTTAAACATCTGAAATCCTGCAACACCAGTTACACATAGATGTGGTTTAATGTGAACGAATCACTTGGAAATGATGATTTCAAGTTGAATGTACAGTTAATCAGATTCTGGTCTGTGCTCGGTGTGTCTGTACATTACTGAGACACAGAGTCATGTGTCTCAGTGATCTGAGCTCTCAGCAGCAGGATAAAAGCCGCTCCGACTCCTCTGAAGCTCCTTTTCACTCCATGTTTGCAGGAGGATCCAGATGCAAATGAAGCTGCTGTTAACAGGAGCACAAAAGAAGAGCAGCTCCTCCTATAATGACATACTTTATTGATCCCCTTGGGGAAAGAGTTGTTTATTGTGGACGACTCAGCTCTTAAACCTGATGAAAACTCTGATCTAGAAGCTCCATGTCTTCTTTTTCTGCTCCTCAGATCAGAACAGAAACTACTGTAGAGTCTGAGGCCACTAATAAAAAGATTTTAAAAACATTTCTGTCCTTCAAAAATATTAGTGGGGACATGTCTCCACTGTGCACATCTTCAAGCTTCCATCCAGATCAGATCTGATCCTGAGTCTGTGTCAGAGGAGATCTACGAACACTGACCTGCTCCCCCTGGGGGCCGACAGCGGTGGTCAGGAAACAGTCTGCGTTAGTGTTACTCCTTAGCAGCTGGAGGAGCCCCGTCCCCTCTCTGGGCCTCTGTCTGTCGTGGTCCTGCAGCTGCTGCAGCTCCACGGGTCTGGTCTTTAATGACCAACAGAAGCTGGTCTGTGTTCTCTAATCCTCCTGTGTCTAAACGTCTCTTCAGGGTTTTGTAGGAAACGTTATTCTGTCTGGATTATTTCTCATTAAAAAGTGTCTCTGATGAGTTTTTAGCCTCTTTCAGCTCCTGGTTTCAGCAGTAAAAGAATGAACCTCCCTCTTCCTTTACTGACAAAGTAAATCTCTGTCATGATGTTTGACATTTTCTAAAACAGAGAAACCAAAGATTTGGACTCGAGCTGATGTGTTGAACTTACAATTCATTAACATGCAGCCGCTGTGTTTGAAGCCGGGTTTAAGTGTTGACAACAAGTTCAGAGTAGATGCAAATACATCCACCCAACCACCACACCCCAACAATCCCCATCCCCATACACATGTTAAATGAGGACGGGGGTTTAGTGACGAGCTGCTGCACGAGAGGAACAATGAGCTGCAGACAAAAACAGAACCACAAACCTGCAGAACAGTAAAGACGGTTACAGAACATCAGTCTATTAACTGTAGTCAGGCAGAACACGTGACCGAAAACAATGATTTGTTCATAAGTAGTGATCCAGGGCTGTTTCCAGAGGGTGACAGAGAAATTATGAGATACACTGCAGGAATTCTTCAGGGAAAAAGTCCTGGATCTGAACCAAAACCTGAAATTAATTAATGAGTAAAAACATAATTAGTAAAGAAACAAACAACAGTTTGCATTTTTGCATTTGCTCTGCAGCACAATGCAAAACATCAATTCAATTCAATGTATTTATAAACCACCAAATCACAGCAAAAGTCATCTCAAGGCCTTTTATAGTGTTTAAGGTTTAAGACCTTTCAGAATATGAGTACATACAGAATAATGTAGAAAACATCTCCACCTTAAAAGTTTTATTGTGAAAGGATCTGCGCCCAGATCAGCTTGTTTTAAGAATTTAAAACAGAACAAAACAGATCTCTGCTCAGAAATCAAGAAAAGAAAAAAAGACTCTGAGGCTTAGAAATGTAGAAATGACTTGATAACGGGTGTGTGAGCAGTGTGGAGATAATTATTTCACCTCCCTACTGAATGTCCCTCTTTTAAGAGTTATAGAATATATAATGTTTAAATTCAGATTCTGCTCATTTATCATCTTAATAAATCTCAGCTGTGTTTGTTGCTCTTGTGCTTGTCTGAGTCCTGGCTGATAAAAGATGCTTTTATTGTGAAGTTCTTACTAACTTTTGTTTTTCATAAATCAACCTCGACTGACTCGACTCCTGCAAACAGCAGAATCTCGACCCAGTGTTCTCTGTGGTATAAATATAGATAATTGATAGGTAATAACATTTCCTGCAGCAGCAGCTCGACCTTTGACCTCTGACAGTTCACACAGCCACATTCCTGAGTAACGGCTCATCTGTGTGAATGGCTGCTAACACACACACACACACACACACACACATACACACACACACACAGTGATTTTGTTTTCACGTTGACATGAAAAACTCTTGTGAGTCAAGTTCAACCTTTTTGTTTTGGTGTCAGAGGCCTTGAGATGAACGAGGAGGATAAAACCTGTGTCTGTAACACCAGTACTCATCATGAAGTGTGTAGCTGCCGTGGGTCTGGATCCAGTTTATGAAACTGTCCTGAGCTAAACATTAGCTGATAAAAACTGAATTTAAAAAAGTGGACGTTAGCTTCTCGGCTCGCTTTTAACAAGTCTGTAAACTACACTTTCTGCTCTGTATTTCAGCTTGTCTTTTTATACCAGTAGTACATAAATGATTCCTAAAGGTTCACAAATCTAGTAATAAATAAACTAAACAATGAGCACAGAATAGAAATGAAAAGCGATATAGTTCAATAACAGTTATATCAGTGGTGTTTTGTCCATGTTTTCTTATCATGCAGCTGATTGTGTGTTTTATGATCAACAGTGAATAAAGGCGTTTAAAGGTCCTAATGAGCTTGTTAACTGGTGGTAAAACGAGCATCTGTTTACACACCTCTCTCTCTCTTTCTTGCCCTCTGTTGGTCAAAGGCTGCAGGAGGTTTTGGGCCTGGAACATCCTCAAGAACATCTGGCACCTCATCAGACACTCCTGTCCTTCTCCAGGAACATCCAAACCCTCCTTAAGGATTCCTCAAGGATGCTTTAAAGGCTCCTTGAAGACCTGTAGAACCATTTCAATGGTCCTTGAAGGACCTGTAGCCCTTCACTTAAAGTATTGTTTAAATCCTTGAGCATTCCTTGAATCCTTATAAATGCTCCAGGAATCTTTTCCTACTCTGGAGGACGTCTGCAGGAAAAACACTGAACACAATGATTTCATCTTATTATTTTATGATGGATCAATCATTGAACAGGCCTACCAGAGGCCCAAGAGGTCAGGGGCCCCTAGGTCAGAGCCTTTACAATGTTAGTGTCCATATTTCTTATTTGTAAGTCACAATAGACTCCAGACTAGACTACAAGATGCAAAATGACCGCAAATATAACAACGACAAAAAGAATGACACGAAATGAACCCAAAGCTGCAAAAACTGACCTAAAAGATAAAGAATGACCACAAACAACATGGCAGCCTCAGGTGCTGGGTCAGTGTTACTAAGCATGATAAAAAGTAATTCAGTTGTAGTAGTACTGAAGTATTTCTACAATTAAATCCAACATCACCTTTAATGTAAACACAGGTTCAACTAGCAGACACAGACTAAGTGAAAAGAAACATTGAACTTGGAGGAAATTCCTGCTTCTCGGTGTTTACTTTGATTCAGAGGGTTTGAGGAAATTGTTCCTGTGATTTTAAACCACTAAACACCAATAAAACACCGATAAATATCGATCACTCTCACTGTAATCATTCATCAATTGAGACTGAATTGCAGTGACGGCCGCACGCCGGTGGGCGGGCGCGCAGGGAGGCTGCGAGAACTGTGATTGGCCGAGTGCGCTGCAGAGGCGGGAAGGTTTGGGAAAATAGGGCGGCGATTGGTTGAGGGCGGTAACGTCGCGCGCATGATCAGCCGGTTAATAAGACGCCGGTTTGGAAGTTTAAACAGAGAGAGATGCTGTCGGTGTGAGACGCAACCGCGGCCGCAGAACAAGTGAAAAAACGAGAAAATTGGTGAATAAAGTGGTGAATAAAGTGGTGAACGTGTCTCCGGTGGGTTGTTGGAATCAGCTGCGGTCACACTGAGACGTTAACCGGACCATGGTTCAGCACACAGAGCATGGCGGGGCGGCGATTAACACCGAGTCCCGCCAGGCGACCGACCCGGAGGAGAGCGACCTGCTGGCGGCATCGGCGTGCAGCCCCGTGCCGCTGAAGCCGGACTGGTGCAAAACGGCGACGGGTCACATCAAGCGGCCCATGAACGCCTTCATGGTGTGGTCCAAAATCGAGAGGAGGAAGATTATGGAGCAGTCGCCCGACATGCACAACGCGGAGATCTCCAAGCGGCTCGGGAAGCGCTGGAAGATGTTAAAGGACGCGGAGAAGGTCCCGTTCATCCGGGAGGCGGAGCGGCTCCGGCTCCAGCACATGGCCGACTACCCGGACTACAAGTACCGGCCCAAGAAGAAGCCCAAGACGGACGGCTGTGCGTTTCCTACGGGGAAGCAGTCCCCGGAGAAAACCGGCGTCAGACCCGGTAATAAAAACTCCGCCGCCAAGAAATTCTCCAAGTTGAAGCCCAGCAAACCGGTGGCGGCTCCCGGCAGAGCGAGCGGCCACCTCCCGCAGCACCAGCAGCCGGACCCCCGGTACCGGTACCTGTTGACCACCAGCAAGTTCGACAAACGGGACTTTACTGACGACGAGGAGGACGACGATGACGATGATGAAGACGACTCAGAGGAGGAGCGGGAGTTTAAGGCGGAGGAGGACGACGAGCCGTGCCGGTACAGCTTCGCCAAGGTCCCGTCCGGCCTGAGCGCCGCCGCCGCCGCCGCCGCCGAACCGGAGGGAACCAGCGTGTACGAGTCGTCCGGTCGGTTGTTCTACAGCTTCAAGAACATCACCCGGCAGGGAACCGGCAGCTCCTCCTACACGGCCTCCCTGTCACCAGCATCCTCGTCCCGGTCCGGCTCCACGTCCTCCTCGTCCTGCTGCGGGGAGGACCTGGACGACCTTCCGGCGGAGGGGAACGACTTCACCCTGAGCCTCGTCACCGGCTTCCACGCCTCGTCCGAGCCGTGGAACTCGTCCTCCAGCTCGGCCCCGGGGAACCTGAACCTGTCCCTGGTGGATAAAGACCTGGACTCGTGCAGCAGCGAGGGCAGCCTGGGGTCCCACTTCGAGTTCCCGGATTATTGCACCCCGGAGCTCAGCGAGATGATCGCCGGGGACTGGCTGGAGGCCAACCTCACGGACCTGGTGTTCACTTACTGAGGGGGGTGTCGCCGCCTCATCTGCCCCGGAGCCGGTTCTGGAGCTCGGCGGTTTTGCAGCTCCAGAGCCAGTCAGGGACCGGGGTGGTGCGGCTGCTTCTGCCCGGGCTCAGTGCGCGGGGAGCTAGTGACTTTTGGGGGACAGTCCCCGGACTTGGACACACACTGCGGTACATGAATGAAATGAAATCACCTCAACAGGGTTTTATGGATTTAGTTTCCAGCGGCTCGAGTCTGCACCAGGACCCGAACTATGCATTCCCGTCCAGACCCAGAAAGACTTTTATTAACACTAAATCAGGATTTAAAGTCTATTTTTATTTCCTTCTTCCAGCACCAGGACTGTTTTATGAGTTCTTCTCCTTGTTGTTTTAGAGTTCTGGGTTTTCCAGCTCCCTGCAGGTTTCAAAACCCGGACCCAGCACAGATATGGCAGGAAACCAAACATACCTCATCTTTTTAAAAAGAAGTAAAACTATTTTCAGCTTATTTTTGTACAGTCAGACGTTTTTTCAGGCACTTGTTCTTCTTCTTCTGGTTCAGACTGTGTTGTTGTTACTGAGCATGTGAGGGTTCAGGTCCCAGCCAGACCTGTGCGGGAGCCTCGGGACCAGGTCCAGGATTGTATATGTTGTGTAAGATAGTTAAAGTTTAGGAGCTTATGTATATGTGTGAGTGAGTCCAGAGAGCAGCAGAGGAACTGGATCAGCAGCTGCACGTTTTGTGTTTCTCTTTATTTTTGTGCAATAGAAAAGAAACGAGGAGAAAAATAAAGGACCATTCCGCTTTTTTTGGTAGCAGAAGGAGAAACTGCATTAACTAAGTGTGTGTGTCAACAACTGAATAAATCAGCTGGAACTGAGTCAGGACACCTGCTGTTTGATTATTGCTTATTGATTCTGGATCTTATTGGTTTTTAAGTGGCTCATTAAAGGGCCAGACCGCTGTTTCTGTTCCTACACACTTAAGATCAGTGTCTATTTAGTGGCTGTTCTGGAGCTTTTGTTCATGTTACATGGTCTTCACCAACATACAATCTGCCTACATGTCAATCAAAGTGTATTCCAGGTCTTAAGGTTTTCAAAGACGCCTTAAAATCTTCCTCTCTCTTGAGAGAGAATCCTTGATGGGGGGGTTCTTGAAGTAAATAAGCAAGGCAGGGATCATGGAATGTTTTGAAAGTCATGGAGAGTATTTTAAAAGTTCCAGAACAGCATTGACAATCTCAACTTCAAATAAATGATGTTTTCCAGGAAGATTTACACAGGTTTTAAAATGACTCTTTATGTTCTCCAAGGACCTTTTGGAGTCATTGAAGGCTCCTCAAGGATTCCTGGAAAATGTGTCCTTTAACATGTTCCAGGAATCCTTGAGGAGGTTCCAGGTGTACTCACAGGAAACTGTAGAAGGTGAATTAATGTACCTTAAACTACACCTGGAATCCAAGGTTTCCAGCCAACATGATCTCTGATGTCATTGATTCAGGATCTTATAGGTTTTTAAAGGGTCAAACCGCTGTTTTTACACGACTCAAAGTGAATTCCAGGAACTGTCAATAATTTCCAAGGCTCTTAAGGTGTTCTCAAGGGTCTCAAATAACATTTAAAGATATTTTACAACTGTTGTTTTTCTGATGGTTAACAGTTGAAATTAAATCAGGCCTGGAAAGAATTTAGAAGGTGAACAGAAGCCTTGAATGTCTTAAATTTGAATATTTTACTCCAGAACAAGCTCAACATTCAGTAAATTTATATTTTACTGTTTGTGGAAGTGACTCAAAAGTCTGAAATCCAAGGCACCTTTCAATGTAGATTCCATGACACTCTGAAGGATTTCCGGGGATGGTAAATTGATCTTGAAGTTAAAGGATCCTCAAAAAAATTACACTCATTTTTGAGACACTCCAGGTGTCCTTGAGGAGGCTCCAGGTCTCCTTATTAAACTGTAAATGAAGTTATAATGTCATTAGTTGCCAGTTGGAGCAAATCAGATCTGGAAATGTTTTTGGAAATGAACAGGAACCTTGAAGCCTTGAATGTTAATGTTGCATACATCAAAAGAAGTAAAACAGTATCATGGAGTTTTATGAAAGTCCTTGAAAGTAATTGATAACTTTTAAATCCAAAACACTGAGATTAAAAAACAACAACTGAGGATCTGTGGAGTGCTTGGGGATTCATTCAGGACTTTCCAGGAATGTGAATAGTTGTAGTTGAAGTTAAATAAGACCCAGAAATGTTCACTTCAAAACAAGACACTTGGTCATGGAATGTTTTTGGCAGTCCTTAAGAATCATTGAAATGTCCTCAGACTAAATAAGTCATATGGAGTTTGATAAACAGCTTCATCGTCCATTTAGTAGCTCCTGGAGCTTTCGGTCATATAACCTGATCTTCATTTGCAAACATTTATGTGACCTTTGAAGTCCCAACAGTCCTTGATAGTCACTGAGAACTCCTTGAATTCCAGGGGTACATTTGGAGTCTGCTGAGAGGACTGAGAGCTCGAGACGTCAGAGGATAAATCAGATTATTGTGGGTGTTTACTCACCGTCACAGTAAACTGGGATTAACTGGAGCAGGTTTAACACAGCTGAACGGATCCACAGACGATGAGTCGACGTCTGTGACAGATTTAACAGTTTAACCGAGTCCGTCAGCTCAGGTGGACGTGAGTCTTAAATCACAGACTGTCTCGTCTGTATCAGACGTCACTGAAAATGAAGCCAGTTTAGTTGATATGAAAGTTTTTAAGTCATTAACATAATTGTTCACCCTGAAAACAGGACCTGGGTTAGAGGTTATTAGGCAGAGGATATTTGGGTTTGTTTAAAATCTAGTTTAATTAATTTCATGTTTGTTATAGGGACTACAAACAGGTTTAAAATAATAAAATCACAACAGTCAGTCTAGAGTTTTAAAACAGTTAAATGTTCAGATTCACATATTAATTTGTTCCATAAACAGATTCTAGTGATGACTGTCAGAGATAAAGAGGCTGCAGAACCTGCCTGAGAATCTTCATGTTTTAAGTTTTCATCAGTGTCACAGTAAAACAGTGACAGTTGTCTGAACGTCTGCTGGTTCTCTGCAGACTGGAGCTGATTTTAACTAATTCCTACATAAATGTAGTTTTATAAAATACAAACAAACTTGGTTCAGGCCACAGACTGCAGACTGAGCCTTTACACGGATGACCTGAGGAGGAGAAGACAAAGACAACGGGATAATTAATCATCACAATAAAACCATCTTTGGTTTCCTCCGAATCTGGTCATATTGTGATTTCTCCATCTGATTTCCATCATTTCTCTCAGTAATAACAACACTGGGAACAGGACGAGGAAGCAGTTTATGACACCACCAGAATATCACCAATGTTTATCTGTTTTTAAAATATGTTCTGTGCAAATTTCCCCAGACGTTGCAGTTGTTGTTATTTCACTGAAATATTGCTGACGCGTCAGCTTTGGACTATTTCCTTTGTTCTCAGTGAATTATTTTTGGCGACAGTAAATAGTTTAATCTGTTCCAGGCTCCAGGTCATCGTTTACAAAGATCGTTCTCTCTGCATCAGATTCACACAGTTTCACTCGAAATGTCTGATCTGGTTTTATGTTGTGAGGGTTAAATTGTATTTCAGTGAAACAGACACGTGTTTCATATCATTTGAGCCATTTAAACCTTTGTTTTTTTCTCAAGGTCCACTTACTGCAGAAGTTTGCTGTGGAGCTTTAGAATGAATCATGGTCTTCCTCATCAGATGGAGTCTGTTAAAGTTAAAGCTGCTCAGAAAAATGGAAACTTTCAACATCTACGTCTGTTTGACAACTGAGCTAAAACCCTAAAAGACGAAGACTCTGTGACATGGTCAAAAGCTCCACAATAAACTAGTAAGTGGACTTTGAGTTTGTATGTTTCCAAGGTCAAGAAGGAACTTTCCAGCTCAGTGTGTCTGCACATTGGAGTTGTTCCTTTCTGCCTCCACCCTTTGTGTTTACGTTACCCAGAATGCAAAGCTGAGGCGTGATTGGAGTCTCAAGGGTTCAGGAGGTCAGGGGGGGTCACTGGGTCGATGAATGGGAGCTCAGACTGTGGAGCCCGGTCTGTTTTCTCAACTGTTGCAGATTATCAGCAGATGAATACAGAGAATAAACAGCAAGCAGCCATCTGAAAAGAAGAAGAAGAACCACGCGAGTTTGGACCAGAGTCATCGAGGTTAAAGTTTGTTCTGGTTTCAGAGGAGACCCCACCCCTGAAAACCTCTGACTACATCCACAGTCTCAGGTTTCATGAACTCAGGAGGAGGTTTTCTTCTCTGTATTTGGCTGCATTCACCCTTCTGTCCGTGGCCCTCTTCCTGCTGGAGGAGCCCCCCCAGAGCCTGATGCTGCCCCCACTGTAGGAGGATATTAGCAGGTGATGAGCTGGATGTTCTGATGTTTACCAGATACAGTGTTTGGAGTTCTGTCCAAAGAGTTTCATTTAGTCTCATCAGACAGAATCTTTGTCCTCATGTTCTCAGAGTCCTGTGAATCCATCCGACCTCTTCACCACAGACTTCATCCTTCTGCCAGGTTCAACCGTCTGTGCACAGGACTGAAGCTCTGGTAGAGCGACTGTTGGGTTTTGGTCCTTTTTGACTCCATGAAGAGTCCTGATCGTTCCAGACTTCTTCCATTTCACAGTTACTGAGGCCACTGTGCTCCTGGTTTTATTACCCATGTCCTGATCTGTGCCGCACCACGGGGCACAGATGTACTGAGAGTTCAGGCATGTTCTGGTCAAACAAAAGCTAAAAGTTGATCCAGGTTCAGTTTTTGCCTCTGTCTTATCACAGTGAATCAGGTCCACCATGTTTCCCCAACTGTAACTGTAGTTAGTGTGTGTGTGTGTAATAAATTAGGATGATCAATGTGCATGACAATGAAACCTGAACGTGTCTTTATTCACACTGCTCCCTCCAACCATCCTGCAGACGCTCAGTAGTCACACACATTTGAAAACACTTGACCTAAATATTTTGCAGCTCTGAATGTGTGTGTGTGTGTCTGTGTGTGTGTGTAGAAACAGCTTTGATCAGTAGCAGCAGACTGAATTTACACACTGTAAAAAGAGTCCAGTGATTTTAACATAACTTCTCAGTTTGTTTAATCCACATCGAGAAGGTACAAATGTTTGATTTAGAGACTGCAGCTTTAGTTATTTGACATTTTTTGTCTTAATATTATAATAATTTAAATCTCTGGGTTTCAGTCTGTTCTGACGTTTAAAGACGTTTCACTGGCCCCCTAAACATCTAAATGAGACAATAATTAGCAGATTAATTATAAACATTAGCCATAAAATGAGATGTTAGTATTAAAATGCTAATTTATCTGCTCCCCGAATCATTTGGTGATTCTTTGTTTGTTTTTTTCAATTCATTGTCTCAGTTTAAAAGAACACAATTATTAAAACTACTATATGTAACTTAAGCTGTTCGTATGACACTCAAAGTGTGTGTGCTCTGCTCGTCTGCACAGCCCATCATTATCACATTACAATAAATAAGGAGCTGCAAAAATCAAGCAGAAATCAGTTCTCTGATGGTCTCTACACTCTGGATATCTACACTGCTGCCAGACTGTTGAGTCTGACGAGGCATCAACACTTCTGCAGAACAAGATGAGTTTTGGAAAATACTTCAAAATTCAGTTTGAAAAAGTTTCATAGCTGTACATTGCAAAGTTGCAATTTGAGCTGTAGTCAGAAAGTTAAATCTCAAACTCCTGTATTGCTCAGTCTTACTGCTACACTATATACGAAATTCTGAAAAACTAGTACAGTAAAACTAGTACAAACTCAGATGTCACGTCCAGATCTGTAACGATTTCCTCAATCACTGCATCCTCCTGGAAGCATCCCTTCATAGCGTTCAAATCAAAACAAATCATACCTGTCAGACAGACAGCAACAATAATAATATTGATAAATCCTCAACTGCTTCCCTCAAACAAGGCGTTCCACAGGGCTCAGTGCTTGGTCCCCTCATCTTCATTTTCATCAATTTTGCCAAGGTAACCTCACCTTACAACATGGTTACAGCTTCATAGCCTTTTCATATTTTGAATTTAATAAGAAGGGGTTTATGCAGACTCACGACTTTGTCCTTCTGTGTTTCCACAGACACTTTTCTCTGGTTTATTTCTGTGAAGCTGCAGATAAATATATGTCGTGTACTTACCGAACAAAGTGCAAATCTTTTCGATATGTCTCTTAGCTTCTTGCAGCCATGTGATTTGACACAGTGCCGTCTTTAATGTTATGAATGCAGTGTCATCAACAGGTTTTCAGTTTAACAAATGAAAATGAGGCAGAAATCTCTGTTGACCAACAACACTTTTTACCTTGTACATGAGTTATGTTCATTTTCCAGTTGTAACACACACCTCTATGCTGATGATACCTGTGTCTTTATGTGTAAGTATGGTCTAAGCTGCAAAGATATTTTACTTCCTTAGCTGAGTTCAGAGCTCACAACCATGAGAACAGATCACAGAGTTTAAAATTTCCTGACATTGAATTTGAACTGGTGAAGACTGGTTTCCAGTACTATTCACCTTCATACTGAAATGGGCTGCTGAAGGCTGTGATAAAACATCACTAGCTAGTGTTTCTAATAATTATGTTATGTTCTCAGTTTGTATATATGTACTATAAATATGTAATTTGTTCTCAATTCTCTCTTGCGAAAGAGGTCTCACTCACAATGAGTTTTCCTGATTAAATATAGCTTATCTAACTAAACATGAAGCTTGATGACTCACGGCTTTTACCTTTTTCCACATTGTTAACAGGGGGCAATTGTTTCTGTGAGAAGTTTTGAAATTTCTTTATCCAAAATCTAGAACATCTGGGTCCAGATGCTTTGAACTCTGTGTAGATTCGTGACTAAAGCTGCGTGTCCACACGAACACAGAAATGTGTATATAGTTCTTTTCATCAGCTTTATTAAGCCACATGTTTGCCTGGTTCTGTTATTGTAGAGCTGCATGCACATGCACAAACCTCATCCCCACTCCTGCAATTCATCTCCCTGAGCCTGGTTCTGCTGGAGGTTTCTTCCGTTAAAGGGAGTTTTTCCTCTCCACCGTCGCCTAGTGCTTGCT
>JAUMHL010000017.1:20958940-20970809 GCA_032362345.1 Sandelia bainsii
GCTGCAGCCAGGTTTCAGTGAGACTAAATAAATCTATCTGATGGTCACTTATCAAGTCATTTACTAACAAGGATTTACTTAGTTAGTTATTAATTCTTCTGTTTTCATTTTGTTCTATAAGAGGAGTAGTTTTTATTTTTATTAAGTTCTTATGAATCACTCCTCTAGTGTTAATGTTTGATTTATGTAATTTAATTATTTACAGATCACTCCGTCTCTCTCTTTATCCACAGTTTCCTGCTCCGACCCCAGATGGAGGCTGGTCCTGCCCATCTGATGCCACTGCTGTTTCCATGGCAACTCCACATCCAACCTCCCACCTGTGTTCTGACTCACAGCAGAAGAAGAAAATAAAAAGAAGTCTGGCCTGGAGGTGATGAAGAGGAGTGCAAGGATGAAGAGCTGTGGTTACCACGGTGACAGATGTTGAGTGTCTGGTCCTGAGGGTGAAGGATTCTGGGATCAGCAGCTCTATTTAAAATAACACTAAAACACGACAGAGTTCAAATATAAAACAGAAAACATGTTGGTGTGAAGTT
Source organism: Sandelia bainsii (assembly GCA_032362345.1). Classification (NCBI taxonomy): domain Eukaryota; kingdom Metazoa; phylum Chordata; class Actinopteri; order Anabantiformes; family Anabantidae; genus Sandelia; species Sandelia bainsii. The sequence goes on from JAUMHL010000017.1 coordinate 20,959,480, forward strand.
GTGCACAGTGAGGACGACGTGTCCAGGTGAGCAGGCTGCAACCTGATGGAGAGCAGAGTCCTGGATGCTGCAGCAGGAACTCCACCAGCTGGAGCTGGTCCACAGCCACACACCAGGACAACGGTGACCGGATCTGAATGGTCTCAGCAGCTTGTGGATCAGACTCCAGGCTGCAGTTTGTTCACTGGTTCAGTTCCATCATTAATATGAGTTTACGACCTGTAAGATTTGTGTTTATTTACAGTAAAAATACAAACTGAGCTTTGTCACAGGAAGTTCATCAGGTCAGTTAAGGGCTTCATGGAGCTGCTGATGACATCAGGCCTCCTCTGGTCGACCACGGTCTCTCTTCCTGTCTCAGTGTTCTCTGTGACAGAGAGAACACTGCTGTGACTGACCCAGCACAAGTTCCAGGATTTGCTGGTTTCTGGACTCTGATGAATATGATGATGAGTTCTGGGAAGTGTCGATGGCTCATTTGACTGTAGTTTTGATCTCCGCAGCTGAAGCAGCTGTGACATGTGGATAAAAAACGGTGCTGATCCGCCCTCACACTTTGCATCTTATCCTTGATCCATCAGCGCCCGCTGCAGCTCGGCAGCTCCCGCCGTCGCTCTGATCCACCAACACGCAGCTGCAACATGCAAAACATGGCCTGCAGCCACCGCTGAACTCTGACTGACATTCAAATACATGAAGCCACAGAAAGCTTCTACTGTTAGGACTCAGTTGTTTGTCTGCTGCAGCACAACAGGCTTTTGTTGTTTGTCTTGCAAATGTTGAAAATGAGTTGAATAAGTTCCTGCAGGAGTCCAGCTGCTCTAACTGCAGGGACGTGGCTTCATGTTTCATTATAGTGTCACAAGGTTTGAGCTGGTCCAGGTCTTGTTAGTTCACGTTCTGCAGCACATCACACTCATGAACCAGCTGTAGATGTGCAGGAGACTGTGGACCTGAACCTGTGTTTGAGGTTTGCACAACCTGCCACAGCAACAGGTCCAATTTACCTACTTTACTTGAAGACATGAAAACTACAGCTGTAATTATGCAGCAGATCATAAACGTGTGCGTCTAGACGCTCAGATCTCTGCTTATTACTGCAGTTTTATAGCTTCTGTCTGTACATCAGTCTGCACCGAGCTCCATGAAGCTTCTAGATGGAAAAGTTTCAGTGTTTCTCTCGTTGCTGTTTCAGTTTCTATCAGCAGAGAAACAGACTCACACGGCTCATGAAGCAGCACTGACTGTGCCACGGAGCTGAACTTCAATCAGCCTTTACTGCACCAAAAATGTGTTTGTCTCATCCAGACGATAACAGATGGATCATAAATGTACAGTTCAACATCTGAAATGATTCAGTCGTAACATCACAGTCTATAGAGACAGTGATGTTCGACTTCACATACCATCACAGTCTTCATCAGAGCACAGACAGCAGCTGCCTGCAGATCAGGAAGCTGCAGGACACGATGTGTTCAGGTTCACAGTAAACGAGAACATCACAGCCTTCAACACTGTTAAGATTTACTGCTGTGTGTGCAACAACCACCAGTTCTCAAACAGTTCTCGATAAGAGACACAGCAGAGAAACGTTTTCTGCTGTGTGTGGAATAAAAAACAGCAGCAGCAGGTTCTGAACCCGCAGCACTCTTCATCAGATCTGTACTGATCCAGCTGAGAGAACTAAACATCTCTGTTCTGGTTTGAATCCTGGTCCACAGAAATCCTCCATCAGGCGTGGGAACAGCAGGAGGCTGAGGTGAAGTTTAGACTGAAGCAGAACTGGATCCAAACGAGTTTAAACTGGTTTACAGAAAACAGGACCAGGAGGAGCAGAGTCCAGGTCTTAATATTTCATTTACAAACCGAACAGACCTGCAGCACCGACACCGATCGAGTCCATTTAAAAAGGAAAAATACACATGGTTCAGTTTTTAATGAGGCACCAGTGATGTGACTAGAAGGCCATCATCAGTCTGACCCATCAGAACCTCTGGTCCGGTTCTGCAGTGTTGTCTCAGGGTGACCGCTGCTGTGCAGGATCTGAACTGGGAGGAAACAAAACCTGCAAACCACCACCTGGATTCAGACGTGTTGAGGTGAACGTGTCGTCTGATTGGACCTTTAAACTCACTCGCTGTGTCGGGTCTGGTCTCATAAACTGATGCTGACCCGGACTCTCAATCAGAGCCAGTGATGATGAAGACCTGAGACCAGCACTGAAGGTGTTCAAAAAATGACTTTTAATTTGAAATATGACCTCAGCGTCCGTCCTTCCTGCTGCTTCACAATAAATGTTTTTCTTCGTTTACATGTTTTCATTGTTCTTTAATTTCCAGGTGCAGACAGGTGACAGCTGAGGGGTCGGACTGGTTGTTCACGAGCCAATCAGCTCGCTGGAACAGATGACTGACAGCTGTTGAGAGCCAATGAGCGTCCAGGTGAGACCGCGGCGGTTCTATTAGATGCTCACCCGGGATGTGTCCGGACCAGTTTCTCAGTGACCTCGGTTCGTGGCTCTTGGTGATGATTTAAATATCTTCCAACAACGTCTGGTGGTTCGTCGTCCTCCTTCTGAGCCGCTGTTTGCAGGATTTACTCGGTAGTTCACTTCAGTGCCGGTGCAGGTCTTATGTGAAGCTCACGACAGGACACATGAGATCCAGGATCCCGGATCTATCTGCGGGCAGGAGGCGGAGAAGCAGCCGCACACTCCGCCGCCCTCCGCCAGGCTTCTCCCGGAACAAGAGCCTGTTGGCGGCAGAGGAGGAGCCGCGGGTCCCGCTGCTGCTGCTGCGGGACATGAGCCTGTGTTACCGGCTGCTGCGGCACCTGGTGCCCGGTCTGCCGCCCGGACGAGCCGCCAGCAGGGTGGAGATCCTGCAGCATGTCATCGACTACATCCTGCACCTGCAGACCGAGCTGGACTCCTGCCCGGCCAGAGACCCCGCAGAACCGCAGCGGGGGGAACTCCACCGGCGTGACCGGCAACAGCAGCTCCTGCAGCGGCCACAGAGCGGCCAGAGCCCCGCGGTGAACATCCAGAGCTGTCAGGTGAAAGAGTTGATCGGCTATTGATGAGGTATCGATCACTGATCGTGTTCTATCAGGAAAAGAAGCGAAATAAAAGCACAGATAGTGAAATGATTGTTAATGTGAAAGTTTGTTCCAGATGTCTGATCATTGTGATCTTCACTGATCCAGTTCGACTCCGATCAGTTCTGATAAAGACACATTTACTGGATCTTATTGGTTTCATGTTGGTGACAAACAGCTGCAACTTAAAGTTTAATATGAGCCGCAGGGAGCAGAGGGCTGGTCGAAGGCTTCGAGGACCAGAACCAGAACTGGTTCCTACTCATCAGCATCTTTTTTCTGTTGATGTTTCATGGAGACGACGTGGAAACGTCCATTAATCAGCAGCTGAGTTATGTGGTTCTGTTCTGTTCTGGAGCTGGTTCTGTTTCTGCCTCCTGCTGTGTGAACAGACACCAACTCATGTGTGTTCTGAACAGACGAGACTAAAGTTCTGACAATAAAAACTATAATGTTCAACATGAATTATCTTTATTATATAACCTTAGTTCCTGAATGTTAGTGAGGGAGGGGGGAGGGGCCGGAGAGGATTTGACCTTCGACCTGGTGGTCCTTCTTTCTGTCTCAGTCCTGCGACGTCCCCAGAAAAGACTTTATCACCGTGGTAACAGATGCTGCACACGTACAGGAACCACCTGGAGGAGGGTTTATGATTGATGAGTCCTGTTAAATATGAGTCAGGTGGATGAAACCAGCTGTACACGTGTTCACACCTGTCACCTGAGTCCACGTCTGCAGCGTGACACCGCCTCCACACGTCACTGAACCTTTTCTTTCCTCTTTCTTCAGGTGGTGGCAGGAGGAAGGTCGGACACCTCAGGAGGATTCAGCCTGACTGAGACCCGCCTGTTTCATTTAGACCTGGCTTCTGACCCGCATCAGTCTCTGAGCCTGCTTAACGGGTCATCAGAGGGTCGGTGAGTCTGCACAGACCGCGTCAGACCTGCAGCTAAGACCTGGAAGTCTGGTACAAACCAAGTCTGGGACTGAAACCCAGACGTGAACCAAAATAAGACACATCAGGCGTCAGCTAATGTAAATGAAACTTCAGTAAAACATTGTTTTATTTAGAAAATGAACTTTACTGAAACAGGAAACATTCACAGTTTCTTCAAAGTAAAGTCAGTACTAACACAACTGTACTTATTTTATGTCATTTTTCTAATCATTTTCTTGGCGTGTTAGTTAATGGAAATAGTTTCTAACCCACAATAAGATGTTTTCATTATTTGATTTGACTGAAGTGAGAATTCAGATTGAATGTCTGCACTTTTACCACATTTTAACTAAAATCTGCTGCCACGGGAGGAGGAAATACTAGAAACCCTTCAAAGTAAAAGTTAGGAGAAACATTTCTTCAAGTTAAATGTTTAGTGGAAATAATTTTCACCACAGCTGAATGAAAAAATGTCTTGTGTACTCGTTTACTTTGAAAGGTCGAGCAGAGAATGAGGAACGTGACATTAAACAGAAATAAATGAACCAACAGTTTCCTGTGTTTCAGTGATGCTGCTGATTTGTGTTATTTTGAAAATGAGTAAAGTTTTTAAGTTTTCCTGCAGATATGAGTCATGGACCCACAGCTGCTGACAGGAAGTCACCACAGCTGGAGATTACTGGACTCTTATTTTGAAAACTGAGCATGTTCTGAGAAAGCAGGAACAGTTTGTGTGTTTCCTGTTCTGGATCAAAGTTTAGAAATAAAAACTGACATTTTATTCTTGTTCAGCCTTAAAAACACTAAAATAGGATGTAAACGTTTATACAATCAGTAAATTAAACTGTATATATGAAACATAGTGATTCTGATTAATTTATTTTTAACACTTTTGAACTTTTTTTAAGACCACACAGTGAATATTTGGTTCGGCAGGTCTGATGTACTTAGATCAAAATTACAGTGTAAAATATTGAGGTTAAATAACAGTGCAAATATTAGTAATTGTAATATATTACAGAAGTACTTGTGTGGGGACATATTTAGAATTATTGGTCTTTTATTTTATAAACAAGGATCAATAGTTTTATTGTTTTTTGTTATAATGACACATCGTAAGTATTAATCTGTATCTGCCAAGTAACTAAAACTTCCAGATGTAGTGGAGTACAAGTATAAAACAGCACAATACTCCAGTGAAGTACTAGTAAATACTACAGTACTTGAGTAATCATTCACCTCAACTACACCAACAACTATAAAATAACATGATTTAATGACCAGTAATGTTTGAGTATAAAGTACTTTTTACTTCAACTTCTACTTTTACAAGTAGGAATTTCACTTGTAATAAAGTATTTTACAGTGATATTTATACTCTGAATATATCAACCACAGGAAGCAGCATCAACATCGAACATGTAGATTTTATTTAGTTTCTACTGCAGGTGAGTCACATGATCACAGGTGTTAAACAGCTTCATGCAGCTTCACAAACACAGACGTGATACTGACGCTGTTCATACGAAGAGTCTGGTTTTACAAAACTTCCATCAGCAGTTTGACTTTCACTGGATAAAGAAACGTCCACAGTTTAATTTAACGTCACAAGTCGTCATTTGACTTTGTTTAAATGAAGTAAATCAGCAGATTCTCAAACCACCAAATGTTTGGAGCTTTTTAAAATGACTTTAAATCAAAACTCTGACGTTTATCTTTCCACTGACACAAACCTCAGAACAACATCGTGCAGCTCTCGGTGTCAGCAAAGACAAAAGTCCACAAATGTGAAACACGATCACTGATTTGTCAAATCACCAACACTGTCATAACTAGTTAATACTGACAAGACGTTATTTTATGTTTCAAATTTCATTCACTATTTTTCCTGCTTTTTAAACCAAATTTAAGACGTTCTGCTGCAGGATCAGAAACAGGTTTCAGACACCTGTTAATGTGAGAAAAAGAAGGAACAAAACATTTCTGACTCGGATACGTTTTCAGTTCAAACTTATTAAAGGTTTGAATGATTCTCTGTGAACAGGAGCGTTTCTGATTTACACTGGTCAAACGTCACCAAACCTAACTCACGTTTCCACATCGTTGTTCTAAAAATCAAATGACGCACGTTCTCCGCTCCGAGCCGTGTCGGTACCAGCTGAATCTAGTGGGACAGAACTTTAGAAAATATGTGCAGAGAACATCAACAGGAGCTCCAGTACCGTAGTGTGTACCGTTTATACCTGCTCTAATAATAATGTGTCAAATAAAGCAGACGTTGATTCCTGGAGGTCACAAATCACATCACGACGACGACATGCAGCAGCTTCTACTAACACGGTCACTACATCACTAAGGTTCACGATTACAAGCGTTAAACACTGAACCACGAGTCCACAAGCAGCCGCTCTTCACCTTTAAATGTTACAAACTCAGAAATATTTCAATTTTAACCAGCAGCAGCTGAAATCTGATGTTTTCACCACAAATTCATGTTTCAATCTATTCAAATTTTCTTCAAACTTTTAAATGTGAAATTTTACTGATTTTCATTTTGACTGATTTTCTCATTTTAATCACAAGTCATCCAAAGTTCTCATTGTAAGCGTCAGAGGGTTGAAGGCGGCTCCAGGTGGACCCTCGGTGCTCCCTTTATCTTCGCGGTGGCTGTGAGGTCACAGGATGCTCTCGCGCTCCTCGCCAAACGTCACGGTGTCGGAGGACACGGTGCAGATCTCCGGTGGGTCTCCGGGTTTCAGGCCCCTCTTCAGGTGAACCACTCGGACGTTCTCGTTGTTCGGCCCCGGCCTGGTGGTGGCGGTCCCCGAGGTGCCGGTGGTCCCGGAGGTTGGGGAGATGATGACGTCACTGGTGGAGGAGGAGGAGGTGGGGTTGGAGGAGGAGGTGGAGCCCTCTGCAGGCTGGCGGAGGCGGTTGCCCTGCTGGATGTTGGTGTTGTTGTTGAGCGTCACGTTGCTCAGAGTGCGGTTCAGGTTGTAGGTCTTGGAGGAGGGCCAGCTCTCCTCGGGGCTGCTGGCCAACAGGCTGCACTGGTCCTCGGAGCAGATGGACATCCGGGCCACGGCCGGGTCCTGCAGGCCGCTAAGGCTGCTGGGAAGACCTCGCTTCCTGGCCAGGCTCTCCTCGTCCAGCTCGATCAGGTTGGACCTGTCCAGCTGCGACAGGTCCGCCTCCTCGTCCTGCAGCGAGTGGTTGGGGGAGCTCTCGTTGGAGCGGACGCCAGAATCAGATGAGTCCTTCTTGTCGAGCATGGCGTCGGACAGGTAGTCCTTCCCCTTCAGCGCCAGTGAGCCACTGGGCAGTTTGGGATCGACCGCCTTCTTTCCATCTTTCAGCAGGGGGGCGTTATCGGACTCCTCGGACTCCTCATCATCACTGGTCAGTTTCTGGTACCGTAGACCTCCGCCGGTCTTCAGTTTCAGATCAGCGGCGCCCTGGAACAGTCCGGCTCTTTCAGCGGAGGTTTTGCGGGTCAGTAAGGACTTGGAGGATCCGTGGTCGCCCTTCTCGTCCTCCTCTGTGATCGGGTCCAGACAGTCACCGTTGGAGGTGAAGTCTGCGTTGTCTGCCACTGGCTTGCTGCCGCTCTTCTTGGTGAAGGACTTGCGTCCATCCTGCTCGGCGGCGTCCTTACTTTTGTCCTCAGAGGATGATGTCATGAACTGTCCCGGCTGTGGTTGGACTGGTTTTTCTCTGCCGCTGCCGCCCCCCATCTCCAGCTGAGCCATCTGGGCGATGTACTCCTGGTAGGCGTTGCGGTACTCGGCCTGCTGCTTGTCCGTCAGCTTGGCGATGTCGTTGGAGGATTCCTGGGAGTTCAGGCTGCTCATGCTGGCGGTCCGGTGAGCGCCACCCTAAGGACAGAACAAGAGTTATGTCTGAGTCTGCAGCAGTCGGAGCTCTTCATCTGAGTTTAACATCAAGATCACACTGATTTTAACTGAATCTAAATAAATCTGTGTTGATGATAAATATCCTCCACATGTCCCACAGGTTCTTCCTGACTTTATTTACTTATTTACCATCCACTGCATGTTTCCGTGTCGCGTCGGTTCGTCCAGTCCCACAGTGCTCAGCTCCTCGAAGCTCAGGTTGAAGCTGTACATTGGTGAAGCGTCCGTGTTGGCGGCGCCGGTGTGAGGAGGAGCCACCGCTCGCCTTCCAGTCTCGATGTGACCGCCGACAACGCTGCCTTGCTCACTGGCTGCTTCCTCGTGCAGCACCTGACTCTCTATGTGACGCATATCCAGAACCTGCAGCAGGACGGAGGAGACGGGTAACGAGAGGTCAGACAATTATTACAAATAATTTATTCTTCTGTTTTCATGGAGCAAACTCTAAGATTCGTTCTTTGTCTGTTTACGTGGCTGATAAAACTGATTCTGACTCAGTTTGTGTTTTAACAAAACTCTGTTTAAAATACTGGAAACTTTCTTTCATTCCCAGCATCAATATATTTTATTATACTTCAGTAGTTTCACCTCCTTAGTGTCACCTCTGTAATGTTCTAACATCAGTGTGTGGACTGACCGTGGCCCTGAACAGCTGCCAGTCTCCAAAGTTCATGTTCATCTCCTTCTTCAGCTCGTCGATGTTACACTGAGTCAAAACTCGGCCGTTAACGTTCGCCTGAAAACCAAACAGAGGAAATGAAAATTAATTACACGCTGGAAAACATTTGGTCTCAGATGATTGTACATGAGAAGCATTTAGTAACACGGACCTTCCTGATGGTGGCCGTGTACTGTCCCAGCATGCTCTGGTCAATGCCGTCGATCTGACACACGCGCTCACAAACAGCCTCCGTCGTCATGGAGCTGAGGAGGATGGCCGGAGCTCCGGACACGACAGAGGCTGAACCCTGAACACACATACACACACACCAGAGCATTAAACGAGAATTCAAACTAAAGTTTCAAATGTGTTGATGTTAGTTTCCTGCTCGTGGAAACAGACGTCAAACAGAACAAACCTTTATTAACACAACAGAAGAATAAGTTTCTACATGTTTTACAGTGTGGAGGAGGGTGTGGTGGTGGTGGTGGGACATCCGTGTGAGTGCGTGGGAGGGAGGGAGCAGTGGGGGGTCAGTGAGGGTTTTTGTGAAGGACATCACTCTGAGCAAACAGCTACGCTATTGAAGCTACAAGCTAGTCCAGGCAAGGTGCATGCTGGGAACTGTAGTAGGCAGAGGCACTTCAGGAGTTAGCAGAAAGGAGGGAAGGAAGGAAAGAGGGAGGATTATGTTAGGTAGAATTCAATACCTGCTTCCTTTTCAAAGATGACACTTTAGACTGTGGACAGACACAGAGAGATAGACACAGGGAGACACGGAGGCAGAGAGACAGGTGAGGAATGAAACACAGGTGGAAAACATTAGGAAACAGGTGAGGAAATGATCGACAGTGGCGGAAACTAAAAGAGCCGTTCAGCTCCACAAAGACACGTCTCTCCTCTGAAATTCTCACGTGGTTCATTCTCAGAAATAGAGAAACTGAAAACACGTCAGCAAATCAGACGCTTCAGGTTCATCTGGAGACGACGCTGATACTTCACTCATAATACTTTATAATGCAGGTAACAGAGTAACTCTCCATAGTTTTACTGCTAAAGTACAGGATCTGAGTACTTCTTCCACCACTGATGATCAATGATGTTGGTCAGCAGCTGTTTTCAGTTTCAAGGTGGTAGAAGAAGAAACCAAAATTCAACCACAGAAGAAGAGACGAGCAGCAGCAGCAGAAGAAGAAGAGTAAGAAAACCAGAACCTAAAAACCTGTGAGAGTTTATAAATGCAGAGTGTCTTTATCATATTTGTAGTAAATATGTTTTCCTGCTGTGAGTGAGCTGCCAATAATGAGCTCAGTTAACTTCATTAAACATACTTCAGGTAAAATGAAGGGAAACACGGCTCATATTAAATAAAAAAAGATAAATGACCCAGTGCAAATTTAATACTTTTTTATTTATGAATCTTCACACGTTCACTGATAAAAATCTTCGTTCTTCTGATGTAACTTTGTTCTCAGGTGTTTGTTGTACTTACAGGTGCAGCCGTGGCGTCCCTGCTGGTTTTAGGTGGCGGGCGTGGGTGGAGGTGTGATATGTAGAAGGGGGCCACGAGAGGACGTGGCAGCTGGTAAAGGTGATGGGGGAAATATGGCTGAGGGGGGGAGAAAATTAAAATAATGTTCATGGAGATGTTTCAATGTGAAACAAGAAAAAGGAGGCAACTTAAAGAAACTGTGAATCGCTGCTGTGATTGTCAAACTAAAAGTTTACTGGTGGATCAGCACCGATCTCCTGATGGTTCTGTTACATCAGACAAACACCAGAGATCCATAATGTACGTCTCAGAATCCTGGAACTGAGCGACACTGAAAGTTCACATTATGGACTAAACGACAGCAGAGATGCACAGGAGGCAGAACGCGGCCCATCAAATCAAATCAAACACACAAACGATGATCAGTGGTGAAACAGAACCAGGTGTGATGACATCACAGCGTTACCTGTCGCTCAGCCAGCCGAGAACAGACGACACCGAGTCCAGGACGAGACAAAGTCTGACTTTAACAAAACCTGAAAACCTGACACCATCAGGTGTGTGTGGGTGGAGCCTGTACTCACCCTGTTGTAGAAGGGGTGCTGAGGTCCGGCCATGCCGCTGTAGTAGCTGCTGTGAGGCTGCGGGGAGATGCCCCCTGCTGGGGGGTTGAAGGGTCCGCTGAAGGAGGCGGAGGGCGAGCATGTCGACGACACCTGACTGTAGACGGAGGTGGGCCGGGCCTGGGCCTCCTGTAGGGGGAGGGATGGGTATGTGACCCCGCCCATATTCATCTGCTCCCGGGCTGCACGAACATCTGGATCAGACAGAGAGAAAAGATAGACGGACCACCTGGTTGAGCATCGAGACCAGAACCAGGTCAGAACTGCAGTAACTGAGGTACTGTGATATTGACAGAGATGCAGAACCTGTGAGTTGTAGGTGAGCAGCAGCAACATGTGTAGTATTTTCAGAGTATTACCTGCGATGATTTCTCTGAGTTTGGGGTCCAGGTTGACGGTGCAGGGCAGGAAGGTCCGGATGTCTCTGGCTGTCAGGACGGGAGTTCGTGACGACAGAAAGACCTCGAAGCTCCGAACGTCACCGTCGATCTCCAGCAGAGGCTCCACGTCTTTGGTGGTGGGGATGTTCTTCGACACTCTGAGGGAGGAAACACCAGATCTCTGACTGCTGCTGGAGGAGTATTACACACTCCCTCCACCCCTCTCC
>JAUMHL010000017.1:20970832-20991434 GCA_032362345.1 Sandelia bainsii
ACTCTGAGGGAGGAAACACCAGATATCTGACTGCTGCTGGTGGAGTACTACACCCCCCCCCCCCCCCGTGTGGTGTCTTATCAGGCTTGTTACCAAACAATGTAAAATTTAATCTGATGAGCCTGAGTGTGACCTCTGACCTTTCGTAGATGGTCTTGAGCGTGGCCTGGTCGGGGACTCCGTCAGTCTCCTCCAGGTACAGGATGAGCCAGGACGTCCTGTAGGGCCACTGCTCCGTCAGGTTGATCCATGACGCGAGGCGGTCCCAGTTAAAACTGATCTGATTGGCTCGCAGCAGGCGACCTGTACAGTAATGATCATTATATACTATAGAGAACTAAACCACTGGATGTAAAATCTATACACATACAAACACTGTATTTAATTTAAAATCAGTGTTTTTCCTTGACTTCACTTTGTTAAGTTGAGTTTGTGCCTTAGGGCTGAAAATAACTTTTTCCACAGATTAAAGTCTTATAGTAAAAAATGTTATTAGTAGTTTCTTAAAGGCTGAAGTGACTTGTGTGATAAATGCAGCACTTACTGTAATAAGAAGTGTTTTTGTTGTGTGTCTGCTCAGACCTGTGACGGAGACGATGTTGAGCAGCCTCCTCATGGTCTGTGGGCTGATGTCACTAAACCAATCCTCCGTCACCATCAGCTTCGTCAGGTCAAACGACATCTGACGAGTCACTGAGCGCTGCACCTGACGCCGCCGGTACGTGTCCTGAACACACCCGACACAGGTCACAAGATAACAAACACAAGTCACAGTGTTTTTAGTAAACACAGGTTTGTTCTGCAAACAAGTGGCTGAACTGTTCTTTGACTGAAGGTTTTCTGCTGTTAGACACAGTGAAAAACGTTCTGTAAACACTAACATGAACCGTGTCGCTGCTGCTAACGTGACTCGCTCTGAATCTAAATCACTAATGTTTCTGTGAGAGCAGCTGCTTTTAATTCATTAAGAACTGAGAGGAAACACGACCGAGACGCTGTGACTAGAACATCCCACAGTGAAGATCACGGGATGCAAAAACATTTCTGATGAAAACACAGATGCAGTTTCTCACCCTGCGGTTCAGCGTCGTCTTGCTGCCAAACTTAGTTAATTCTCCCAAACTGTGCTGAGACAGTTTCCTGTCCAGCTCCTCGTGCCACCCTGCAGACAGGAAACAGCAGAAACAAGCGATTCAAGCTGATTCAAACCCCTCACAGGTCATTTGACATCATTTTCAGTAACTGGAACAAGCTGCAGCTGATCAGAGCCTCACATTCATGATGCAAAACAAATATCACAGGAAAGACGTTGATGTCTTCAGCACAGAAAATTAACTACCAGTGATTTTGGTTATTGTCATGGTTACCGTCGGTGTTGGTGGCGTCCCCGTTAGCCGGCGCGGCGTTACACATCTTCCTGGCGCTGGAGAGTCCTCTGCTGTTGAGGAAGACTGGCAGGTGGACGATGTTCCTCATGTAGTCATGTCCGTTGATGTTGGAGTCTCTGAGGACGCTGTTCAGGTTCTGGTTGATGGCTTTGATGATGATGTGGGGGTCGCTGGCGAAGATGGAGATGAAGGAGCCTTTAGAGAACAACACCCGCACCTGCAGGAGAAAAATGACTTTCCTCAGTTCTTCACTTCAGATGTTTTCATTGGACTAAATCCAGTTTGAAACCACACAAACTGCTTCTTTCACAGCCTCAACCAAATTACAACGACTGACGTCTCCCCCAAATTCAATTTCTGCTCTAACATGCAGACTGTTGCTGATCAACTCCACACATCTGATTTAAACTGGAGAAATATGTTTGTGTCCTGACAGAATATAAAACAAACAGATTTGATTTCACGCCCTTCAGTCTCTGATGTGTGTCCGGGTCAAACCTGCATCAGCTCAACTCTCTTGTTCCGTCTGTTAGATCACTGCATGGTCATGAGCAGGAAAGGTCAGGAAACTCAGTAACTACTTCAACAGAGAGACAGTCAGAAATGGACGGGAGCTTTGATTTTCACTGTGACATTTCTGTCTTAAGCTGTAAAAACTGAACTTTTTAAAAACTGCTTTCTTTAAAAAATTACATAAGAGAACATGTCAGCATCTCTTTCAAGCTAATTTACTGTGATAATTTACATAGATGTCATACGTCTAAAGGTTTGGTACGTGTGGTTTTCTCACCGTGTCGAGCATCTGCAGAACTCTGTCCTGTTCGCAGGAGTCCAGTCCGTCGATGACGACCGCCAGCCTCGTCTGATGCTGCGTGAAGCTGTCGATGGTCTTCGCCATCCTCGCCATCAACTCCACCTCGTGCTTCAGGACCTGAAGGTCGACATATTACACCGTTTAACGATCCTGGTCACATTTTCTACGCTGGTGGAAAGTTTTTAATAAGAAACAGCGGAACATGGCTCTGATGCGGCTGTTTTGTTTTCACCGGCTGCTCTGTAGCACAGAGAGACACAGATGCTCCAGTTACTGTAGCTGTGCTTTGGTTTTTATACTTTTATATGTGACTCAGAGCTAAAACAGACATGAGCAGAAAACGCTGCTTTTACGCACAACATGAATTTTGTTGGAAAAATCACCTGCACCAACAAGACTCTGTCTACAGACTTTCTCAGACAGCATGCCACAACTCAGCTGAAAGTAACAGTAAAACAGCAGAATGCTCCTTTAAGCCCTCACCTTCATGAAGCCCTCGCTCTTCAGTTTGTGCATCCTGTTGGCGGCGCTGTGCAGCCTCTTCCTTTGTGAATTCAGCACTGAGTCAGTCACCTGCCACCATGTCCTGCAGTTCAGCAGCAGAGCCAGACCCACCACGCTGCTGATGGCGATCAGCACGGCGTTCACCGTCCGGTTCTCCCTGTCCACCTTAAAGACAGCCAGCAGCGCCATGCCGGTGACCAGACAGGCCAGCACCAGGACGAATATGATGAAGGACGGCACGCAGCATGTCTTCTTCCACTTCCTCTTACCTGAGACATCAAGTGATGGGAAGAAGCAGAACTAAGGAACTGTTTTAAACAATGAATACTGTGTGTGTGTGAGAGAGACTGTGTCTGTACCTTGTGTCTCCTCCGTCTTAAACACTCTGAACAGACGTGCCGCGAGGAAACCAAACTCTCTCTCGCAGGCGTCGGACAGCGTGGCGATCATCTCGGCCATAGACGTCTCTCCTCCGACGCTGGACAGACGGTTGTAGTCTGTAAACAGAAACCTGCAGGGGGCCACCATGACATCAGAGTGACATCATATCCACTGATGAAGTCATCAGTACAAACACATAAATCTGGATCTGATTTCTCCCCCTCCCCAGTAATAATCTCAGTCACAGTGAGCTCCTGTTTTTGAGAACTGTGAAAATTTTTACCTTTGATTTTCTCGTATTAAAAAATTCACCTGAACTGAGACCGATTCAAAAGAATCTGTCCTTTCAGGTTCACTGAGCATATTACCTGACAGGCAGCGCTCTGGTGCTCTGCTCCGGCAGCTCCGGCGGGTTGACGAACATCAGCTTCAGCAGCAGTTCCAGGTACCCGATGTGACGGGCCAGACGAGTGCTGAGCAGATACGCCCAGGTCCAGTTGTCCCCCTCCCGACGCCCACTGAAGTACACCACCACTACGAGACAAACAGACGTTATTTGCTCACACCACTGAGGGACGACAGGGACACTACTGATACACCACAGCAGCAGAGGACAGACTCCTTTCCTCGCTCAGATATCCAGAGTCGTATCTCACCAAAGAAGAGGTAGAGCAGAGCCAGCAGACTGAGGGAGACGGCCGTGGCCAGTTTGGGGTCGACTGTGAAGCCGAGGACGATGGCGACGAAGCCGCAGAGCAGCAGGGACAGAACGACAACGAGCCAGGAGAACTGAAACAGCGGCTCGATCTGCTGACCGGCAAACGTCTTCATCTCATCTGAGGAGGAAGAGGACCAACATTAATAAGTGATTATGTAGTGTAAAGGAGGGGGGGCATGTTTGTATGTGTGTGTACGAGCTCACCCTCCAGTTTCTTCAGCAGGAAGGATTTGCCGCTGCCCCACTGAGCGTACAGACCCACACAGATGGGGGGCTGCATGGTGGGTTCACTCAGGATGTCGGCCAGTGCAGAACTGTACAGGTCATAACCCAACATGTCTCCATCTGACTCTGTGGGGGACAAGTGACCTGTGGGGGGAGGACAGGGGTCATACAGGAACTCAGTTGGATAATGGATGTTCTCATTTTGGATGTTGCTCATTTGTGAAGTGCAGAGTCTGTGGTTTTAGGTTCAGAGTGTGTGGACGTACGGGCTCCAAAGATCTGTGTGAGGATGCTCTTCTGGTGGCTGCAGTCGATGTTGTACGGCGTCTCCCCGCTCTTGTTGGGTCGGTACAGCAGGCGGCCGTCTTTGGGGTTCCTGAGGAGCAGCTCAGCCAGGCGGCGGCTCCGGCCGCGGATGGCGATGTGGAGGGGAGTGTCTCCTTTCTGGAAAAACAGGATGAGAGGTGAGAAAAAAGTACAAATGTTTATTTCATGTATAAATGAAGAGCTGAAAAGGTTTGGTGTTTGCATTAATTTTAATAATAATGTTGCAGCTTTGTGAATCAATGTTCCTGACACCGACCTTGTCGACAGCCGACACTTTGGCTCCTTTATCGAGCAGCAGCTCCACGATCTCAATGTTCCTCATCTTAGTGGCTTTGATCAGAGGCGTCTCTCCATCCTGAGACAGAAAACAGGAAACACAACCTCACATATCTGTACGACGACAAAACACAAAAACACACAGATCCTTTATCAGATGGGCTCACCTTGGTGCAGGTCTCAGTGTCGGGGTTACACTGCAGAATGTCTCTCACCATGGTGGCGTTTCCTTTCTCCACAGCCCAGTACAGAGCTGTCTTACTGTCCTGAAGACACCACAGAGCGACACATCATCACTGACTGACAACAACAACACATTTTATCACAAAATGTCTTAATGTCCACATCATGGATCATTTCCTGTTACTGTCACTACTATAAAGACATTTACAGGAATATTTCGGTGTGTAAAAGTACCATCACACTCTCACCTGTCCCCTGATGTCGATGTCGGCGTATTTATGCAGCAGAGCTCTGACGATCTCAACATGACCCCCCCTGACTGCTCCGATCAGCACCGTGTCACCGCTCTGTAACACACACACACACACAGAAGTTTCCTCTTCATGTTGTGATGCTTTATGATGTGATGATGTGCTGCAGCGAATACAATTTTAATATGCAGTTTTTTTCTCTCTGCTTTCTAGCATCAATCGTTCTTTTTCAAATCATTTTCTGAATAATCTCTGTCACGTGGTGATGCCTGTCCCCTTGCTGTGTGATGGTGTCTCACCCGGTCTGGGATGTTGACGTAGGTCCCAGCGTCCAGCAGGTCCTGGACGATCTTGGTGTAGCCCTCCTTGGCGGCGATCATCAGCGCAGTGTTTCCGTCTTTGTCAGTCATGTTGACGTTTGGGTTCCTCTTCAGCAGCTCCTTCACCACCTCCGTGTACCCGCCCTTCACCGCCACGATCAGAGCCGTCATCGAGTTCTGCACAGACCGCACACAGACCAGCAGGTATTGGCATCATAAAACCCTGAGTACTAATACTACAGAACAGATACTGTAGTAGTAAAAGAAAGAGCTGTATGTTGTAGAGTGTGGTCATACCGCCCCCTCCTGGTCAACATCAGCTCCGTTCTCCAGCAGGTGCATCACACAGTCAAAGTGTCCTTTTCTGGCCGCCCAGATCAGAGGCGTGGTCCCATACTGTTACACACACACATACATGTAAGTGATCTGCAACATGTATAAACGCACCGGGTATATTCACTCACTGAGACGTTAACCTGAACATTCACCTCTTTTATCAATAAGTATAATATTACATACTAAATTATTTAATACTACTACTTAATTATAAACTTTTATCAGTAATTTGGCCTATTTTTGTCTCTTTTTAACACCCTCAGCTGTTAGTGTGTCGTGTCGTCACCTTGTCAGAACAGTTGACTTTGGCTCCGTTCTCCAGCAGCAGTTTGACGATTTCAGCGTGTCCTCGACCTGCAGCCCAGATGATGGGATACACGCTGAACTGCTGTCAGAGAGAGAAAAAGAGAAAGACTCCAGCTCTGAGCCTTAACCTCACAAATGTAGTTTCATTTAGATTTGATACTGAGGTTTACTGAGGTCAAAGCACAAAGTGTACTAAGCATTTCTATAATTTCTTTTTATATAAAGTTTTGGGGACTATTTTCAGTGAAGGATTAATCCACATTTGGTCTTAAGTAAATATCAATTGCCTGTGGTCTGATAACATATATCACACTGCATACACTGGTGTAATCTGTCTGGATGCAGACTGCTTGTGTGTTACCTGTCCTGTAGTGTTGGGGTTGGCTCCGTGCTCCAGCAGCAGCTTGGCAACCTCCACACGACCTTTGTAACACGCCCACGTCAGAGCCGTCCATCCTCCCTGAGACACAGTCACAGCACAGTACATCTGTCATTACATGTGTTTCAGTAAGACAGAGGAAAAGAGGTTTTTACGTAGACAGAGAAACTAAACAGACCTAAGGTCTCATCACATTAACACAAACATGTTTAGATGTTTATCAGTGTTCTGTATTTCTTCTAACTTCTCTTATTAAGACACCATTTATATAACTCCACCTGTTTCACTCATATTGTGTCTCTACAGCAGCCAGAGACCAGAGTTGTGCATGTTTCCACAGGAGGAGTTAGAGTTGATAACATTAACAATAAAAGACTTTACATCTGAAAAAAAACCCTTTAACTAACAAGAGTTCAGTCAATGGCACCTGTGGATCAGCATCTGGCTGAATGTTTAACACTGTCACCTTAACTTTACCTTCACTGTGTCCCTCGCTTCCTCGTTTTACATGATGCTTTTATCGTATGTATCCTCCTTTATTACAGCAGATTACTGTATAATTCAAATACTGGACTCTGTTAGTACAAAGCTTTTATGTAGTGTGGAGTTCCTATAGTGCCCTATTGTTTTCTTAGTCTGTCTCTGTGCTGCTGTTACATGTAAATTTCCTCTTATCTTTATATGTTAAAATGTTAAGAACATATTAGTTATTGTACTGTAAACCATAACTGTGTGTTTAATTAAGTATAAATAGTTACTAAGACTGAAAATCCCACGTTCTAATCAGGTGTTGGTTACCGATGTTAAAGTGATGTTACTATCATGCTGCTGACTACAGATGATGTCACCTATCTCTGCTAGCCAGACTACATTTCCCATAAGTCATCGGGTGTTTGTGTTTTTCCCACCATGTCTCTGTGTTCGATGTAGGCGCTGTTCTCCAGCAGCTCCTTCACCACCTCCAGGTGACCTTCTTTAGCTGCAGAGATCAGAGCCGACCAGCAGTCCTGACAACACACACACACAGGGAGATGATGTTACCATGGCAACAGCAGCATCGCCATCACCAGGCAGCCTACTGGCTAACTCTGCCTCTGTTTCCTAGCAACTACTGCATCCAAGGTGAGGACGCTCCAATAACTGAGAGCTTTTATTATTATTCCACAAATTATGTGAATGATACTGAAACTGAGGGTGTGTTTGTTTTACTCACGACGTCGTCCAGGTTGACGTTGGCTCCTCTCCTGATGAGCTCCTGGACAATATCCAGACTGCCCTGCTCGGCCGCCAGCATCAGGGGAGTCTGACCGTTCTGTGCACAAACAAACAGCAGGCAACAAAATACTACAAGATGAAATTCAGATAATTTACACATATATATACACACAAATATGTGAAAAGTTATTTTTAAAATACTGGGAAACAAATCTTTTTCTTATAAATAACATTTACTTTACTGTACTGTGAAAATAGAAGCATATGAAATTAAATTGTACTAAACATTATGTAGAATAAAAAAGAAAAAAAACGTAAAAAAATGACCATGAAGATATAGTAAATAAAATAAAGACCTAGAACGAAAAACATAAAATACGGACATGGAAAAAATAAAATAAAAATTTAATTAAACATAAACTCCTAGGTATAAAAACACCAAAAAAAATGAACATGAAAAAGAATAATAGGGACACAACCTGCAGTATACAGGTATTAATAATAATCCCCAAAACAAAGGAAGAAGAAAAAACGAATGGTTGGAAAGACGAATACTTTAAGTGTTTTGTCAGCTGAGCTGAATTGATCCTGGTTTTATTTGACTGAGATGAGGTAAACATTCAGATTTTAAATAAAAAGGCCTAAAAATAACAGAATCTTAAATGGACTTCTGAACTGAGGACTTTCTCTAGAAATCAGAACTGTTCTCAGTCCTGGTTAGTTCAGCTGTACGTACGTCGCTGCGCCCGTCCACCTCCTTGAAGCGGTCCAGGTGAGCTTTAAGAGCAGCCAGGTTCTCCTCCTCCACGTAGCTGAACAGGTTCTGGATGGCCAGAGTGGTCATCTTGATGGACGTGGTGGTGTCCATGTCTGCAGTCTGTCACGACGCCCCCTACTGACAGGAGACAGCAACACATCAGTACCTTTACTGAAGTACTGTACTTAAGTAATGTTTGAGGCAATGTCACTTTTCAGATGAGAACTTCACATATAATAATCTAATAAAGAACTGTCAGTCATGTGCACACAGGGTGGATGCTCTGTGACATTTAAATCCTCCGTCAGACGGCAGAGACCCAGACAGTCGGACTGGAGTCTGATGTCCAGCAGCAGCAGCAGCTTCCTTTAATGTCACACAGCTCTGAACTGACCTCAGACCAGCAGACAGACGTTTCTAAATGAAAGACCTTCAGTACACTGAGAGATGACGGAGAGAGATGCTGATGAGAAACAAATGTAGTTTTGTCTGCAGTTTTTTGAACAAAGACAGTTTCATTCTTTATCCAAACCAACGACTTTAGAGGACGGGCGTGGAGCAGACAGGTAGAAAACATGTCGTAATGTTATACTGTAGTACTGAGATTTCTGAGTTAAATTATTTTAGTTCCCTCCACTAAACATCTGGCACAACATTAACAGCTGTATGCTACTGAATCTGATCCATCCTGCTGTGATGTCCTATCTCACAACACGTTCACCTTACGTCACTGGCTCGTCACAATCCAAGATGGCGTCTTTCTTCAAACCGTCTATACATACAGTGTTTTTTATTCCCCTGTGTAAAAATAAAACTGTAAATGTAGTAAACAGACAAAGTCTGACCTTGTGTGGCTGCACGGTTCAAGGCTTTGTGTGTGTGTGTGTGCAGTAAATAGCTCGGCTCTGAAACACATTCCTGCCCTGACAGAAACTCAACAGCTGACAATGAGAGCTGAAACAGACCTGAGACCAGCTGAGGACTGGCTGATTATTATCTTGACTATTGGTTATTAATTAGCTTTCAGTGAACACACAGGTCGTAGAACCAGCTCTGCATCCAGAAAACACACACCTGTTCAGGTGTTTAAACCAGTGCTCGACTATTTTACACTAAACTCTTAAAATGTTATTTTCCTCTAATGTTTCACTCTAAGTAGAAAACATGACAGTGAATTGAGATGTTTCATGTAAATGTTCCCAGTCTGAACTGGGCCTCAGTCTCTGTTATGTTCATTAATCATTTATCTTTCTGATTAACACCGTAGGGATCATCATCTGCCTATTTTCACATTTTCTCTCTAACTCTGAATTTTCATGTGCTGTGACTAATTTACTTCTTTCCCTTTATCTATCTTCTTTAACAGGCTGTAAATCGCTGCTCTCGCTGCGGTGGGAGTACTGGTATGAAACCACCCTCCACCACTAACGTGTCGTCCATCCTACTGTAAAGTGAGGCGACACCAAGCTTTCGATTTAGATGTAACATTCATACAGTTCTCAGGTTTTAAACCTGTTATATGTCATGAATTAAAATGAGTCTGTCATCAGTATTTGATGTTATTGTACCTGTTATCACTGAAGTAATGACTGTGTACTGAACTCTGTATATAGAGAATAATCATTACAAGTGAAGAAAAATACTGTTTGACTGTCGTAACATAATGAGAAAAACTGTTCTTTTACACGTATGATGACATTATAATGATAAATTAAACCTATTATTCTGTATTATGGTGGTTGTACAGTGTATAATGTTCTTTATTCTATCTCAGACTATTTTCTACTTTTTATTTTAATCCATCTACCAACATGTTCAGGTTTTAATTTGACGTTTCTGTTTGTCTGTATTTTAGTATTGATCTCTTATTTTACATTATTTATGTCACACCGAGGCACCGCCCTGTCACTAATTAGCATTAATTAACATATTCCTTTAACGACACTGTGGTGTTAGTGTTTGAGATCTGGACCGGTACCGGAGCCGGGTCCCGGTGTCACCTGAACAACCTTCACGCTGTCACCGGATTCACGGATTCACCGCAGCCATTCACACATGAAACAATAGAGACGTCGTCATTAATGAGAAACACTGAAAAAGACGTTTTTATATCGGTGAATTTACACAAATCAAACATTTATTGAAGCGTTAATCTCTCTAATCGTTTTTTCCTGACGTGACAAGTGTCAATCAAATGTGAGCTAATCGATGACAGGAAAGGATGCTGACGGTCAAACCGAAACAACACCACCGTTTTTACCTTATAAACGCAATTAGATTCGGTTCAACGGAATCGGGTTCGGGTCCAGCCGGGTTTCAGCAGCCGTAGTTCAGCGGGTTTTGTCAGCGTTTCCTCGGCCTGTGTTCGGATGACAGCCTGCGCTCAATCTCCATCCCGAACAACAGCAGCCATCTTGATCTACAGCCGACCACACGAAGACGGACGGACAGCCAACCAGAGCCCTCCGCCGCGTCAAGCCCGCCAAAGTCACACCGCCACTTCCGCCCACTGCTGTCAAAATAAAAGCACACGCGGTGCTGTTTCAATGAAAACAAGAAACAGCCCAAGAGTGAGTTTAGAAAATGTAGATTTTTCTAGTTAGTAAAAAGACTCACATCAACATTAATTTATTCTAATATTAAGTATCAGTAGCTGCTGTTTTTAAGCCTTGGGTGAAGGATGTGGTCATTTTGAGTCTCTTTGTGGTTGAGCCTCTTATATTATGTTGTTCTCTCTACTTCCTGTAGCATCTTTAAAGTCTTTGTGTTATTGTAGTGGTTTTGCATCCTTTGGGAGTGCTTGTGTGTTTCTCTGTGGTTAATTTATTCTTAGGTGTTTGATTTACTTTCCAAAACTAAATGTTACTTCCGGGCCTGTAGTGGATGAATAGAAATGTTGTTTACCCACCTTTTAAATTCTGAAATAGCGTGTGTCCAGACCATTCACCTATCAGTCCCCCTCTCAGGTGTAGGTGTAGGTAAGTACCTGTGTTATATGTCTGCACTAACTAATTCTAGGATTGCTTATTTAGTTTCCAATGGAAAATGCACCAGCATGTCAGCACATATTGTGTTAACATGGAGCAAACATGAACAGCCAACCCACTCTCATGCTATGTGTTGTCTTGTCTTAGTATATATGGTATAAATGATCAGTTAATGTGAGTATAGAGGCTGCTGTACTGGAGAAAATATGGATATATTTTATGTCCATTTATTTGTCTCCTTTCTGCTGGTTTCAGTGATGTGGTTCAATGTGTGGTTGATTTGTCTGAACGTCGGGCCACCTGGTTTCTGACTTGGAACGTTATGGAGTCATCTTATCATGTGAGGAATAAATATAAGTGTTACTGACAGTGTAGGGGAGTGCCAGAGGAGGGACTCTGCTCACCCTGGTCCACTATCAGTTAATTAGGGTTTAAAGTTCGAGACTATGCAGCAGATCAGGTCCTTTCTTCTCCAGTCCTGTCCTGCACTAAAGGAACTGAGGATAATGAGCTAAGTCCCATGGAGAGTCAACTGTGGATTAACCAACAGCTCTGTTTCAATTTGTTGTCATCACAGTTCACCTTACTGGCAAAATAACCAACTACGTGCTCTAGTTTTTAATGGGATATCCCTCTAATTGACCCACTAGCCCTACATCCAGTCTACTGCAGTTATAAAAGGTTAAAATTCAACACAGCTGCAATGTCCAGTCTCAAAAATCCAAGGTTTAATCACATAATTTACAAAAAAGAAACAAACATATTGTCCATATCTATCCTACAGATCGGTGGCTGGTCCAGTGTGGGAACATTAATTGTTTGCATCATCAAACTATTACTATCTCTATTTATCAGCGTCCCTCAACCAGATCTCATGACATTTTAAGAAATGAACACAACACCTAAAATACAACTGTGGAAACAGGGAAACATACGAAATCAAGAAATATGCTTTCCTGATGCAGACATATGTAAAAGTATAAAGTAGTCAGTGGTGGAAAGTAATGCTGAATCCACATAGTATTTTAGTCCCATAACCAGTTATCCTTAGACACACATGGTGAAAAACAAGATCAGCAGATTTATGGAAAGTCAGGTAAAGAAAATTGGACAGAACATACACAGGGCTGTAAACAACAGAGACACTAAATAATTAAGCTCTTTATTCATGAGCCAAACTGAGTTTTCTAGAACCATCAGCTGAGCTGGTAGCTAACACCAAACAATCCTTTTAAGCTAAATGAACCATTCACCAACTAAACTAAAGTGTTTGAGTTGATAAAATAAAATGAACCAATTGGTTTTTGGTTGTAGTCTCAGCATGTAAATAACTATCATGTTGACTAAACTCAAGATAATAACATTATAATTTGATTAACCAATTAATTAAATTAATACAAAACTTGCCTTAAAATATCTTTTGTTTGACCAACAGTCAAAATCCCCAAAACTAGGAGAACCCTGGAGCAGGTTCTTCTGCTAAACAATTTTTGGCATTTTCTTCACTATTTTTGTTTTAAAAATGACTGATTAATCAAATATCAAAATAGTTTTTTGACCAGCATTAATGGACTTTTTCCACCCCTTTATTCGTGTGGTAAACTAGCTTAACTAAACTAAAGTGTGATTGTTTGGAGTTGTCAGCTAACCAGGTCTTAGCCTTTGACTTGAACCATTAGCTGTACTAACTTATTTAGACACGTATGTTCCTCTAGTTTTCTAAACTGTTTAGTCTGTTAACTGTTTTAGCCTTCACACCCAACTGTTAGCTAACCTGAACTAAGCTAGTTTAGCTTCTTTAGAGTTGTTAGTTAACCTGAATTAAGCTTGCTAAACTGTACCAAGCCTTTTTTAGATTAAAAACTAAACCATTATCTGAACCAAGATTAGATATCCCCTATATTTCACTTTTAGTTAACCTAATGGAAGAGGAAACTGATTTCATGGAGTTTGAGCTAATTTCTTATTATTTCCTTCTTAGCATTTCCTTCAATCCTTACACCAAATTACACTTCTCATTGAATTACATAATTACTGCTTTCTGATAAGGCGACATTTATAACTGGTTCATACACTGAAACAAGTGGCTTCATTAATGTTTAACTAATCATTCATTAATGCTTTATAGATCAGTATAAATCTATTAATAACAGCTCTTAGGTTGGTTGTTTGTGTCTTTATCTTTTTAATCCTTCTCATAGACAGTTTGACCACTTATCTTCTGGAAAAAAAAACCTTCAGGTAACCTAGACCACAATCAAACACAACCTTTTATTAATGGTTTATAACATTTACAACTGCAGATTGGATTTTGGTCCAGATTTGGTCAAACGAGCCACTGGAGAGGTCAACAGATCTATAAAGCTTAATAAAAGCATATTAAACATCAATAAAACTGGAGTTTCCAGCTTATAAGACCTTTATAACTGGTGTCTTATCAGAAAGCTGTGCCAATATGTGAATAACTACACAACAATAACTAACATCTACAAATGTAAACATGACAAATTCCTCACCTCTCAGAGTTAATGACATTTTTCTTTTTTGTTAAAAACAAGACAACTAAGGCGACTGAGTGGAATAATCATTGGCACTTTACGCAAAACTCACTTCTATGAATACTGTGATGTTGTGGTTTAACAGGTTATAAGACGATGATTAGTCTTTGAAATTAGAGGAATGTGGAGGAGAAAATATTCTTGTCTTTTATCATTTTTTCATCAATGCACTGTCCTCCTCATTCACACAACTTAACTTTAGTCATCCACGTGCTCACTGTCTTTTCATTCAATTGAAATAGCTGTTTCCCTATTTATCCTCTAATTTCTTCCTCTCTTTCATTCCTGCAGATGGACTTTCAGCAGATTTCTGATCAGAGACAACTGAGTCAGTTTAACACTACACAGGTGGCCATGATAGTTCAGGGCAGTTTAAAATGTTCCATAAACAGTTAAAGTATATATATGTATTTATATATATATCCTCCATCATCGCAGATTGATCTGAACCTGCCACCCGACTCAAACAAATGTCCATTTCCATTGTTTTTTTTGGAGTCCAAATGAGAAAACACTTCATCAAGTGCAACTCAGACCTTCAAAATCCAGGCCTGTTTTTGTCCATCCTTCTATGAATCAAATAATCCAGTAATTTAACTCGGCCATCATGTTTCTGTACCACAGACCGGAGGAATGTCCGTCTGATATGCTCCACCTCCTCCTCTTCCTGTACAAGTGAATGGAAATGTAATGTTGTAAAAAGTTTTTTGTCCTCTCATGTGGTTTTTTCCTTCTGGCTGCAGTCGGTGTCTGTAGCCTCCACAGGGTGCTGCACCGGGTCCTGGAGGACGTTCTTCTGCTGGTCTTTAAGGCGAAGATGTCTTGGTTTGACCGGAAACGCCACGGCCAGCAGAATGCAGCCGATGTGGAGGCTGAAGTACCAGGACCTGCAGAGGGAGGGGGAGAAAACAGGTGAGTTTGTGCCACCAAAGGAGCTGAAGATGGTCACACAGGTGTGATAAATAAATTATCTAGCTTTGAGGTGTGATGTGATATTTGGTGATGCATAAGGGAAAGTTATCAATCTGGTATTAGTTTCCCTGATGATGTTTTCTTTTGTATTTTTGACAATAATCCACTTCAGAGTTACAATAATCACTTTTTAAAGTTTATTTTACTTAAATAATCCATTCACAACATCAAGACTGCTTGTCGGGCAGTCCTGGGTACAGGTACCCAGAGTTAAATAACTAACCTGAGTTAAAATGACACAAATTTAAATCTAAGCTAAACCAGTTTGGAGCAAACTGGAGTTTAACTTAACTGACTCAGGATAAACCTGATGACTTCAAAATGGACTGAAGTTAACCTCAGTTTAAACTGATACACAGTTAAACCAGGGTTTACCTGCCTTAATCCTAACTAATTAAGAGTTAACACACAATGTTAAACTTGCGTTGCTGACCTGTAAAACTTCATTGACGAACCAATGGACAACAGGACAAAAGGCACCACTGTGTAGCAGATGGCGATCTGAGTGGCCGCCCACGTGATCACGTCATAGACCAACTTGTGGGTGGGTGACTGCAGGAAGTATGGCCGAACGTTGTGTCTGACCTGAGAGAACAAAACATTTGTTCAGGTAGCTGCACTAAATGCTCAAATGTTCATCAGCGGCTAGCTAACGGTTAGCAGGGACGGCTCACCGCTCTGGCAGCCAGGGTGACGACGATGCCGGTGAGGAAGGTCAGGTAGTAGCCTGGATAAGCTCCATGCCACATGGCTGACAGGATGAAGGTGGCTGCTGTTGGGTGGTAGGGACAACGCTCGTAACACACCCTGTCAACCAGAGGTCAGAGGTCACGCAAGCAGACTGAGTGAAAACAAACAGCAGCTTTTACATTCATAAACAGCAGATTCATTTATTTTACATTAAGACGGTGTTAAGTCTCGTTAACTGCAGTATATCAATATGTCCTTGATATTGATTTTCAGATGGGATTTAATGAAGTGCTTTCAACTGAATGGTTTCTTAAATTAGAATAAAGTTCATATTAGTTTACCCCTGACTTCTCCCCTTAACCATCAAAATATCATCGTGGGACTCCCAATCAGAAGTTCAACTCATCCTTAACAAGTCTTATCAGAGCATCATCCATCAGCTGCTGCTGTTTGTTCATCACTGACAACAGTGAGCAGTCATTGAACAGCTCGCTGATTCTCTCAGCCTTTGTTTGTGGTTAACATGGAGGATACCAGCGCAACCAAATGTTCTGCAGCCAATAATGTTTAATTTGTGGTGTTTTTTTAACTTATATTTGTGAATGTTTGCCGTACAAAATGCGTAAACTGTGTAAGTTTTAAATAACACGTGGTCCAAATGTGTTACACTGGAAAAGCCCTTTTGATCTGCTAAAAGAAGCATTATTAAAAGATCCACCAGCAGGTGGAGGCATTCAGTCTGTAAATCTGTTACTGGCTGATGAGAACTACAGCAGAAATTAATACAATTCTACCGTGAAAACTGGTCTGTTAATATGAATAGCCACAGTAATAACAAATACTACACAAAATTATTCATCACTCTTTAACTTTGCAGAACTGTCTGTTGTTTCCATCTTTACACACTTATATATACACACACCGCTTTATTTTAAGTTCTAGTGGACATCTCGAAATGTCTAAAGATTCATCAGACTGGATATTATAGAAACAGCTTTTGAATGCTGCACTGCATGATACTACAGGATATTAAATATGTATTTACCATACAGATCATACAGTAGGAGACATTTAAAGGGAAATACCAAAGAAAAAACCCTTCATTCCTACTTCTATCAACAGAGACTAACACTAAGACAGTATCATTAGAGACGCACTGAAAACAGAGGAGATGAGTTCAGACCTTTTGAGCCAGTGTGCTGTCTGAATGTTCCAGTTGTCGAGGAAAACTTTGAAGCTTGTTGCTAACTGGAAAAAAACAAAGAGAAAATCAGAGTCCAGAGTAGCAAGCACATCAATATTTCACTTTAATTACTGTTTATGTGAAAAGAAATGATTTCAGAACAGTTCTCGTAACAACCAGGATCCTGACCTCTATGTTGAGGATCCTCAGGTTGGAGATGAGATCCCAGCGAGGAGAGCCGTCGGCATCGTAGCCGTTGAAGCCGAAGCCGGCAGCGTTGTTGATAGCATCAGCTGAGGTTAGAGAAGATTAAAGTGTAAGACAGGTGAGACAGGCTGAGGTTAGATAAGGGGAAGTGGTGAAAAGAGAAGATAAACAGAGAGAAACAAACATATATCCAAGTTTCAGTCACCCACCCAGCGTCCAGACAAAGTAGTACTTGGGTCTGGTGGTTAGCATGGACAGGTACAGGTAGACCACCTGAGCGTAAAACGGCGTGTTGGCAATAAAGTCATCATCGATGTTCCGTTCCACTGGGAAAACTTTACACACCGACAGAAAGACCAGGAGGCAGAAGAAGGAGGTGGCCACTTTACGGACGACCTCCATCTGAGGAAACACACAACACAACAACGTGTTGTTTACTTGGTGAAGTTTCATAAGTTTCCTTATGATCTTATTTTTTTTATGTGTTAACCTACATGCAATAATCGATAATAAACAGCTAATCCAAACCAATGTTAAGCCGACCTGAATAGTCATAGTAATGACACATAACAACATATAAAAAATCCAGTGATCTGATGGAACGTTCAGGATGTTTGGAGGAATAGTGATGATGATGATTCTGAGACTTAGGGTTAAGTCTGCAGCTGTGGTCATGTGACCTACATTTGGCGAAGGCTCGTCCTGCCTCAGCTTGCTGTGGGACTTCCTGTCGGCCTCCTGGTCTCTATGGCGACGGGGGTCTCCCTCGATGAAGCCGATGTAGTCATTGTAGGAGCAGGTGGGTCCGGCCAGGATCCCCATGAAGTTGCAGTTGTAGCTGAAGTACTCCAGCAGACTGGGCATCCTCCTAAAGACACACACAGAAACGTGTGGTATCAGTAAGGAGTCGTGTTGTATCTGCTTCACTGGCTGTCACGTTAGGGTTAGGGTGAGGGGTAAGTGATGATTTCAATAGTTTAACTCTTGTTTAAACACAATTAAACACAATTACAGCAATTTCACTGGAAGTAAAAAAAAACTAGCTGAAAATGTGACATATCAATGATGAATTAAATATTTAAAACACAGAAAAACCAGTAATTATTGTATTTTTTCTGGTACCTGTATTTTCTGGTGTTTTTAACAACCTTTAAACACTGCTGTACATATTTTTATACAAACCAACCTTATTGCCAAAATCTTCTGTCCTGGAGTCAGATGTTCTTCTTTTCGTGCCATTCCTGTCCAAGAAAAACATCACTGAATATAAACTGCTGGTTTCTACTAGCGTAACAACTCTAGGAATGATGAGATGCTTGATTCTTACCATCATGGATTTCAAATGCAATGCTGGTGATTTTTTGTGTTATCACCATCATGGGCCTAGAAAGAGAAGTGAAGGCTAAAGATAAGAAATACTGGCACAGAATAGAATTTAAGTCAGACCTCTGTACCACATGTTCACTTTAAACCTGATATGTGTTAATCCAGTGTATCAGTCTCACCCGGTAAAGTCAGCAGTGTACATGCCGTAGTCAAAGACATAGACTCGAGTGATCTGACACAGACTCAGGTAGCTGAGAGCCACCACCAGACAGTACCTGGAAATATCAGGCGCAGAATCAGTTTTACTGGTCAAACATGTTTGTACATACAAAAAAAGAATAGAAGCAAGAATCAAACTGCTAAGTCAGCAGTGTTAAATTAAGACCATTTCTTACATAAAGTATAGACCATTACATCAGCCTGCTCTGACTTTAATGGATCTGACTGAGGTTTCTCTTTGACTGTGTCTTTCTGCTCAGCAGATCCATCTGAACACTGGATCAGTTCTGTCCAAACACCGACCAGAACACCAGGCGTGGTCGAAATGCTGCTGTACTGAAGAGACGTTAGCGTGATCATGTGATCAACATGATGCTAAAAACGTACTTGTGCATGTGTTCGACTCCGGTCAGGATCATGATGCCGTAGGTGAGTCCACTCTGAACCAGAAAGTGAAGCGCGTACCTGTGAAACACAGAAAACTTAACAAGTCAACTCAACTCCACACACTAAAACTAACGTAATCATCAGACATCATTCATTTCTCTAGTAGTGATGCACACACCGAGCAGGCTGATGGGGATGTTGATGGTCTGACTGTTTGTCGTATGTTAGAAAAAATGATGCAGCAGTAACTAAATCTGAACAGAAGTGGACTGCTGGACACCTTGGAGACGTGGATATGGACAGGTATGAACTGTGACATAAACTGGTGCAAGCTCACTGGTTCCTACTGAACTCTGTAAATTCATCTTCATTGGTAAACTAGACTTGTAAATGAGTATTCAAGGACTAGAACTAGACTAGAGCTAAACTAGAGAATAAAATAAATAGCAAATTAATGTTAGATATTATGTTTTTTTTTACAAAAGTAACACATCATGTTTTCTCATCTCTGTCTGCACATTCAGCATCATATAATTTAACCTGGGATAAAAAACACAACAGGTGTTAAAGCACTAACAACCTAACCTCAGTCTGACTTCTGTAACACTAGATTGCTGCAGTTTTTATCAAATAAAGACAAAGGAAATAGCTAAATGCATTTGTTAGTTTGTATTTTCAGAGGCAGAAACATTTTCGTTTGGTGCTTTAGTGAGTATTTCTGAAAGGGAGACATCAACCTCCATTTTCACACTGTGAATTGTATCACTATCT
This sequence comes from Sandelia bainsii, assembly GCA_032362345.1. Classification (NCBI taxonomy): domain Eukaryota; kingdom Metazoa; phylum Chordata; class Actinopteri; order Anabantiformes; family Anabantidae; genus Sandelia; species Sandelia bainsii. Next base: position 20,990,513 of record JAUMHL010000017.1, read on the forward strand.
TTGAATCTGTCCTTTAAAAAACTAATTTAACGATGAACGTTTAAAAAAGAACTTTTGCTGACAAATCAAAGAGTTTTCAAACAGTCTATTAACAATATTGGTTTCTGCTTCAGATATTAACGGGCAGCATCTGTCTTACCAGCCGAAGCAGAATAGAGCAAAGTAGAGTCCTAATAAAGTGGCCACCACATGTCTGATGAAGGGACTGGTTTTACTGGGATGGAGGAAGAGACGAAACCAGAAGGCCGACAGCAGAGCACAGAGCTGACACACCACAAAGTTTACCTGCAGGGAAAAAGGACACACCTGAGTTAATTCATGCCAACCGTCAGGATCCAGCAGTAGTGTTGCTTCACAGGTATTTTCAGCCATTCTCCAGCTGAGTTTCTTTATGTTTTAGTGTGAGGTTTGTCAGTGGAAACTGTCGTCAGCTCTCACACCGTCTCTGACGTCTCTGCTGATAAAAATAGACCCTCAAAAAATATTTATAGTCAGTGAGGTACGACCTGCTGTCCATTAGACAGATTACTTCACACAGGAGCATCACTAAAAAAAGAAATCCACCTCTAGTCTGGAGGGGACAGAAAGTTGTGCTGGTGTTTAGATGTTATTGACACTATTATCAGTCGCCTAACAACAGCTGCCAAATTAGTATTTATATAGAGCTTTTGTCCAAAGTACACTTTACAATGCACCTGTGATTCACCCGTTCATACACACACTCATGGCACCAAGCCACAATCAGAATTTCTACAGTGTTCACCAGATTAGATTCAAGACTCTATAACTTACATTATAAAATATGTACATACACTACTCACAAAAAGTTAGGGATATTTGGCTTCCGGGTGAAATTTATGGAAAACATAAAAAGTTCACACTACAGTGATATTATATCATGAAAGTAGGGCATTTAAGTAGA
>JAUMHL010000017.1:20995370-21012980 GCA_032362345.1 Sandelia bainsii
ACACTGTGCAGTATTTCTCAGACAATATGCAGTATCTCTCAGACACTGTGCAGTATTTCTCAGACAATATGCAGAATGTCTCATTTCTCAGACAATATGCAGTATTTCTCAGACAATATGCAGTATTTCTCAGACACTGTGCAGTATCTCTCATTTCTCAGACAATATGCAGTATCTCTCAGACACTGTGCAGTATTTCTCAGACAATATGCATTATCTTTCAGACAATATGCAGTATTTCTCAGATGCGGTGCAGTATTTCTCAGACGCGGTGCAGTATTTCTCATTTCTCAGACAATATGCAGTATTTCTCAGATACTGTGCAGTATTTCTCAGACACTGTGCAGTATCTCTCAGACACTGTGCAGTATCTCTCAGACAATATGGAGTATTTCTCAGACACTGTGCAGTATTTCTCAGACACTGTGCAGTATCTCTCAGACACTGTGCAGTATCTCTCAGACAATATGCAGTATCTCTCAGACGCGGTGCAGTATTTCTCAGACGCGGTTCAGTATCTCTCAGACGCGGTGCAGTATCTCTCAGACTCTGTGCAGTATTTCTCAGACGCGGTGCAGTATTTCTCAGACGCGGTGCAGTATGAGTGTGTAGTATTTCAGACTCAGTGACACTGCAGATGCAGTACTGTATCTCCAGTGTTGGAACATGTGATCGGGCAGTAATGCGAAGCACACAACGCTTGTTGATGTGTCTCTGATTAATAATGAACGCTCTGAAAACCCAGCGATTACACTCGGCTCCACTACGGAGAAAAACGGCAACGTCGTTGTTAACGGACACAGTTAATTAGAAGCTGATCTGTGACTAATGAGCTCAGGACGATGGAGGAGAAAACCGACAGTTATGGATCCAAACTGAACCAGGTCCTGAGTTCTGGATCAGGGCTCACACAGGTTAATCTTCACTAACGTTTACCATCTTCCTTTCTAAGATTGTTACAGTCCAGCGGGTCACTAACACCTCTGTGTGAGGAAATAGTATTGTTGTCATATTAGTGAAGTCTGTTCGACTTCAGATTCTTTAGATTCACATATATTTCCCAGCATGCACTGCACCAAGGTTAATCCAGGAAGTATTTTCTGAAATGAAAACGTTAAATGTTGGAGGCTGATCGTGTCACATGTTCTGATCCTAATCTTAAAAATACAAACCATGATCACAAATGCAGAGCTGCAACAAATGATGTGGCTTCACCTGATCCAGGATCATCAGGATGTGGCTCAGTGACCAGACATGTGGCTCTGACCCAAGCAGAGTGCAGCAAGCTCAGGTCTACCTGTTACACTGCTGAGACATTTACCACCTGTTAAAGCTTTTCTTGTCTCGGTAAATGATTATGAATCATAAATGATTATGAATCATTTATCTTTTTATACAGTGTTTGACTTTTTTTAAAACATCTCTCACATGTTTGTATTATTTTACCTTTTTACCTAATTTTAGACGTTTCCTCATGTCAAGCTAAAGATGTGACGAATGTGAGGATCATTCTAGTTAAACTGATGCTGACATTTAAAATCTCAGCTCACAAACACACAGAGACAGAAAATACAGCAGCTGAATATCAGTGTACTATGGGTAATAATACAAGTATAATCAAGTACTACTTATTACCAGATTGTCTATTTTAAACACAAAGTTATTTAAGTAACAAACAACATGTTACTACAATATCTGAATATTTCAGTATTACTATCCTACCAAGTACCACACTGAAGTTCATACAAGTACAGAAGTATTACAGGAAACAGGTACAAGTACAGTTACTGAAGTACTCACTGTAGTACTATTTATTTTCCTTGGTACTTCTCCTGTACTACACTTCAGAGGGAAACAGCTGGACGTAGTCCGTACACAAACCTGCAGCGTTTCCTCCGAAACTCAGCAGGAAGAAAATCCTTCAACATGAACCCGAGTTTTTCTGACCCAAACTTAACGTAACTGACCTTTAATTTATTACAGTGCCACTTCCTCCGACTGCTGCTGACAACAAAGACCAGAGGAAAGTCCAAAACCTGGAACCACATCAGTCATCAGAACTTTAATCATGTTTGGTTTTAACTGACTGAAGCATCGATGACTCAGGACGAATCAACTTAGTACTTAGTACTTTTACTACTTTCATACTTTCATTCATGATAATACTTCTGTACTTCTTACTTTAGTAAGAGTTCAAATGCAGGAAGTGTACTTGTAATAGAGTATTTTACACTGTGGTACTTTTACTTGGGAAAAGTATCTGAGTACTTCTTCCACCACTGTTTACTCTCCATAAAACGAGTTACAGTAGTATTTAATGTACAGAGTAACTCCAGGTGTCAGGTACATGTATTGCAGTAAAACTACAACATTCCTCTCTGTAATGTAGTAAAGTATTTAGTGCAGTACTCGGTTACTTTCCCATTTTATGACATGATGACATCTTCATCCCTGTGATCTCACATCAGGACCACACGGTACTAATACTACAGAACGCAGTACTGTAGTATTAGTAACGCAGTAAAACGACATATTTGGACGTTTTCAGGTTTTTGTCGGAGCAGCTGAATGAAGCCGCGGATCAGGATCAGGATCTGGATCTGGACTGACTCTGTTGTTTCCGTCCTGCTGCTGCAGCTCGTCAGTAAACACAAAAGAACCGAACCGACCGTGTTCGTGGTTCAGGACTGGGTCTGGATCCCGGATAACGGCTCCGTGTGCACGGAGACGAGGCCTCCATCCATTTTGAACCAGCCTCCTCCGCCCTGTTTGTTTGTCTCGGGCCGTTTTCGCTGCTTTCTCCCGCCGCGCACGTCGCTTTTACCGCCGCGTATCAGCGACCCAGCGGCCGCTCTCCCCCCCCCCGGAGCTCCGGAGAGAACGCCGCCGGGTTCGGAGACTCGGCCCCCGGCGTGGTGTGGATGAAATGCCCCGGCGGGTCTTACCTGGTCCAGCGGCAGGTTGGTGATCTCGCTGACCGGCTTCAGCAGGCTGGAGCCGGTGCAGGCCGTGGATGGGTTGTCTTCAGCGGCCATGGCTCTGGGTCTGTGTCCGGCTGCAGCAGCTCAGAGGCGGCGGCGGAGGCTCGGTGATCCGCGGGTAGTCCGTCCGTCTGTGCGTCCTGATGATGCTTCTTCCTCCTCTTCCTCCTCTTCTTCCTGTTCCTCCTCCTCACCCTGTCTGGCTCCCCCTCCTCCTCCTGATGCCTCCCCCCCACACATCCGTCTCTGGCCCTTCCTCCCTTTTAATTATTTTTCACTTTCTCTTCTGTGTCTCCCCCTGTCTTCATACCTCCATCCCTTTGTCCCCTCACATCTGGTTTCTCCTTAGCTCCCTTCTCATCCTCCTTCTCTTGTTCCCTCTTTTTCTATCACTGACCCCCCCATCTCTCCATCTTCTTCCTCCCCTCCTGTGTCTGTGGGGAAACACGTCTTCTGGACTTTGTCCCTCGGGGCCCGGGGCCCCAAAGACTCCGGTGGTAATTAAATTACCAACGTGTTAATTTAACACTTAGTGCAGAACAAGTGCGAACTGAGTGAAGAGAAACGATGTGAATCAAACAGTAAAACATCTTCATCATCAGTTTGATCTCCTGGTGTTTCACATTTCACCAAATAAAACTGATTCTTCACTTTCTGCTTGTTAACAACACGTCACACGTGACGTCTAATGGACCTGATTCAGACACTCGGAGTTTCTGTACGGTTTGTTTTCAAGACTCCACATGTGGAAGTTGGAATAATGTCACCATATAGTTTTCAAAGATTATATATATATACATATATAAATATATATACATATATAAAATAAAATAATAATAATTATATATATATATATTTTAAATTTAAAGTAGAAGTCAGACAGGAAACACAGGGAGAAACCCCAGCCAGACCTGGGACATTGCAGTGCACAAACCACTGGGATACAAGTTTGTTCCCTCCTGAGTCTGTTTGAGGCAAAAGACTCAAAAGACATAAAAAAGAATTCCTACTTGTTTTCTGAACTGATTTTTGTGTGTTGTGAGATTATCTTATTGGATTCCTCATGTCTGCTTGTTGTTGTTGTTCTTTTCTCTCTCCTCTTTCCACTCACCCCAACCGGTCGAGGCAGATGGCCGCCCACTCTGAGCCTGGTTCTGCTGGAGGTTTGTTCTGTTAAAGGGAGTTTTTCCTCTCCACTGTCTCCTAGTGCTGCTCAGTGGGATTGTTGGGTTTTCTGTGTTATTCTGTATATTTATATTCTGTAAGGTCTTAAACCTTAAACACTGTAAAGAGCCTTGAGATGACTCTGATCTGGTGATACAGTATATAAATAAATGATGTACAATCCAAACCATGTATTCTGTGTCATAATGTGATTTATTTTAAACATAGAAAAGTCACACAGCGGTGCTAGAAAGTCTGTGAACAGTGGTGATGAATGTTCTCCATCTGTCCGACAGTCGACTGGTGGAGTCCAAACTCTTTAGAAATGATTCTGCAACCTTTTCCAGCCTGATGAGCATCAACGACTCTTCCTCTGGTTACACCTGCAGTTTGTTTCAGTTGTTTCTGTTCCAACCAGCAGGTGGCGATAAACCGCCCCAAAGCTGCTGTGTGAGGTGACATAAAACAGTAGAAGAAGAAGTCGGTTCCAGTATGTTTAGTTTTGTTTGTAGCCTTGACAGTAGCGGCAGTTAGCTAGCTAGCATTAGCTTCACGTCAACATGTCGGCAGCAGAGGACGACACCGAGCTGAGAGACCTGCTCATCCAAAATCTGGAGAACAACGGAGTCCTGAACAGGCTCAAGGTTCGAACTGCTCTTTTAATTACATTACAAATTCGTGTAATCGGTCCGCCGGCTAGCTGTGCTAAAGATAGCTAAACAGTGAAGCGTCAGCCGGTAAAGTTGGAGTCACACGGTTAACTGTTACTTTCCCGTTACCGGTGGTCGCTTCACGGTTTTACAACCTTTACCTTGACCCTAACTGTCGAGTGTTTGTCAAACGACGGCGGGAATACACGAACATTTTGTATCTCTAGCTGTTAGAAACCGCCTACGTTAGTATTCATTCAGCTAAGTTAACAAGCTAACTGCTGGAGCGCGTTAGCGTTACGTTACTGACACAGAACAAAAAAATCTGTATTTCGTTATAATGACTCGTTATCTCACAATGACAAGGTCTCGTAATTATGAAAGTATCCCGTAGTTACCAGATATTGTTAATTGGCTAGTCAGGCTAATGGTCTCCAGAACTTTCCCGAGTATCAGTGTTTTTAGGTTTGACTCAGTATGACAGTATTTTAGTGAGAGTTATGTGCACATCCAGTGGTACACAGCAATAGTTAACTGTTAACCCACAAGTTAATGTTCCAGAAACGGAGACAAATGTGGAGTAACATGCGCGACACAATCTGCAGCCCACAGAGCAACTCTCACATTTCAAGAAGTTCAGATAATAAGTCATCAATAAGTCACAATAAATCATAATTACTACATTCAGTCTCCAGTTTTCTTCTCTTTGTGGATGCAGTGTATAGGTGGTTTGTAACTAAGTTTATTTATCTAATTACTGTACTTAAGTACAATTTTAACGTACTTCTACTTTACTTATTTCTATATTACGTTACATGTACTTTTTCGTCCTCTACATGTATCAGATGCCTGAAGTTAATTTGCAGATTGTTAATATACAAATATGATGTATTATTACTGATCCAGCAGCTGTCAGGACATAAAGTGTTTAAATCAGCTCTATCTTTACCTGCTGCAGTTGTTGTTCTCGGCAGTAACACATATCTCAGGAGTGTTTGTTTGCTGTATTTTCACCTTTGAAGGTTTGTTGAACAAATCTGGACCAGACCTGCACATTTACATTTTGGCTTTAATAGAATAAAAAGAGGCTTTGTTCTTTCCTGAGGACACAGTTATACATCGTCTTTTTAAAATCTCCTGTTTTTTGCTGCAGGCAGAGATGAGGGCTGCTGTTTTTCTGGCCATGGAGGAGCAGGACAAATTAGAGGTAATGACGAACATTTACAGTTTAACTTTCCATCCTTGTAGCTGTGATATTGTTTCTCATGTTATTTTACACTTTGTTTTTTCACCGTCAGAACAAAACTCCTCTGATAAATGAAAACCTGAAGAAATGTCTCAACACCAAAGATGGTGAGTTACTCATTCTCCGCCATGTTGTCACGTGGCTTCTTCTTCATGCATTTATCTGCTTCAGGGACCAGCTGTTCTGTGGTGATGTTCCTCTTCATCTTGTTCAGTTTTCCTTCATGTGGCAGGTGTCTTTGTGAATCACTGGGAATTTGTTGAGCTCTGATGTTTTGTTCTTTATTGTGTTGTGATGGAGGTTGCAATGCAACATTTAATTTGCATTTTTGACAAAAAATATAGTGTGGAGATGTAAAAAATCCATTTGCTACATGTTTTAACAAATGAGATGCATTAATATGATTTCAGAATCAGATTTATTGGCCAAGTATGTTTGGACATACAAGGAATTTGACTCTGGTTTCTAGTGGCTCATCTTACTTACACACAGTAACAGTAACAAGGAAGACTCACACTGACACACAAGCTGGAGGAAGATCACTCAACATATGGCAGAGTGTACTAACAAACTGACAGTATACAAACTGCAGCATTCATATGTGCAGGTCTGGAGGTCTGTACACTATCTACTGTGTGTGTTTGATTAATGAGTAAAATGTACAGTTATTGCACAGCTTGGGTTTAATATTGTATTGATATAATATTATACAGATGTTGCTTTGTTTTACTCTATGACTGATTAACTGACAGTGATAGATGTGCAGAGAACAGACTCGATCACTGCAGTGTTGAATTAAATCAGCCGTTTCTGATGTAGGTAACATCCTGAGCTGACGTAGAAATTACATCCTCCGCTGGGCTTTTTGGTGACTGTGTTGACATTAGATTCCTATGTCAGATCCTGGAAGATTGTGGAGCTCAGGAACCTGAAGGATTCCACAGTGCTGTTCCTCTTGAGGTCCACAGTCTTGAGCATGTTCAGCTTCAGGTTGTTCTGACTGCACCAGAGAACCAGCTGTTCAGCCTGTTTGTAGACTCATCAGTGTCTCGGTTGAGGCTGTTAATTGTTGTGTTATCTGTACATTTCTGCAGTTTGACAGACATGTCACTGGAGGTTCAGTCATTAGAGCAGGGAGATGAGTGGGGAGAGCCCACACTACTGTGCCTGAGTTAACTGTTTGTGTGCTGGATGTGATTTTTTTCACCTGCAGCTTTATGATCCACACACAGGTGGAGGCACAGTGAACTTTGTGACTTATTTAGATTGTCGTCTGTGCCCTGAAAACTTGAGGGATAGCAACCTGAGTTTGTTCTTCCTCTGTTGAATAGCACAGATATGTTTGCTGAAAGCAGCTCTGTAGGACATGTTTGTCACCACAGGATGGTGCTGTCTCCCCATCAGGCAGCTCTGAGCTTCCAAACCTCCATGGTTCAGCATGAGGATCCACATCAGGATTTTTTGTCATAATTATCAAATTATTCCAAGTTGAGAGGTTTTAGACTTGTTTCGGTCACACGTTTAACCATCTCTCTTATTACAGAACTCTGTGTCAACCTGGAGTCGTTTCTAGAGAAATCTTGAGTGTTTTCTGGCTGCAGAGGTGCATTGCTGAAATAGTTGTATGAACAGCAGGAAGAGCAGGAATGTTAGATGTACCGGAAAACAAATGTTACTGTGGTAAAGGACATGAACACTGCAAATGTGAAGCTTCTGAATATTTTTAGAGCTGAGTGTGACAAATAGTAACTTTTCTCTGTTTTGTTCAACCAAACAATGAATTTATTCACAGAGAAAATAATCAGTAACCACATTATGTTACAAGCAGGGACACGATCAAGTGTTTTGGTCCCTGATCCTAATCTAAGTCTTCTAGTACTGTATATCTGCTGATCCAGAGTCTGATCTGATCCTGATCTCCTCCTCCAGTCAGTGCAGATTCAATCATCAGTTTCCTGCTGAATGACTCACTGTGTTTTTCAAACAGTCAGATATGATCTGAATGAAAGACAAACTGAGAGAAAGAAGATGCATCACTGTGCTGGAATTTCAGAAACACCCAGTCAGTGGAGCATCTTCCCTCACAAACAATCTTTGTCTGAGTCTCCAGCTACAGATACACTTTAACCAGCAGCTTCCTCACAGAGTTCATGTTCATCAGTGAAGCTGGAACCACGCTTGTCATGTGAACATGAAGAGAAACGCTCAGAGTTTAGTGAATTACCAACATCAGAGTCTGAAGAAGAGCAGCTGCAACACCAGCAGGCTGAAACTGATCACGGTAGATTTCAGTAAAGACATTTTTTTAACTCTGCTTTCCTACACACAGACAATTCAAAGTTCCATGAGTTACACAATGTAAAAGTAGAAAACAAAGGTTAAATCATTAAAAAGCAAATTGACAAAATACAAAACTCTTTAAAGGAAATTAAAACATTAAGACCAGAGACAGACAGTGCTGTACTTTTTGCATATATGTCAATTAAATGATTCAGATCATCAAATAAATTTAAATATTAGACAGAGATAACACAAGTAAGCACAAAATGCAGTTTTTAAGTGATGATTTTATTTATTAAGGAAGAAAAACTATCCAAACCTACATGACCCTATGTGACAAAGTACTTGCCTCCCTTGATAAATCATGAAGTAACTGTGGTTAATCACATTTTTTGGACAGCTGAGCTCAATTTCACTATACACACCCAGGCCTGATTAGTGCCAGACCTGTTTAATAAAGAAATCACTTAAATACAAGCTGTCAGACAAAGTAAAATAGGCTAAAAGATCATAAAAAGGAAGACATCAAGAAATTCAGGAACAGATGAGAAGCAAAGTCATTGACGTCTATCAGTCTGGAACAGGTCGCAAATCCATTTCTAAGTCTTTGGCACTCCAGTGAACCATGGTGTGGAACAGTGAACAGTGGTGAACATTTCCAGGAGTGACCAGCCTACAAAAATTATCCCAAGACTCATCCAAGAGGTCACAAAAGAACCCAGAAGAACATCTAAAGAACTGCAGGCCTCACTTGTCTCAGTTAAGATCAGTGTTTATGATTCAACAAAGAGACAAAGGACAAAAATGGCATCATGGGAGAGTTCCAAGCTGAAAACCACTGCTGACCAACAAGAATATAAAGACTCATCTGACCTTAATTAATAAAATTGATTAATAATTAATAAAACATCTTATTTATCATCAAGATGTTTGGACAAATTTTCTGTGGACTGATGAGACAGAAGTTGAACGTTTTGGAAGCTGTGTGTCCTGTTACATCTGGTGTAAAACTAACACACCATTTCATAAAAAGATCATCACACCAACAGTCAAGCATGGTGGTGGTAGTGTGATGGTCTGGGGCTGCTTTGCTGCTTCAGGACCTGGACGACTTGCTGTGATTGATGGAACCATGAGTTCTGCTCTATCAGAAAACGTCTGGACATCAGTTCACGACCTCAAGCTGAAGAGCAGTTATTAGGTGTGGGGGGCAATTACTTTGTCACATAGGACCACTTAAAAAGTGCATGTTGTGTTTATTTGGGTTATCTTTGTCTAATATTTACATATGTTTGATGATCTGAATCATTGACAAATATGCAAAAAATATGCAAAAACATGTAAAATGAAGGGGACAAATACTTTTCACAGCACTGTAGAAACCGGAGAGGAGGGTGATGTCTGTGCAGAGCAGCAGGTTTGAAGCTTGTACAGTTCGCAGCCTGATGAAATGGAAGACTCAGTGGATTCACGTTGTCAAAGTTGATCACAGGAATTTGGTTCTAAACCACTGAGATGTTTCCAAGCAAGCAGAAGCCCTTTAAGATCTTATCAGGTGTCGGCAACAGCCACATATTCCTGTTTAAACAGAAAGACAGCTCATATCTAAAACGTTCACTGTAATGTGACTGTTTGTGTTTCTGCCAAGCAGCTTTGTCCTGAGTCACTGGTTTGTGTCCTGCAGGTCGTCTGGTGGCCAGTCTGATCATGGACTTCCTGCAGGTCTTTAACCTGGACTTCAGCCTCGCTGTGTTTCAGCCGGAGATCAACTCGGTGAGTTTGACCTGACTCGGAGACGCGAAGATGCTGCTTCAGATGTAATTTCACCGCAGCCTGACTCAGTGTCGTCTCTGTGGTTTGTGGGTGTGAAGCTTAGATAAGTCATCGTCATCATCCTCATCATGGCTTCTGCTCAGTTGTGTCACAGAAATATTATACACACCGAGAACATGTTGTTCATTTCCCGTCTCAGTTTGCCTGCGTTGATTTAGGATATTGATGAGGTCTTTGCCTCAAAGATGCTCAGTGATTGAGTCTTAAAGAAGTATATGCTGTTTTAATGTCTTTGGTGGTGCATTCGAGGACAATAGAAGTCTAGGCTGTTGAAATGTCTTTAAAAATTGAAATCACCAAGCCAAGAACAGGAATGCTGAGCTAATCTCAGATTGGCTGATTCCAGTATCAGTTCATCTGTGGTTTGATCAGTATCTGTAGAGAAATGTCAAAGTCACATTTGAAGTCATGAAGTGGACAAACAGACGTTCTTCTGCTAATGATGGAGGGAAAAAAGCTCAGACTGAAGAGGGAACAACCTGCTGTACCTCCGTTCAATGCAGTTGTCCTCTCTTAATTCTAACATTTTAAATGACTGTATCCAACAGTCCAACATACAGACACACAGCCAACCAAACCAGTGGATGAAGCAACAGAAACATCAAATCCTCCAGACTTCAGGAAAACAAGGAGCATCAGAAACACCCCCATCTACATAAATGGGACTGAGGTTGAGCGCGTCTCCAGCTTCAAGTTTCTTGGCGTCCACATCTAGGAGGATCTCTCCTGGTCTACCAACACTACAAAACTCATCAGCAAAGCTCAGCAGCACCTTTACTTTCTGAGAAGACTGAAGAAAGCCCATCTGTCTTCTCAGATTCTGGTGAACCTTTACAGACGCACTATAGAGAGCATCCTGACTAACTGCATCACAGTGTGATACAGTAGCTCCTCCATTGCTGACAGGAAGGCTCTACAGCGTGTGGTGAAAACAGCACAACACATTATTGGTGCCCCTCTCCCAACCATTGCTGACCTACAGTGAACTAGATGTCATAATATCATCAGAGATCCCACACACCCCAACCATGGACTGTTCTCTCTCCTCCCATCAGGGAGACGGTACAGGAGCCTCAGGTCTCGGACCAGCAGGCTCAGGAACAGTTTCTTTCATAACACCCTCACCACACTGAACTGCTAACCCAGCACAACTCTCACACCCCCAATAACCATACACTCCACTGATACTGCACACTGCCTAGATTGTACACTCATCTGTATATTATATATTTATATGTTTATAACAATAATTTGTATTTTGTATTTTTAATCCAGCAATACAATGTATATATCCAGGTCTCTCATTATACTGTATATAATCCATGTTTATATGTACATATCTGTGATAATGGAATTGACATTGCATATACCAGTACTCTCAACATACTGGATATAATACACCTTTATATATTAAATGCTTGTATCTATATATGCACAATATAATTGAAACTGTATATTCCACTACACCTTATATATTGTCCAATACTCCATGCACCTTGTGCTTTTCTGCACTTTATCCTACTATTTGCACCACTGGTTTGATGCCAAACTGCATTTCATTGTATTAGTACCTGTACTATGTATAATGACAATAAAGTTGAATCTAATTAAATCTAATATTTGTTCTTGCTGCACTTTTCGTTTGTGGGTTTGCAGCTGAACGGTTTGGACAGTCGGGACCTCGTCTGCAGAGAGCTGGGTCTGTCTGAGTCAGAGGTGAACAAGAACTCTCCTCTGCTGCTGGAGCTCATCAGGAGAGGACGACACAAAGATAAACCCACCGTCTGCACTGAGGTGAGACATCTGCTGGTTTATTTTGACCTGCATCGCTCTGGTCTGATGGGAAGTGGAGCCGATTCCGACCTTAAAAAGGCCGTCAGGTGTTTAATAGACAGATGGGGCAGAGCTCTCTACTGTCATAAAGTACAGTGCTGTGAAAAAGTATTTGCCCCTTTCTTGATTTTGTATTTTTTGCAGTTAAATGTTTCAGATCATCAAACAAATGTTAATATTACACAAAGATCTGTTTGATCACCTTTTTGTTTCTTCCCTCTTTTTGTGTGAACAGGGAGACAGAAGTGGAAACATCCCCAAGGTGAGCTCTCCGTGTGTTACTCTGTCTTTAAGTTGTGTGGACGGGTAGCAGGTCTTCAAAGAACACTTTTACTGGTTTCAGGTTGGAATCAGGTTTAGGTTAGGCTCCCACCTTCTGCGTATCAGCAGTGGCTTCCTAATGCCTGCAAGTTTGATACAGTATTGTGGAAACGTGACATTTGAGGACCTATCACTCACTTTGTCTGTTTGTTCTGAACCACAGCATGAGGAGGTTTGAGTCACAGTTTTAGCTTCGATTTCAGAACCATTACGCCCTTAGTTAACGCCAGTAGATGTGATACCAAAGCTCTGTATCACTTTCTGCGGGTTCCAGCTTGTTTCATGGGTTTAATGATAAATCCCAGCAGCCTTCACCACCTGATCACTAGGAACTCAGTCGCTGAGTTTTAGTGAGTGATGAGCCCAGTGTGTGTTAGTGTGTTCTTTTTTTTTAGTGTGAGTTGCTCTGTGCTGTGATCTGGGTCACTGAGCTGCAGAGATGGAGGAGTGCTGGTTTCCTGTTGATCTCAGTGTGTCCTCGTTTGTACTGCTGCTGTAGATCAGCGTTCACACTAAATACACACTGTACTGCTACTACTCTTAATTCAACTACAGCTGCTGTATCACACTACTTCACAAACAGTGGCCAGAAGAAATACTGGTACCGTTTGCAGTTTCCTGGTTTTAAATAAGTCATTAAATGTGATCTGATCTTCACCAAAGGGAACAAACCAAAATGAAAACAACATCCCAGTGGTGAAGTAGAGGCAGCATCAGGATCTGGGGCTGCTTTGCTGCCTCTGGAAACTGGAGCGCTGGTTATTGTGGAAAGGAAATAACCAGACGTTCACACCAGACGTCCTGAGAATCTGTCTGAGCTGAAGTTCTGTGCGGAACAATGGTCCAAAGTTCCTCCTGGATGTTGTTCAGGTTTAATTCACAGATGCAGGAAGACCTTGTTGATGTTCTTGCTGCCAAAGGTTCAACTAGTTATTAAAACACTGTTTCACCGTCACTCTGTGTGTTTAATATTCGATAAAGACATGAAAGATCAGGACTGTTTGAGAAGTGTTTGTGACTTTGGTGAAGATCTGATCACATTTCATGATCAATTTATGCAGAACACCAGGAAATTAGAAACCGTTCACTTACTCACCTCTGTATTTATGCAGAGAACTGTCTTTAAAATGTTGTGTTGTGAGTTTGCAACACAAGGTCTGACTCTGGATGTTCAGTGAAATCTGTTACAAATGTGTGTTTGTTGACTTGTTTTTTGTTTTATCCTTCAGGAACCGTCTCAGAAACAGATCACAATGGCTCGGAAGAAATTTGACTTTTATGACAAGGTGACTGTTTTCTTACCTCTGTGTGATGTCATCAGTATCTGGTCAATCACAGACAGCGTTATTATGTGTTAATTGTTGTTCTGATTTCACCCGCTTCAGGACCGGAGTGGCTCGGTTTTAAAGGACGATCTGAAGAACGTCCTCACAGATCTGTTGCCTGGTTTGAACAAGTAGGAAATATTTTACATTAAAGATCCAGTTCCATGTAAATACTGTAGCTTACACAGATTTCCTTTTTCTTTTTCTTACTCTGAGCGATTGGCTCACACACCTGATTCTTCCCACCACCCCCGCACACTTTAATGGTTGCTCATTTATGTGAGACATAATATGACAAGTGTTAAATTTCATGGTTGTAATGTGAAATATGGACGAATGGACATGAAGAAACCGCTGAAATGCAAAAGTCTTATTCACCAACATCTGTGGAATCACAAACTCCTGATCAGTGAAACAGTTTCCTCCACTGTCCAAAATATGTCTCAGTTGCTTTATCAGCTCGAGTGTTAATAAGAAGCTTCTTAGAGTCAGTAAAGTTCTGTCTCTGTCTAAAAAAACAGCAGATAATGAAAATGCAGCAGCACAAAGACATGTCTGAGAAGATAAGATGTTTCAACATGAAATCAAGCAAACGTTACTTTCTAGATTTAGCTATAGAAATCTCACTGTATTAACATTATCTGATGACCCTCCCCCCTGAAGGAGCTGTTGTGTGTCATCAACACCTCCCACAGGTTTTTTCACACAATGACAAATTAATTCTGAAGCTAGAAGCAGCTTCATGTTTCTCAGTGCAAAGTAATTTCCCTGTAATATTGGAGGCAGTGAAGCTGTAGGTAAATAAAGCCTTTCTCCTCACTCCTGGAGCGATCTGTGGTTTTCTGTAGTTCAGTGTAATGATGATGAAGATTGATGTTAAAGCTGCAGGGTGTAACATTTAGGGACATGTAGCGGTGACGTTGCACCCCTCCTTTGTGACGGAGCCTACGGTGACATTTTGTACTCGATGACTTCATCGAGTAGTTTGTGAAGTGCTGAGATTACTTAAGATAATTATATTCTTATTTCCTCTTCTTCGCCTTCCAAGCGGTGCTGTAGTGTCACTAAATTCAAGCTGAGATTTGAACATGAAAACACTAATTTCCCTTTCTAGAGCCAGTGTTTGTCCTTTCTGGGCTACTGTAGAAACACAGTGGTGCAACATGGTGACCTCCGTGAAATGCGACCTGCTGCTTGTGTAGATATAGAAGGCTTGTTTTAAGCTAGAGAAACTGCAGTGATTGTTACTTTCAGGTGGTTACACACTGTGTTGTATTTCTGCTAATCAATCCCTGTAAATGTCTGACTTTGTGACCTGCAGGAACATGTTGGAGAGGTTCATCACTGATGAGCTCAGAGCTGCAGATAAAACCTTGTCTAAAAGTAAGATTCTTAACAATATCATCACTTAGACTTCATTGTACTCGATAGTGTCACTGTTCATCTGCAGAATAACAAACTAAACAAGTTTACACACACACACTCCACTGGTATTTACTGATTGTTGTCATGCTGTCACACCTTGGTTTGTTCACAGCGATAGACTTCCAGCTCTTTCTGGGGATGTTCAAGCGACTCTTCACTCAGTGCAGAAATGTGGTGAGATTCTAATGTTTACCGAGTTCAGATGCTGTTTTAGAGTCTTTCCAGAGTCAGTTTCTGCTTTTTTAAATCTAGGTTTTGTTTCAGATTTGGGTGAAATGCTAAAGGAGATTGTCAGACTGTTCCTTTAATTATTACTGCAGGTTTTCATGTTTCAAAAAGTGTAGTTTTCCTTCATAACCCAACACAGAGCTCTGTGTAAATATTCCCAGATGCTCTGACTGCAGTCGGTGTTTCCAGGGTGTAGCATTGAACTCTGCGCTTCCTTTCAAAGTAAATACAAAGTGGGATGTTAACTGGACATAGGTCTAAAGTTCTTTGTCTTTGTTCAGGTTGTTCAGGACTCTGATGTCAGCGAATCTCAAACTCAACTCCCCGAGGAGAAAATCACCTGTGCTCCTCCCAGTAAGGTACATTTGGTATAGTTTTAAATCTGCCTCTTTTCTTCATCACAGTGCAGTGGCATTAAAATGATATGAATTCTTTTCCAGCATGATCTGTGAGTGGTATCTTATAAAGATTTAACTCTTTGCATAAAGACTGTTTAAAGCTTAAGATCTGAATAATCTGTAGAATCTGTCAGCACGTCAGCGTCTGTAAGACTGAAGAGGAGATCCAGTTTACTGTAACACTGTAAGCTGCCTGTTGAACAGTGTCTGATTTTATAATTAAACTAATACACTTTATGCTTTTCTGTGTATTTCTAGGTTTGATACCTTTTTGAATTGATCAGAAACGTTACTTTATGTTACTGTCTTGACTTTTAGGATTAGCTTTCTAATACTAGTAGCACATATGTCCAGTGTTCACTTGTAGATTTATTAGATTAGATTGATAAAATTGTCATAATGTTCTACGCTCAATAAGCCACATCAACAAACTGAAAGCACAGTTTTGTGTATTAAAAATAAGAAGCTGAAATGTCATTTACCAAAGTATTGAGACTGTTTGATGTGGCTCCAGCTTGAGCTCAGGTTCATCCTGTTTGTTGTCACTTTCTTTGAGATGTGTGCAGAACTTCAAGAGTAAATGAGGTGATAAATACTGTTAAATAATAGTGTAAGTCTAGAAGAAAGGGAACTTTCAAATGACACAACACACACCAGACCACTAACACGACTAAAGAATGTCAGATTAACACAACTGGCTCGAAACATACTTCAGCTCGGTCGTTGTGAGTGGAATCAACCAAACAAACGGGATCAGTTTTCTCTTGCTCTTTGCTCATGCTTGTGTTGCCTTCAGCTTCTTCAGGTGACGCACATTTGATCATGTGTAGCTCAAAGCATCTGGATTCAGGTACTTGTTTGAAGTATGTTCTGGACTTTACATGTACCTGAACCAACAGGTAAAATTGTTCAATACTTCTGTCATTGTCACTCTGAACTCTGATGGTGAATGTACAGGTGTGTGGACGCTGACGTTAGCTCAGGTGTGTAGACGCCGATGTTAGCTCAGGTGTTTGGATGCTGACGTTAGCTCAGGTGTGTAGTCGCTGACGTTAGCTCAGGTGTGTAGATGCTCATAGCTCCCTTGTCCCTGTCATGTGCAGATCCCCAGATATAAAGGACAGAATCTGAGAGGACAGAGTCAGGCAGCAGCCAAGGTAACAACATGAAGAGCAGAGGACAGATGCTCAAAGTCACTGTTTTAATGATGACTCAACTTCATGCTCACTCACTGTCTCCCATAATGAACAGCACCTGTACTTACTAACTCTGATGTTCTGTAATGTTCACCTGCTGCCTTTAAAACATAATGTAACTGAACTTAGGCCTTTTACCAGTTTTGAAAACGTAAAACTAGCTGATTTAAGTTGAACTTGAGAAAACATAAGATATTAAGTTAACTGTTGAGTCACATGAACACTTGTGATGATATAGTCAAAATCTATTTTTTAGAATCAGGTCTTTAACTCTGTACAAAGACAAACCTCTAAGGCTGCTCGCAGTACTTCAGTTCTATTCTGTGTCTGCTGATAGGGACTGAATTCATCACTGTTTCATATATTGTTATAAACATACAGAAAGTTTCCATCATGAATGTCTTCTTCAAACACCTCAGTGTTTTTACCAATGCATGCTGGGAA
Source organism: Sandelia bainsii (assembly GCA_032362345.1). NCBI lineage: Eukaryota > Metazoa > Chordata > Actinopteri > Anabantiformes > Anabantidae > Sandelia > Sandelia bainsii. The sequence goes on from JAUMHL010000017.1 coordinate 21,012,695, forward strand.
GTCAGCAATGTTTTGTTTCTTTAAAACTTCATTTAATGAGTTCAGTGAACTCTCAGCAGTTCATCCATTTATTCGTTCAACTCATTATTTTAAGCTGAAAAACGTCAGATCAACAACTCAGGTTTAAAAGTTGTAAAACAGTCTGAAAATTAAAAGTTAAATAATAACAAAAATTATTTATATAGCACTTAAAAAACAACACCCAGTTAACCAAAGTGCTTAACAGGTACATAAAACAAGAACATCTTCAAAATAAAAGAGAAAATAAAAGACATTAAGAATTATG
>JAUMHL010000017.1:21013080-21028918 GCA_032362345.1 Sandelia bainsii
GGTTTATTAAAATGCCCTGAGTGTGAGCTCCTCGTACCTGTAGGGAATGTGCTTGGCCCCGTTGGCGAGGGCGAGGATGACGTTTCCCAGCGCAGACAATGACAGACACTGACCCCCACCTCCCTCTCTGGTCCTGCTGATGTCTGTTTCACAGCTCCCCAAGTCCAGGAGGTGAAGACGACTCCGGCCAGAAACTGAGAGACAGAGAGGGGACGTTTTAAAGGACAACACGCAAAACAAGCTGCTAATAGCTCATTAGTGGTGAAATGGTTTGCTGAAAGATATGTCAATAAATGGATTTGTTTGTTATGAAGCTCTATTTGAATAATTGATTGGTTTTCAAAGTAATTTATCAAGTAAAAATACTGATTCTGTCCATCTTCTGCTTCTTCTGACATTAATACAGTTACAACATACAGCGTAGAAATGTTTGCTGCTGTTGTTATAAATGTACGCCTCATTAAAATGTGAAAAACTGTCTGTGGACCCTGGGCTGTATGAGAGCTGAGACTTCATGCTAAAAATCCCATTCAGTGATTCTACTTGGTGGATTAACTGATTTCTCTGAGTAAATGGGGTCAGTGCAGGAGCAAAGAACTAATCATATAACAAATAATAACAGCTCAGCATTTTAACAGCCTCCACGAGACACCAGGAGGCTGCAGAGACAAAACAAGATACCCCAAGTCACATTCTGAATCAAGTACTGGAAGGAGGAGAAAAGTCCAAGCCCGAGTCCAAAAAGAGTCCAAAACCCACAGGAGCAAGTCACAAATCAAGTCTGAATTTAAGGCCCCAAGTAAAACCTCAAGGCAAAACAAGCAAATCCCAGGTCAAAGCAAGAAGGTCCGAAGCACAGTCCCTAAAAAGTGTCAAGTCAAGTAAATGCAGGAAAGTCTTTCTGATATTTTAAGTCTGACTTGAGTCCAGTTCATCTGACAAGAAAATCCCAAGTGGAGTCTGAGGTTAACATGTCTAAACGTATGAAGTCCGAGTTGAAGTCCATGTGTCAGGATTCAAGTCTAAACAGGTAAGTCCCACATCATGACAGGGGTCTTAATTTTGATCGGGACACAAAGGTCCCAAAATATTCTCAACTCAGGACCAACGAGTCTCCTGCACTACTTGAGAGGCTGATGTCAAACTGATTCAAAGTGAATCTGTTGTCAGCAAATGACTTAAGTTTTAATCTTTGCGTTTGGGGACGATTCAGCATCAAGTCCTTTTAAGTCTGAAGTCTGAATGAAGTAATGATTCAGTCGTGTTAAAGTCTAAGTAAAGATTAGTCTGCATGTTAATAACCATGTACAGCATCATCCTGTTTACACCATCTCATGTGAGTAAGTTCAGGTTTCTCATGATGCCTCTGACCAGCTCACATAAATATTCAGATAAAGATCTGTCTGATATCTCTGCTCATTCTAATGGCTTGTTCATTTCATTAAGTCAGAGAAATGATGGTTTGGACGATCAACCGACCACATCAGCAAGATTTAGAAAGTGCTGAGAGCGACTGAGTGCACAGTTTTTATACCCGCCGGTCTATAAACACTGCAGGACACGGAGCTTTCAGGCCTCATTAGCCATGCAGATTTATTCCAGTCATGGACGGAGCAGCAGCAAAACACTTATAACTGTGGAAATGTCTGTGCTATTGCAGGTAGACGTGGGCGGAGGTGGTGTTAGCGTAGCCTCTCTGCTTGATAAGGTTCTTGTTGGATACGTGTGCAGCTCCACATGAAGCTAATTAGCATCTACATTTTTGGAAATGAATGGTAGAGGGAGCTGCCAGGTTTCACAGCTGCATGAACACTAATGGTTGATTTATTCTTTCTGAGGGGTCGAGGTCCAGAACCTGCCGTTTCATTCATTCAGTTACTGTTGAACTGTTGTTGACAGGGTTGTAAACTGTACAGAAATCACTCTACTGTCTTTCTTTCTCTACTCAAATAAGAAAACAAAAGGATGATTCATTTGATTCTCACTGGGTTCATATGAGATACTGTTCGCACTGCGTCGTGTTCCAGCTTTATGACGTCTGATTTCAGTTTGACTGTGTCAGGTCAGGCTGAGAGCTGCTTTCTATTCAAGGAGAAATCACCAATTCTGTTACTGATTTCTAAAAACACTGATTCAGATTTCCTACATGTCCGTCTCTCAGGACTTTCTGACCTCCCTACTCTGTCTGTGTCTCTCAAATCTAAACCCGTCTTCCAGCTTCTGGTTTACGACATTACATTGATTCAAAAGTGAATTTAGCCTGACTGGATGTTTTAATCGACCTCCCTCCTTCAGTATTTATGTCCACAGGCATCTTGAGTAAACTGAATGTTCTGCACCTCTGTAACAACTGATCATTTAGCTTCTATTTACTGACTTGCTGCCTTGTTGCTCTTGTCCAGTCTCTCCTGGTACAGGTGCAGGGTGAACAAGAGGTGCGAGTTCCTCTGAGCCTGCTGGTCATCTGGTGTCCGACTGCTCCTCCGAGCCGCCAGGGCGGCGTCCAGGAAAAACGCAGCTCGTTCAGCACTGGTCGCCTGAAGCTCTGTCTGGTTCTGCAGCTGATGGATGATAGATAATGAAATGTGGGAAAAGGCAGGAAGAAGACAAAGAGATTAACTGTGTGATCTCCTGACACTAGCCTGGAGCAACAACACAGTAACCGGAGAGACTGAAACTTCTGTGCTGTGGGTTAAAACTACTGCATTAGTGTCACAGCTCTACAACAGCATTTCACTGCTCATAAGAATGTAAAAGTGACTTTTACTCGGACGTATCGGTGAGAGATCCTGGATTCAGACACTGACATTAGAAAAATGAACTGATTTGATCAACTGCTGCAGATTTTCACTCAGGCATCAGTGTCTGGGCTCAGTGTAGGAGAGAAGGTTATTTCAGATGGTTTCATTAACGGGGTAAATCCACAGAAACATTCTGACTGTTATCTGTGAAGATTCTCAGTCATCCAGGTCATGGTTATCTCAAAAAAACGGTTTTTTTAATGGCAACTGGACTTGTTTTAGTTCCTTGACTACGTTTCACCCTCCATTCCAGAGGGCTTTTTCAAGTCTTTTTTTTTTTTTTTGAGATTCTGACTGTTCTACAAATCAATTTAAAATAATTTGACATTAATGATGATGTTTCATCATCAAGAAAAACATGATGGGTTTGTCATTTATAAACTGAAATAATAAAAACAGCTAAAACACAACAGAACGAGGTGAAACAGGAAATGTGCGGCAAGGAGGAAGAAGAATGTAGAGAAAGAAACAGAAAATTAAAGTGAGAGGAGATAAAAACTGGCAGACCGAAGGAACCCGGGGGAGATAAGACTGACTGAATAAGAATAAGGAGACGGCCAGGACTAATTGGACAGTTGTGGACAGAGATGAAGTCTCCAGGGTGAAGAGGAGGTCAGAGAGAAGAAGAAGAAGAAGAAGAAGGGAGGAGATGAAGGTAAGGAGACAAGGAGAGGACATAAAGAGGAAACTTGTCAAAGCGACTAGAGGTCAGAAAAATACTCTGTCCCATTTTCCAGCAAATGTCCTCAGCGTGTCACAGGTGATTCCATCGTCATGAGTAAAAATCTCTTTATGCTGCAGCTCAGGTTGAGTTATGTTACTTTTTGCTATGATGCAGTAAACTCGTGTTGTGTTGTGTTTTTTTGTGTTGCACTGCTTTAGCATTACATTACATTGTGTTATCTTTCATTTCACTGTTAAGCCTGATTATGATAAACTGCAGCATGTTAAAAGTAAAATCTGACACTAGAAATGAAGTTATTTAAATACCTGATTAAAGTTGTTTCATGTTAAATATCTAATAAATTATTAGATTAAAAATACATTTTTTTAAATCACTAACGCTTCTTTACACCTTTTTTTAATCCAGTTTTGTTACTAATGACCATAAATACTTTCTTTGTCCAATCAGGTGTTGTACCTGGGCTTTTATTTTGAAGATATAGTCTGTGTCCTGCTCCTTCCTTCCCCGCTGGTGAGGTGAAGGAAGAAATCAGAAAAGGTTTTGAATGAAAGAGATGATTTAAGAGGGGGTAGAAGAAGGAGGAGTTTTTTTTCGCCCTACCTGGGATCCACACAGGGGGTCTTGTCTCAGCGACACCGCGGGGCCCGGGGCCTCCTGGTGGCCCCCAGAGGAGCATGAGAGTTCAGCCAGGAGGTCTGTGAGCGTCTCCTCCCAGCCGGAGATCTCCACAGCAGACACCCTGACAGAGAAACGAACTCCGGCCTTTTCCCTCCGCTCCTCGATCACCTTAAAGAGCCAGGAGATGGCAGTCGGAGCCACGCCCAGACTCTGTGTGGAGCAGTCTCGACCAATCATGGTGTAGGTCTTACCTGTGCAGGGCGGAGCCAGCACAACAATGATGTGACTTGTTACAGATAAAACAAAGTGTTTGTAGGTGCGGTGCAGGTACCGAGGTTAGCGTGTCCGAAACAGAAGATGCAGCCGTCTGCTCCGTTGACCACCGACTGGATGACCTCCGCCACTGTCCCCGAACACACCTCAGCCTATCAGGACGGAGATCCACTTTGAATCGACCAATCACGATATAGCACAGTCACATTACATGACAACTCACACAGCAGGGTGATTTCAGCAGCAGTATGTGCAGCAGAACGTGGAGATCACACCAGTTGTTCCTGGACATTATTTTGTATACTGGTGTAAATCTAACACTTTCTCAGTGTAGATAGTGTGACGGTGTACGGACTGAACCCGATTCAACACTGCTCTGTACGATACATGAAGTGAACCAGTACTTTAGTTAACTCCATCTTATGAACTAGTACTTATTCACTGCTTTAACATCCAGTAGTTATGTCACAGGTCACAGTTAGTGTGTTACAGTAAAACAGGAAATGATAGAATAAAACAGAACATTTTTTATCACAATCTGCAACAACAGTTGAACAGAAACTCGTTGAACACTGCAGGAGCCTGCTTCGCTTTTCTGATGTGTTTTTATCAATCTGCCTGTTTCCATCCATCCTGACGTTCTCCTCCCATCACACACTCTGATGTACTGATGCCTCCTGCTGTCATCTGTCTCTGGGGTAAACAACATGCTGCAGCACTGACACCCCCCTGATGAAGAGCTCAAACTCTGGCTGCGTGTCTTGAATTTATATGATATTTTTTAAATACAGTTGAAAACGAACATTAACCTGAAGAATTACTGTACTGATCCAGTTTTCAGACTCGGTGTGGTCTCACCTGTGAGGCATCCTGGGAGAAGATGGCATCAAAGGTAAAGGTCTTTGGTGCTGAGGCTGAGGATCGTCTCTGAGCGGCGGACGAGTGTCCAGCGGCCGACACCTCGCAGAGAGTGAGCTGCTTCTTTCTGCTGTCGACCTTGAGGAAGGACATGGACTCTGAGGACTCGCTGCTGTGGACCGAGCAGATCCGGAACATCACTCTGACCTGGAGACGGATAACAAGTCCACGTTTGTCAGTAACTATACTTTTAGACCACATGTATGTTCACGGAGGATTTAAAGCTCATTTTATTTGATATAGATTCACATGATGCTCATACAAGACCTGAACAACAGTCCACTCAGACTGTGGCCTCTTTCAGGACCTTTTCACCCCCCTCACAGATCTTCTTAATTTTGTGTAAAGTGTTTGTGTTCAGCTGTTTGATCAATGTGTCTATAAAACTGTGTCCTGCTTCCCATCATGCACCAGAACTGATGATTTCATCATCTTCAGACCAATCTGAGACATTTCTCTGCAGCAGGGATTCAAACCAGCAACCTCTGACGAGCAGCAGCGTGTGTCTTGGCACAGACCAGTGTGTGACTGTGTGTGAGTCACTGATGAGTTTTTATGGCTCTGTCACGGAGCTGCTGAGTCAGTGCTTTGTGGCGGTGAGGAGGTCAACTAGAGCCAATAACAATCTGAAACGCAGCAGTTTTTAAACGGTGTGTTGCTGCGAGCCAGCAGAGCGAATCATCACTGCAGCGCCGGGCAGGAAGCAGCTGATCTGCAGCCCGACCCACTTCAAAGTTTTAATCTGTGAGTTTCTGATTCTATTTATGGTCTGGATTCTTTAACAACAGCCTTCTACTCTATTTACAGGCTCATCAAAGGCCTCTGCTCCCTCTGGTTTTGCTCTCTCGCCCACACACAGAGCAGAGAGTCCACAGTGAAAAGACTCATTTTAATGCTTTAACCTCAAAAACACCTTCTTGTTAACTGAGCAGCTCGGAGATTTAATAATAAGAAGAAAGGTTGATTAGAGTTCACGACGAGCTGCTCAACACGTTCGTCCTCTGATTGAAACCAGTTTCTGTTCTAATGAGTTTCCTGAAAGTTTCTCTCATATGTAATGAACATGAATAATTTACACCTGACAGTTCACCAGTCGGTGAATTAAAGCTGTGTTTGCTCATTCTGACACACTGAACATTTGTTCCCCATCCAAAGATTCAGTCAGTGAAAAGTTTCTTCATTCATTCAAAGAAAGAAAACGTTGTTGATGAGCTGCTGGAGCTGCCACACAAAGAGAAACTGTCTCACATCAACTCATTTCTTAAAAATGAAATCACAACAGCACAGAGAGAAAACAAAGACATTAAGAGCGAAAGGAAGAAGAATGGGAACTGATGAAATGTGTGATGGAAAATGAAGCAAAGGAAAAGATGTGAGACAGGAAAAGAAAGGAGAGAAATAAAAGATGAGAAAAGAAATAGAGGATCAAATGTCTAATGAAAATAGAATAAAGAAATTGATATAAAGACAACAAACTTTGTATAAAACTCATAAAGTAAAAGACTGAATTCTTGTAAAGTGTTCTGAAAATCTCTACAAACTTAAACAGGACTCTATAAAACATGTATCTCCAGTTTTAGTTCCTCTCTGACTGTGGAGGAAGCTGCTGCGGTCGTCTCAGTCCATCACTGTTTATGAGCGGGTCACTGGGGGACGTTTTCTCTGCTGTAACTACAAACTGCTTCACACTTTATGATCGAGGAGCAGCAATAAAACACGGCCGTAACAGACGGAGGAGGAGATTCCACTCTCTCCCATCTTCTGTGTCCAAGTTAACAACACTAACTGGTCTCACTGGTTCATCAAAACCTGCCCAGTGGATAAATGCGAGTCACCAGTCTCTGGACCACGCTCCATAACATGACTGTCTGTCATGTGTGCTGATAATATTTCTATCTGGAGAGTTTGTCAGGTGTATGTGCACATGTTTGATGAAGGTGTGAAGCAGCAACATTGAACCTGAGACAAATTTCCTAAAGGAACAAACAGCACATCTTGATTTTGATCTATTTCAGTTTGTTATAGTAAAGCTACAGATCTTTACTATGGAAAACACGTTTGTTGTTCAGCTGCTGAGAAAGAACAAGCTGTCAGATATGTCAGATACATATCAATGATGAAGAGCGACAGCGTCTGTGTCAGACGAGGTTGGTGGATGGTGGAACATGGTTGAATGGTGAACAGAAGACAACTGTTTGTTTCAAACCAATGTCAAGTGTCAAAACACAATGTTTCTCTGAATGATAAAAAGTTCTTAACTCTGGCTCTTTGCACATTTATTATTGTAACTGTGATGACAAAGGTCCAGATAACAGCCAACTCAGTCACCTGGAAGGTGGAGCAGGGCCTACTAACACACACCTACTGCTCCTGATAAAGGCCGTTTAATGGGGTGATAACATTTAACACTGGAACCATAATCATTGGTTGGAGACTTCACATTAACGGGAGATTTACAAGAACAACTTTCTGTTTATCATCAGCAAAAAGGAGGATCCACCTGATCCAGCAACAGCTGGATTTCTTAAGGATGTCAGGTTCCAGACCTGCATCATGACAAATGTTCCAGGACCAAAGGGCCCTGCACTGGGCCCCGTTTATTGATATTGATGAGATGAGGGGCCGCAGATCTGTCATGAAGAAGCTCTGACATCTCTGATCCGATCTCAGAGCAGTTTGGAGGGCAGAACTGCACAGCAGTGATCAGTATTCAGGAGGTCTGAGCTGCAGCAGAGCTTATCCAGTCTCATTAAAATGCTGCTTCATTTTCTCTTTCCTCAGTACCGCGGCTCATTAACCGTTTCTGCAGCTGCCTGATGTCTAAACGTTGACTTCTGCAGATGCTGGTTAGATCAGAGACTGAAGACTGAGTCCGGATCCTTTCATCAAGACTACAGACATGTGGTTATTAGCAGCTACAGATGGAGGAGGCGATGGAACATTTCTCACATTAAAGAACCACAAGATTCTTTAAAAATGTCTTAAGAAGCATTAAACTGAGCAGGTAGAAGGAACCTGGTACAATCCACATTTACTGTAAAAGGTGTTTAGCTCCGAATGTCTGGAATCTGTTTCTTGTTGTAATTTAGCTAAAACTTTAATCAACAATTATTTATTTTACCAGTTAACCAATCCATCAGTTATCTGAGTTCAGACATGAGACACCAGCTGTTGTGGTTGTGTCACTTTTTCAGCCAAAAATATCCAGATGTTTCAGAGACCGACGCCCAGACACTCAGTGATTATCAGAATATGAATCTAGCTGATTCTGCATCAGAGAAAACTGGTTCCAGACGTGTGAGTGAAGACTTCACCATCCTACAGCCTCAGACTTTGACCTGCTCTGAGCTCAGTGTGTTGGGTCAGATGTTAAATCCACTGCAGGTTAATCACTTCACGCTGAGTCTGATCTGCAGCCAGCAGCAAACACTGAAAACCACATCAGTAAAGACATCAAGGCACCAGCCCTGTTGGACCTGAGAGGACACAGATGGACCAGCTACGGTGCTGTTAGTGCCCCCTACAGGCTGCAGAGCTCATTACAAACACTCTGATGGTTTATGTGTCCTCAGTGAACAGGGTCAGGTCCATCCTCTGGAGAGCAGGGAGGAGATCAGGACATTTACTGATGAACAGTGGATTTGAACATTTGTTTTATATAAGTGGACATTTTGATCCATTAGTGCTACAGGTGGAGGTCAGACGGTCAGTTATAGACAATGTACAGTACATTTACATTTCATTAAATATGTGTGAAGATGATGACATTTACATTGATGAGGGTTTTTTGTGCTCGCTGATATTTGATAGATGAAGGAAAGAATAAAAAGCAGATTGAAAACTGGAGAGCACCACTGGTCACAGCTTCAGGAACAAACAAACATTTCAGCTTTTTTCAGTGTTAAGAATCTGTTTTCTCTGCCAGCTCCCTGAGATATGTAAATCTTCTTTTTTCCACTGAGGAAAGCTGCTAACAAAACTGCTGTGATATGTTCAGCTGCTTCACAATAAAAGTCTCCCGCTGGTTCACCTGTGGAAAACCTTTATTTTTCTGAACCAGGAGGATTCATAACGTTTCATAGAAATCTTTGTATTTGTGATTTTTGATCTGTTTTTTAAAATCTGAAGTTTAAGAGTTTCTTCTGGAGTTTCTGTCACATTCACTCCATGAACCCTTGAACACAAAGAATCATTTATCAGCACAGGAAGCTCCTTCATCCAGACGACCCTGCGACCCCTCCCCACCCACCGACCCCCCACAACCTACGGCCCCGTCGCTCAGACTGAATTCATGAGATTCCAGCAGCCTGAGAACCAGCTGATCTGGATTCTGGACAACATGACATCATACCTTCCCCATCCCCGGTGTATCCTTGACCTTTGACCCGGCCCGGAGGAGGCATGGTGGGACGGCAGGCGGGGAGAGCTGCAGGGCCCCGCTGAAGCCCCCGGTGTACACTAACGCCCCAGGGGCCTCACCAGGTGAGGAGGGGGGCCCGGGCTGGGACTTCTTCCTGCGGGATAGACTGAGCTTCTGAGCTGCCCTGGAGAGAAAAAACATGAGAGACACAAAGGATGAGTCAGAGCTCAAAACGGCGCCGTGGAAGACGTCTGAGGAAGACGATTCAGATAACGATTCAGAACACTTATTTGTTTCTGTGACACTGAAGATAAAATCTGCATCTGTTTCACATCATCAGTGTGGGGGTGGCAGACTGATATGAAAACATAGAGCAGCGTCGATGTGGCAACTGAAGTGGTGATAACCTCAAACTACAGTGAATTTAAAGCAATTTATGCTTTTGCATCATTCACAACATAAGTGTCTTTCTACTCCAGTTGCTTGCATCTGGACAAACTCTAACACATTTTATATGATCCATAAATCTATGGACAGAGCTGCCTGGAACAGCAGAAAAACTGTTTCCACTGAGGACGGGGGGACACTTGTTTCCCACTAAAGTCTCTCTGAACATTGTTCACTGAGCGTGTGGCTTCACAGATCAGGTCAGAGAAGAGCTGATGATCCACACACTTACACTGGAACCACAGCAGTAAAACTAACGAGCAGCACCGAGCACGCTGAACTTTATTCTGCTATCTTGGGCTGATTAGAAGCTGCCTGCTGGACGTTTTTGGTAAAGATTGTTTGTGGAGAGACTGGATATGCTGTCGGCATATACACCCCCCAAAACTACAGCAAAACCACTTCATGCTGCATGATGCAAAATCATAGATTCCACGATGGTAACCACTGAAGAGGAGGTTTCTTCAGCTGCAGTTTAAACCGTTTCCTGGTGAAACGACGCAGCAGCTGAACTGGGGCACGAAAGAATTCGACAGAATATATCAAACAGGAAGAGAAGAAGTGTTGGATCAATGTGGGAGTTGAAAAGGCTCAAACTCAGGTCTGACATCATTAGAGGAGAAGAGAGTCTCCCTGAACTCCTCCTCCTCTTCATCCTTCCATCCTCCTCACTGAGTCCAATGAGAGAACAGAGCATGTAATTACAGCCGGCAAGAAGGACGGGAGAGTACAGCCTCAGGGAATACACGAGAGTGTGTAGCTGTGTGTTTGGGACACAGTAACATTTATCACTTACAAACAGTGCTGCAAGGTGAACGTGTGTGTTGGTACATTGCTGACATTTAAAATCTGCCTCCTCTTTTTATTTATCTCTTTTCTGCTGTGGTTCTCACCATCACCTCTGATGGTTGAAGGTGTGTGGACGACCCAGTCTGCAAACCCAACGTGTCTCATTTACAGTTACTAATATGTTGTATAACTGCAACAACCTGGTCATTTAAGATATAGACAATGATAAACACTAATAAACTCCATTCGCTCTCTTACATACAGGAAGTGTCGAATGAGCAGTGAGTCTCTACAGGAACTCGGTCAGCACCAGAGTTGGGTTTGTACAGGTTTGTAGATCTGATCCATCTCAGATGCAAACAGGTACCTGAAGTCTGTCACCAGCTGCACTGACTGAAACAAGACTCTGACACACAGAGCTCACAGAGATCAGTTGTAAAAGTATTTGAATCTGTCATATACATCAGTGGTGATTAGTTTGAGAACATGTAAGATCTGAGAAGGCGGGAGAACGACAGAACCCTGTTTCATTTACTGGAGAATGACGGAAAAACAAAATCAGAAAAGACTCATAATTAATGAATCTTAAGTCGCTCTTGATTTACTTTGAGCAATAACTTATTAATTACTCATTACTTTAGAGTTAGTTACTGTTTTTGTACTGGAAAGTAAAGTGACAAATCAAACTGAGCAGTTATTCAGAAAAGGCCGATGAAGAAAGTGAAGAAAGCAAATTTACCCCGGGATTAATAAATTTAATGATTTATTATTTCAGCAGCTCCCAGTCTGTTCTCTGGTAACTCATCATTATCTAATACGACAACACTGTTTCTGATAAACTGCATTTACTGACAGAAAGTGAGTCACACGGAGGTGTAATGTGGAGGACTGACAAACTACAGACCTGAGTTTGACTCCAACGTCCTGTTTGTGGTTTACCTTTGGTTAAGGTTAGAGAAAGATTGTGGTTTGGTTTAAAGGTTAATAAAAATGTGTGAAGTGACTGTTGACAATGTTTCTCTAACCTTAACCAAGTTCTGTGATAAACCACTGACATAAATCTGAATGTTGTAACGTAAGATCAGAGATCATAGACGTAGTCTGGGGACATTTTTATTGATATGTTCAGTATGTTCACATTTTTGTGTCCTGTGTTTAAGTGTTACCCATGTAAGCATCTTTACTAGTAACATGAGTCACCGTGCATCCTTTAAAAAACATGTCCATGACCTGCACATCAACCACAACCACCACAATATTGGATGTTAATAATGTCACTGTGATATATTCAACAGTCTCAGAGACAGAAACTGGAAACTCAAACCACAGAATATGATGTCAGAGTCTATCGAACGCAGCAGAGACGGAGCAGCTATTTAAGTGTGTGCAGGTACAATCCAAGTTCAAGATGAAAGAATTGTGTTATTTTACAGCCAAACATTAAAGTGAACACTCTTTTAGCTTCATCAATGATCCAGTTTTATGGTTAAATCATCTTCTTCAACAGCCTCTGTTCAGCTACACCCTCGAATGACACAAAGTGAAATTCATCAAGTAAAAATCAAAGGAAACACTGATACTCACAGTTCTTTCCAATCCATTATCTGCTTAAAGTTCTTTGCCTTGAAGAGGAACCAGGTCCAAAGATGTTGTCATCCTCATTCATCATTGTAAAGAACAAAAAGAGTAAAAACATCTCTGAAGGAGGGAGATCTTACAGAAAACTTGGAGGCTGACTGGAGACGAGTTTGACGGTGAAACACGGAGGCAAGAAAATCAGCACGAGAAGCCCGAAGTGATTCGGAAAATAGACGTTTTCAGGATAAAGTGAGTCAGAGATCCAGAAAACCGAGCTTCAGAGAAGTTCACCAAGGGTTTCAAAGAGTTTTGGATCAGTCACTTGATCCCACATCCAGATATACGTATGTAGCTACAAGTATTCAGCTGCTCCTCGAGAGATTTTGATCCATGTTCCTCAGGAATTAAAATTTTCCATATCAGTAAACTATTGCTTTATTCAGATGTTTTCATATGTTTCTGCTCAAATTCCAGTTTTTTACAGTTTTTTGCTAATTTCAGTGACTTGCACACGTACTCCAACAAAGTTCTCTAGTCTGTCCATCAGTTTGTCTTTACACTATCTGGGTGATTTAAGTCAGGAACTAATGTCTAGACCTTCTTGGCTCAAATCAACTTCTGCTAACAAATAGTTGTCATTTATAAAGTGATACGTGGGTGACTGGAGAATCTGAACTACATCAGTAAACTGGTCGTCTGCTCGTCAGTAACTTCTGCCATGTAATAACTTTCATTAAATATATGAAGCTCAGACAATCAGAACTTGTCGTATCACAAACGGTTTCTGCAGCTGGATCCAAATCAATTCCTGCCAAATAACACGAGGAATGTTTCAGTCCAACATAAGAACAACAGATCAAATTGATCCTGTCATCACATTAACATATATCTTCAGTTATCGTAACGTTAAATTAACATGTTGGTGATTCAAGATTCGAGTCACTAAACCTATGAGGACATTTAAAGATTTCACTTTGTGACACAAACGTCTGTGAATCGGTAAATGATTGGTTTGTCTGTTTCAGCTTCTTTCTCAGACAATTTGAAGCTTTTCCAACACGGCTCAGTCCTTAAATCAAAACTCCAACAGACAAAAGTCCAACAGGTCAAACGTAGACTCAAAGTAGAGTAAACTAGTCATCTGTAGATCAGTAACTTCTGCAGTTCTTCCTATGATTTCAGTCATTCTCACCTAAGTCCTGAGGAAATCTGGAGTATTCCAAGAATTCCCACGTCTTCAATCAAACTATTAAATTAATCTAAACTTTTGGTTTGTTCCGCTCTATCCTCTTTTCTGAGTAGCTCCAAAAACTTTAAAGGAACATATGTGATTTTTATGCTTTGTTCAGTTTGTTTGTCACACGTATCAGTAGACCGCTAGTCTGGTCCTCTCCTCAGTAAAGTGGTTCTTCCTGATTTAAGTCATTCTCACCAAACTCCACAGCAAACATATGTTCACCATATTCCAACAGGTTTCACTCAGTTCATCACTTTATCCTTTGTCTGTTGTCCGTGTCCTCGTGTTTCATCTCTGACCTGAAGTCTGGAAGATCAGAGTTGGTCCGAGCGGCTCAAAGTTTTCACAGAGAACCGAGGGGAGTCTGTGTAGGAACATGATCCAAGAAACAGGCGTCCTGCAGAGATTCGTACAGGTTTAGTTCAGTTTGTCAGTTTCAGTTTCCGTCCCTCTGTCAGCAGCATCCTGGAGCCAAGTATTGCACCAAATCTCCACCTGGAAACCTGAAATCCAGACCTGTCATCTGTTCCTGCAGCTCAGACATTTTCTCATTACTGAACCATCTCTGTCCTCCCCCCTCTCCCAACTTATTACTCTCTAATCTTTTCCTGTCGTTTGACCTCTTTCTTTTTCTTTTACCTTGTCCACTTATCTATATCCATCCTCCTCTTTTCCTTTTCCCCTCACTTTAACTCATTTCCTCCTTCTTCTTCTTTTCCCTTCTATTCCTTCTTTTGGTCCATTTTCTTTTCTCCCCCTTCTCTCCCACCTCTCCTGTTCCTTTCCTCTCCCTCGCTCTTCTCTCCTGTCGCTCCTCAGTCTGTTCCCGCAGTATCGCAATGCCTGTCTTCTCCACCCCTCCCTTCTTCTTCCTCCTCCTCCTCTAACTCTAGAAGAGAAGCAGAGAGCGAGGGATGAAGAGAAGCAGCAGCAGAGGAGGAATGAAGGATTAAGAACGAGGTAGAAATAAGCGAGTGAATGAAGAGCGGGTGGATTCCTGCCTCTTGCTGCTGTTGTGGTTGCTGGGAAACACTGGCGATGCTCCAACCTTCCTCTCCTCCCTCCCTCCCTCCCTCTGTCCGTCTGCCTCACTCACCTTCCCTCCCTCTGCCCTCCCTCCCCCCTCTCTTTTCACAGCCCCACCTCTTCGTTGGTTCGACACAGCAGCTGTGAAAAACACTGTTGATCGCCCGACTTGATCCCTTCATCCCTCCCTCTCTCTTTCTCTCTCTCTCTCACACACACACACACACACACACGCTTCATGAATACTTCATGAGGTGACAGCTCCCCCCCAACTGATCCCCCCACTGCTGGACTTCAAAGACACTCAGCATATGTATGTATGTGTGTCTGTGTGTGTGTCTGTTTGTGTGTGTGTGTGTTGTAACCTTGCTGAGAACCTGGACTGAGATTTGCTGATAGAACAATGAGTTGATTCAAACTGGAGAATAGAAACAATTCTTTTTAAACTTAAAACGTGTGCCTGTGAACAAATGACTTTATCCTCTTTACTCGTCTGTGTTTGTCTCCTCGCGTGTGATCTGATTTTATAATATATATCAAATATTAAATGTGACGACAGGAAACACTTTGACTCTTTATGTCAGAAACTCGTGCAGGTTAAAATGAAACACAGTTCATTAGCTGATGTTCTGAACTAGCTGAAGTTAACTAACAAACAACCTGCTTCAGTGCAGAATCTGTTCTGTGACACTAATGTGAAAAATGAAAATTTAGTTTGAAATCAAACTTCTTCATCGCACAGAAGCAGCTTTTTAAACTGAGGGAAAGATTCACTGTCTACATGAGGCAGGTGTGGGCCTAAAAGAATAAGTCACACTGATCAATGATTCCTGCAGAGAGATGGACAAAGACAGAGTCAAAGTATCCTGATCAGTCAGTGAGGATCCACAGACCCACATCCAGTCCAGTCCTGATCAGTGAACCTGCAGCAACTGGTCCAGAAAACTGACTCCACACCTGTTCACGTGTGAAAAGTTTTCTCTGTTACTTATTGAATTTAATTCAGATTCAGTTGGTTTGTGAATCACATCAATTCAATTCAATTCAATTCAATTCAATTCAATTCATCTTTATTTGTATAGCGCCAAATCATAACAAAGATCATC
>JAUMHL010000017.1:21029110-21039961 GCA_032362345.1 Sandelia bainsii
AGTGAAGTGCTCTGCTGGGGTAATAAGGTTCTATGAGGTCTTTAAGATAAGATGGGGCCTGATTATTTAGTGCTTTAAAAAATCAGAGATATGAAATATTTTATGACAGACACCTCACTCTGTTTTTAAAATCCTCCACAGTTCAATCACAAAACACCAACTAATTTACTCAACTGTCTGTGTAATATGAGAAATATGAAATATCTTATTACAACTGTGTAGTTACTGTAAAACATCTCATCCACTTGTAATACACACACCTATTATAACATAGAACATTTGATTGTAATTTTATGTTTTAGGTCAAAATATGAGCAAAACATTTGACTTTGATGGAATAAAATAAATAGGTTGTCAAATCATTATGAGAGAATAAAATTAAAGTTTTTTTATTAGAAAAAGTTCTATACTATGATTAAAAATATATTATGTTGTCACCACAGAATGAAGTAAAAATTAAAGAATGAAGTGATCATTTTACAGGAACGTAACAGAGTAATAACACAACCTGAACATGTTATTAAGTGGGAAAGAACCACAATGAAAAATGGGTCCTGTCAGTAGTACAGGAACAAAATCAAAGTCTGATGAATAAAAGTTCTGAGAATATGAATAAAGTTCCTTCTCCCTACATTAAGAGTTTGTCGTCCCAGAGTTCATGTGGGTCAGACACATCCAGAGTAGAATCTGCAGTAGAAAACACCAACACGGTGTCTGAATGTAATGAGGTGATTTGTCAGTGTGACAGGATGAGACGTGGAGCTGCGCAGCTTTAAAACCAGCTCCTCTGTCTGATCTGAAGTCAGCTCCAGGCTGGGTTAAAGTCGTAGTTTTACACAATACGAATCACACTGAACAAACAGGAAATTAAAACTAATAAGACGTCTTTGTCTCAGACGCTGGTTCGTTGCTCGTTAGCTCGTCAGCAGCTCCACCTCTGCACCACCAGCTTTTATCTTCCTGCTAATTATCCTGTCACATCCAGTAAGAGACTGTCTGCAGGTCTAAACTTAGACCCCGTGTCCTCCACCCTCCTCGTTCTCAAGTCCCAACACAGAGCTGAGGTCAGAGTTACGATACGAGCCGGGACTGAGTTTGTAAAATTCATTTACAAAGAAAGAAAAAGAAGAGTTTTCATGACTAAAGTCCACAGAAGAGTTTCAGCTTCAGGGTGTTCAGTTTTAAACAGAGCCCGGTGTGCTGCTGTTAAGTTGACCCTAAACTCTGCTGTAACTATGAATGTGCTCCCTGACTCACAGGACCAGTACAAAGCAACCAGAACCCAACACTAAACAACCACAAAGAGGTGTTGGTGATGTTAGACAATGAGAAAGCAGCACAGAGAGGTGAGACAGGATGAACATGTCTGTAGGGGGACATGTCTGCTCCAGGGGCCCGTTCTGATGATGCTAATAAAGCTGGCAAAATGCCGCCTTTCCCCTTTTACAGAAAGAGTGAGCCAAGACTGACGCAACAACGTCTGCTGCCAGTGTGCACGAGGACCAACAACAACCTCCTGCACCGGGGTCGTACCGTTGACGGCCTGGTGGCAAATGACTGAAAAGGACCTGTAACAGGAGCTGAAGTCTTCCCAGTGTCCCAGAAAATCTGAGTCTGTCAGTCAGTTCCAATAAGAAAGTTTATTACGCTGCACTTTGAAGTGTGCACTGTTCTGACATCTGAACATATCTCACACGCCGGGTCTGGTCTCTTGTACCAAAGTCAGACGTTGCACATAAGGATTTGAGGTGCTTCTTATAAAATCCCTCCATAAATCCTCCTTCATACACAGACACAGAAAACCTGGGCACGGTTTAGTCTTCAGGTGAACAGCAGTGAATTAGAGAAGCAGCGGGCGTCTCACTTTCCCTCAGGCCTTCGTCTGTTAAAAGCTCTGCTCTGGAAATGAAACATCCAGGTTTGTGTCTCAGCAGGACCTCGACTCACAGAGGCTTTTACACCCACAGCAGATACTCTGGATGTAGGTCACATTAGTCCTCAGCTCCCAGCCAGCAGCCTGCTGACCTCCTCTCTTTCTGCTGTGGGCGATGTATTAACACGGTGCCCCCAGGGTCAGGGGTTTGATTCCCAGCAGGCTGAGACGTAATAAAACATCCGTCATATCCTCTGCCCTGTTCTTAAATTAGATTTCTGTATATTTTAATGTCCTGTTTTTATACTGTAAGGAAAAGGAGAAACTCTGGTGCTGTACTGATCCAACATGATGAAAACTGTGTCACTAATGGACCAGGCTGTAAACCCCTGTTTCACTGGAACAGAAAACAACAGACCTTCACCGTCACTGCTGCTGTGGCTCTAATCTTCATTATTTCCTGAGAAAACTACAGTAAATCCATGAAACTCACATGTGAACAGTAGCTGAGTCTGGTTTAGACTCTGACTCGTGTTTCACTGACATCAGACCCAGGTTGGTTCATCAGCCTCCTGTGACTGTTGCAGCTATTTCCAGGTAATATTTTGGTGCATTGCTGCTGCTCTGGACCTCGAACAACCAGAAGAAACCACAGACAGTGATGCAGTGAATCTGCAGCGCCTCTGTTGTTCTGAAGGATTTAGGGGAGAAGCTCTTCTCATTCCAGGAAGTCGATAGAAAAGCTTGGGCCCAGAGCCAGGAATCCACTTTGGGGAACTCGACCCTCCTCAGTGGGAACTGGATTTCATTTAAGGATTTTACTAGTGAAAGTCAGAGCTGAAACAGAACCATCCAGGGCCTCATGTTAAACATCAAGTACAAAGTACAAAAAGGTGAAGATTAAATTAAAAATATATCTTTATGGTTCAGTCTCCTCCCACCTGGACACTGCTGGTCACCAAAATAACTCATTTGTGGCAGCTCCGCTCAAATGATGGACGGGATCCTGTGAGGAGGTCTTAGACGCTCCACAAACTGTTGGTTACTACAGGATCTCTTATGTGTTGCAGCTGAACTCCGACCTCCAGCTCCACCTCCATCTGAAACATCCTGATGTTTCATGTTTCCACAGACTCGCTCCGTCCTCTGAATTATGGACGACTTCTTCTCCTTCTCTTCTCTTTTCCTCCTTTGATGGAGCTTGAAGCTGAATGTTGGATGAGCTTCGTTCTGGGGAGTCTGTGTTTCATGTGAGGAGACATTCAACATTCATATGTTCATTATCTCAGACACAGAGAGCTGCTTCCTCTCTGTATCAGCAGGGTGAAGTAAAACGACCTGTTCAAAGGCACCTCGTCCTCCTCCTCCTCGTCTTCTGTGCTCCCTGTACCATGAACAGCAGGCAGCAGCTAATGCAGACCTTATCAGATTGACTGGGACCTCTGTGGGTTTGTCACTGATAATTGTAACTGAAGCTCGGCAGCTTCCAAGGTGAAATCCTCCAAACCTCCGGATCCCTGCTAACCCTGATCCCTTATCCCCCACACGGCCTCATTTTAAACTAAAGCAGCAGCTCAGGGGCGAGTCACAGCACCGCTGGGGTCCATCGGGACTCATGTTGAAGTAATGACCCCCCCCCTCCATGTATGTGAATGATGGTTTCAAGGGTGGGGTGCTGCATGTGAGTGTTTAGAGACGGCTGTGGATCAGTCCACGCACCACAGGAGCAGTGGTCGACCATCAGAAACACTGAACCTCACAGGAACACTTTCACTCTGTTCTAAATTCGCCTCATGTCCATGAGACAAGAAACCAAATGATTTAAGAAGCAGATTTTGTTTCTGGCTGTAATGTTGTTCTGATCCACTGAACTGTTGTTATCAGAGGAGAATCTCTGGACGTGGAAACATGAACACTGACAAACAGATGGAGGCGTCGCTGGCCTCCACCCTCTAATAAGCCGCGCTCCTCTGCTGGTGTTTTCATTGCTATGTTAATGCGGTCGTCCCCTGTTGAATCTCCAACTGTCGACTCCTCTCTGCTTGTTGGCAGAAAGCCTGGAATCGGACAAACCTGGTGTTCCTCTCAGACAGAGACTGAGACTGAGATTTTTACTCTCTCACTCATACGTGGTCCTTTATACCTTTCACACAGAAGCAGCAGAGACAGACGTGGTTCACTCTTCCTGTTCATACGATATCAAAGCAGTTTCTTGAAACAATATCTTCACATTTGATTTGGACTAGTTGTGGTACTCAAAGGTCGCTGTGACGTCCTGCACATCCTGCCCGTCTGTCCCGTTCTTGTTAATGTGACATCACAGAAAAACATGGATGTAAACTACTTCTAGTTATGGATGTTTTCATGATAATTTAAAGAATTGTCATTTTAGTTTTTCTTTTTACTCCACATTCCTGCTGATTATACGCAGCAAGTGAAAGTACTAATAAAAAACAAGTCTGTATTTATGTAAAACATGGAAGTTGGTCTAATAAGACAAGTATCTTTGAACAAACTCTGAATATTCTACTGTTCAGTGTTAAAGTTTACATGGGGGCAGTTTACAGCTGGGCATGAAGCAGCTGGGATGGACACACAGTAGACTGCTGTCTCTGGGGCAGGATTGAGGTGTTGGCTGAAGTGAAGAAGTTAAAGTGTGTTCAGGTCTTGTTGAGTGAGGGTGAAGAGACTGAGGGGCAGATGGACACTGTACTGAACGGATGTCATGAAGACGAAGCAGAGCTGGAAGACAAAACTTTCAGTTTACCAGTCAGTCTATGTTCCAGCTCCTCCTCTCCTGTGGTCATGATCTGTGGGTGGAGACTGAATGAGTTTCCTCCATAGTGCGCCTCGTTCAGCCTTAGAGGCTCTGAAGTCTGGAAAGTCTGCAAAGAGTTAGGAGTAGAGCTGCTGCTGCGTTGAGGTGAATGTGCCAGTTGATTTGATTTGTTCGTCTCCTGGATTTGATCGGAGGTCACACAGATTAATATGTCACCTGGTCTGAGAACATCTCAGGAGAATAATGCCTGGGGAGGACGTCAGGACCTGACCTCCACCTCTCTGATCTCCATCTCTCTCACCTCCACCTGTCTGACCTCCATCTCTCTCACCTCCACCTCTCTGATCTCCATCTCTCTCACCTCCACCTGTCTGACCTCCATCTCTCTCACCTCCCTCTCTCTCATCTCCCTCTCTCTGACCTCCATCTCTCTCACCTCCACCTGTCTGACCTCCATCTCTCTGAGCTCCACCTGCCTGACCTCCATCTCTCTGAGCTCCACCTGTCTGACCTCCATCTCTCTGAGCTCCACCTGCCTGACCTCCATCTCTCTGAGCTCCACCTGTCTGACCTCCATCTCTCTGAGCTCCACACCAGCCTGTATGAACGTCACACTGCTGAACACTGAACCTCTGCTGCACAACACAACCCTATGTGAGGATTTTAAGGGATAATTGGACCCAGAAGTGCAGTCAGACACACAGAGAGTGTGTGTGTTTGTGTGTGTCTGTGTGTGTGTGTGTCTGTGTGTGTGTGTGTGTGTGTCTGTGTGTGTGTGTGTGTGTCTGTGTGTGTCTGCGTGTCTGTGTGTGTGTGTGTGTCTGTGTCTGTGTGTGTCTGTGTGTGTGTGTGTGTCTGTGTCTGTGTGTGTGTTTCTGTGTGTGTCGTTGTGTGTGTGTCTGTGTGTGTCTGTGTGTGTGTGTGTTTGTGTGTCTGTGTGTGTGTGTCTGTGTGTGTCTGCGTGTCTGTGTGTGTGTGTCTTTGTGTGTCTGCGTGTCTGTGTGTCTGTGTGTGTGTGTGTCTGTGTTTGTGTGTCTGTGTGTGTGTGTCTGTGTGTGTGTGTCTGTGTTTGTGTGTCTGTGTGTGTCTGTGTGTGTGTGTCTGTGTGTGTGTGTCTGTGTTTGTGTGTCTGTGTGTGTCTGTGTGTCTGTGTGTCTGTGTGTGTGTGTCTGTGTGTCTGTGTGTGTGTGTGTGTGTCTGTGTGTTTGTGTGTCTGTGTGTGTGTGTCTGTGTGTGTGTGTGTGTGTCACATAAAAGCAGACTGACTTTCTGCAAGCTCCCCTCCCCTCACCATCCCCTAACAGATGCATGCTGGGAAGTCTTTGAAGTGAATGCTGGGTGATACGGACCCTGAGCCTCGTCTGAAGGGTTTCAGCTGAGCTCAGGTGTTTGAACAGGATGGAGCCGAGGCTTAAAACACTTGACTGATAAACCAACCTGTCACTTCTACTCTGTACTTTGGATTCATGTTGGTGTTTTTCATTCTGCTTCTCTCCAGGCTCTTACATCTTGTCGTATCAGTCTCTTATTTTTTTGGCCAAACTTTGAAACTTCATTCTGGATTCAGCTAAACCGTGAAATGTCCGACTCTCCTCTCCCTTCATGTTCTTTCAGTCTGACAGGTTGTTTAATTTGACCTGTGTGCTGCTTTAGTCAGTCTCACAGCTAAATAGAAATGGTTTGTTTATCGGGACAGATGACCCGCTGCCTGTGTCCGTGACTCAGTAAATCCAGGTCCAATTGAACCTGCATCCTCGTCACATTCACGCCCTGCTGGACCCTCGCGCTGCTCGTCTGCTCTCCGACAGCTCCAACAGGATAAAAATAGCAAATCTGCCAATTAGATTCTGCACAGATAAGAGTTGGGTTTGACTGCTGAACCGTGTTCACACAGCTGCATGTGGATCAGCACGACTGGGAGAACATTGTAGCAGAGCTTTCGTTGATCCCTGAGGGTCCAGCTTCTGCTTTACTGTAGGAAATGTCCTGTTTGAATATTTCTGCTGAAAATGGCGAGATGCTTCACATACTGAAAGCACAGACTCTATCACTCACTCTACACTGATGCTGTTAATGAACCAACTGTGTTCAGTGAATGAAGACCATGAGATGCAGCTGAAAGCTCCTGACATTTCATCAAGATAGTTTGAATTGTTGTAAAACTGTTATAATACAGTTATAACTTCACCTTTTAATCAAAGTACAACATTGACCAAGAAGTTTCAATAAGTATCTATTGATTAAGTTTAATATCAAAATAAATGAAGACATTAAGATGTTTTCTACATTATCTCAATGGTTTATTCAAACAATCACTGAAATCAGGTTTAAATTATAGTAATTTTTCATGTTCTTTGGTAAATTTTCATGGATTTTTATCTTCTTGTTAAAGCTCTGAAGTCTTGCTCTGTTTAGTCCTGGATCAGGTCTAGAGGTGAGCTGGTTTTTACAAATCTGAACTGCCTGAAGATATAGAATCAGTCACATCTTTTAATTAAACTTCTTTTACATTAAATCATTTTATTACAGTCAGTCTAAAGTTTTGTTCCCTTTTCCATTTGTTTTATTTGCTGATTTAGTTTTTTTATTTTACTTATGATGTTGGTGCAGATTAAATTTGATTTAGAAACCACTGCCATTAGTATAACGACACGAGGATCAGACACATTGTTCTTCCTGCTGCTGATGCTGGTTAAAGCTTTAGTGTGTTGACTTCACTGACCTGATGAAGAAGGCGGCTGCAGCAGACGGGGGCTGACCGGTCTGGGTGGCGATGCTGTGAGCTGCTGGTTTGACGACCGTGTTCTGAGCTGAACTCTTCTCGGTCACATAGTCTCCATCTGAAGTCAAAGTCTGAGAGACGAGAGACGCAGAGTTGACTGTGAAATCTTTGGAGTGTGTGAAAAGCTCAGTCAGACATGGAGCTGGGTGATAACAACAGTCTGACAGTCGCTGTGGTTCCAGGTGCATTTCACCTCTGTCTGAACCCAGATTTACACACAACCTGGGAAAACAAAGATGGAATAAAAGTGTCTTAAATCTCTGGATTTTACCTGACTTGACACTTAAAATATATTGAAATTTTAAACTGCTTGGTCTCGTCAGTCTCGACAGTCCCAGTCTCCCGGGTTCCTTCACATCTTATATTGCAGCAGGAGCCAAAACTAGAAATACAGAGATGAAAATGTTTCACCTGCATTAAAGTGGAATTCTGAACGGTCTAATTTTAAAAGTGTTCACTTGTAAAATACAACTTTTTATGTTTTCGGACATTGTTACTAACTCTAACCATGTTTATTTGCTACCTAAACCTAACCCAGGTGTGTCTGTGTCTAATCCCACACACAGTTGCTGTCCAGCATTTTCCACCAGCTGCCATTTTGACGTCAATTTTAAAAGAGGCCTCCGTATGTGGGGGTGCGTTTACAACAAAGAGAGCACTTTCTAACAAAATCAACTGTACAGAGATCTGGTGACACGAGTGCAGGTCGCAGCACGTGATTCATGTAGTTTTCACCATTCACTGATCTTATCATGCAAGAAGAGAAATCTCCCCTGAGAAGGACATTGTTTTACTTCATGTGCATCATTTACTCTCTTACATAACTCATTTCTTTTGATTCTCTCTGCAGGTGTCGGCTGAAGCCCTGAGGATCTGTTAAAACCTGTATATCAACGACCTCTAGCAGACACAAGGCCCAGCAGCTCGTCCCGTCCCACAGGAAAACACGGTCGCCGCTGGTCATTCGTTAGCCTGATGCTCCATTAGCTGCAGGAGGAGGAAGTTCTGGATGAGGAGGTCATTAACTAATTAGTTCTGGTCATTAGCCTGATCGCTGGCATCCAAACTTCCCATTCTGCTCAATCACAATGTGGCTGCTTGGTGGAGAACTGGAGGCTCAGTGTGGATGATCCTGCTAATGACCACAGGGCGCAGAGGGCTCCCTGCTCTGCTCCTGGAAAACGTTCTAATATTTAGAATTATTTGAATATATCTGTAGATTCTACATGTTGTCTGCTTTAATGACAACATCCTAAAAACTACTGAACATAACTTTCAAACTCCCATAAATATAAAAGCAACTGTACAAATATTCACCAGTAAAGTAACAAGACACATCGGGTTCTAAACGAGGCGTCTGTCGTCTCTGTCCTCGTTCTATAAGGAGCATTTTTCCAAAGCCTCCTCTTGGTTTTCACTTCATCTCTGGGCTCAGAGCTGCAGCCTGGTTACGGTGGATTATCGTGTTAACAGGGAGTCCGTTGTTCAGCTGTTAGACCGGGACATGCTCGGCCAGTTAACAGGATTACACAGAGAGCTGCCGGCAGGACGAGACCACCGCCAGAACCAGAACACAAACCTGAACCGAATAAAATCAACCACGGACAAAATCACACAACAGCAGCACGTGAACCTAAGAACAATGTTTTAAAGACAGAGAGAATGGACTGAACCACAAACTGAACCAGATAATATTAATTTCAATAATTAATGATTAAATAGAAGACGTGTGAAGCTTCAGTCTTTTCATGTTTGTATTGGTAACTCAGATGAATTCTGGTGATGTTATTTAGACATGTAATAGTTAATAAGTGAGCAAGCGATGCATCTCTACGTTATTTGGGCCTCGACAGCTCAGTCAGAGTATAAGTACACAAGTCTGCTGCTGAGTTATTTAAACAGTGGATCTATTTTTACTGAGCATCTTTGACACACATTCGTTCATTTTCAGGTTGCAACTCAAAAGTCTCAGCCTACATTTTGCACGTGTTAACTTGCTCTGTGTTGAGCTGTGATAGCGTCTTACAGTATTTTTAAGGAGCCTGACGCCCTGCTCTGCTCACTTTCTCTATTTTCAAGCTAGAACTGTGTTGTGAGCTTCATGGAGCCTCAGCAGTTTGTACCTCTGAGGATGAACGTGGACGTCACACAGAGACAGAGCTGATTACAGTGATCTCTCTCATGAGTTTGATTTGAAGCAGATCTGGTCTTGATTCCATTCAATTCAATTCAATTCATCTTTATTTGTATAGCGCCAAATCATAACAAAGATCATCTCAAGGCACTTTACATAGCAAGGTTAAGAACCTTGCAAAATATATTGATGCTGGTTCTCAGACTCT
The DNA here is from genome assembly GCA_032362345.1 of Sandelia bainsii. Taxonomy (NCBI): domain Eukaryota; kingdom Metazoa; phylum Chordata; class Actinopteri; order Anabantiformes; family Anabantidae; genus Sandelia; species Sandelia bainsii. The sequence continues at coordinate 21,038,887 of JAUMHL010000017.1, forward strand.
GAAGGGGTCGTGGTTCCATGCGGGTGTGGAATAATGAGCAGGATAATGAAGATGTGACTTCCTGCAGTGGTCGGAGAGAGAAGCAGCTGCTGCCATCATCCCACAGAGCCGTGACTCACAGGAAGGACAGGAAATAATGTGCTGGTACATGTGAACCTGGTTTCACCTGGAGTTAGTGAAATCTGACAGATGAACACAGCAGCTGACCGTAAGTCACCATGACGTCATCCTTGAAAAGTCTGATCTCTTAGTTCAGAGTTCAGGGTCGGAGACAAAAATGTTTGTTTTCCAACAAAACTGCCAAAGATACATTTTTGATATGTAGAAATTTGGAGACTTCATTACCCATAATGCCTTTGGTAAGTTTGTTGTTTCATTTATCTGAGAATATTTTCAGATTCATTGTTGAAGGACAGAAAGATCTGTGAGGAACTGTGGATTTTTCTCTGTAACTACGACCAGCATGTGCTCTGCCTGTTATCATTCAGCGGGGGTCATGGTGGGGGTGTCACAGTGGCGGGCCGCGTATAATGATGTCACAGCGTTCGGGGTGTAAGGGCGGGTCGAAGGCGTCAAGAACACAGTCAGGGTGATGGATCTGGACTGAGCTTTATGAATTATGTAACACGCTGGAGGTCACGATGGTGGTTCTCTGAGCTTCTGTCTGCAGGTCTGCAGCACCGTGACCCCCACTAAAACCCAGCTCGTACTGGTTCCCTGCAAAATGCTTTAATTGTATGATCACATTTTCTCTCATGTTCTTTAAAGGGATTAAAGCACAGTGCTGCTGTTTTCAGTGAAGACACAGTTTTTCTCTGTGAGTCAGTGAGAATCGGTTTTCATGTAAAGTCCCTGTCACACTGACTTCAACATGTGCAGCAGCTTCCAGTGGCTGTTAGACTGGATCTGATGTTGCTGTCAAGTACTTTAACAAGTCTGATCTTATTTCCAGAGGTGGGTAGTAACGAGTTACATTTACTCCGTTACATTTACTTAAGTTTTTGAAAAAAAATGTACTTCTAAGAGTAGTTTTACTGCACCATACTTTTTACTTTTACTTGAGTAGATTTGTGAA
>JAUMHL010000017.1:21063726-21074131 GCA_032362345.1 Sandelia bainsii
TTCACTAGTAGTTTAAGAACCGATTATAACAACAGCATTATGCAGCACTGATATTCTGTCAACATACAAGAAGAAAGCTGTGGAGCTGCAGCGGAACTTAGTCTAAATTAGTGTTAAGATACCCAACAACAACAACAACAACATCACCTTTTCTTTCACTTAAGGCACCGGAGTTGGTTACGTGAAGAGTCCCAGGCATGTCCTTAGACATTTTTTTTTACACTAGGATTAACATACATACATGCACTGTTTTATAACTATTTTATTTTCATTGTTACAATTATCATTTTAAATGGCACTATAACCAAATCTAAGCCTCACAGGAGTGAACAAATGAAAAGGACAATTGTTGCCCTTCTCTCTGTGTTGGTGTGCAGCTGTGAGTTCGTGTGTGTGTCTGTCGGGGCCGGGATGTGAGCCGGTGTTAGGGCGCAAATCCACCAGCTGAGCTATAGGAGACGGTTTGCCATATGATGTTTATGATGTGTGCGCTTTATTGAATGCTGGTTTGCGCCAAGATACCAGGGCTGCTTTTTTATCCCAGTTTGTCCCGAGCCATAAATAATACATTTTTAAAACCGAAGCTGCGGGCCGGACTTAAAGAAAAACAGAAGTAAAGTTAAGCAACGAACAGTCACTGACACCTACTCACAGACTATGAAGTGATTCTCTGGTTGAACAACTCTGCAAACAAGCAGCGACATGTAGCTTCCTCCTGGGTCCTAATGCCTGCAGACTACCTACAGCAGCTTAAACAACCAGTAAGATCATTTTAATCAAAATGATAATAACTAAAACTAGACTTATTATTTATTTCAATTTATAGTCTTGCTTTTATTTGTTAAGTGAATACCTGCGCTCAGTGATATATATCTATGTATACATAATTATAAAATATTGTAATTATGTATAATTATAGGGGGGTTTGGGAACATTTTGGGGGGGCTTCAGCTCCCCCTAAATAGACCTAACGACGTCCATGCTTGCACACTAGAAACACTCTGTTTACAAAAAGCACAGCAGACAGGAGAAACATCCTGTTTCAAACTCCAACTAAACAACTACAGTGTTACCACTGATGACATGCTGTTATCTACTGATCATAAAAATGTGGTTAAAAAAAGTTTAAAGCCACAGGACAACCTGCTCTACCTCCTGTGACCGTCTAGACTGAGTGGAATCAATATGAAAACAATGAGTCAGGTGCATTAAATGTCTCAGTGAGTGAATCATCTGAGGCAGTGGGTACGATACCAGGACGTCCCATTAGAGGAATGCAGACATTGGTAATGTTAATAACCTGTGTTATGATGAGTCACTCACACAGTAATTACTGTACATTCACTGTGTCCTGCATCTTTAGAAACATACTGCATCAAAGTCGAGACAGACGACAGACTATTACTGTCTCACTGATAAAACTGACAACGCCCTGGTAGCTGAAGAGCTGCAGCACACAACATATGACAGACTCACAACATTCCTGGTTAGAGTTCAGTTTAAAAAAGTTTTTTTCCTCAAGTATACTTTATGTTGCAAATATATGTACTTGTAGTACACTTATAAGTTTACTTATAGAGAGTTAAATTGTTGAAAGGCATTCTTGGCAGAATACTTCTAATTTACTTAAATCGTAATTTGTCTAGTATCTCTGATAACAACATACAAAGTAAACTAAAAATATACTTATGCTTATTTTTAGGTTGAAAGAAGGATACTAATAGTATACTTGAACATAGTCCTTTTTCATAAGGGTTTCTTTCTCTACATATATGTATTTATTCTGGTTCTACACAGTTATCGATCAGCTAAAGACGAAAAGTTCTGTGTGAAAACAAGTTGACAACTACCTTGATTTTGTTCTTATACACCATTAAAATCAAAGTAAACTAACAGTTAATTCATTGTTTCTTAAACCTTGTAAAAGTGAGACAATGTTGTCTGTAGCATGATGACACCAACATCACCTCTATCATCAATCCAAAGAAGGTTTCTCCTTTTAAATGTCCAAACTGAATATTTTACATTTATCTAACAACTGGATTAAACTGAGCCAAGAAGACTCATTATTATGTCACTTAGTTATAACAGCTCCACGTTCTCCATTACAGTCAGGAAACACACAACGAGTTGCTGGTTTTCCATTCTGATAATAATGCTCCTGTACTTTTACTTCAGTTATTGTTTAAATGCAGTATTTTTACAGGCAGGCTGATATGTTGTACTCACCTACTGAAGAATGTTCACTGAGAGAAAGGGATAAGACTGAGAGCAGAGCTTATTTTGTTTTTATTCTCACCTACATCACCTGCAGCATCACCTGCACACCCTGCCCTGTTCCTGTACAAGCCAATCATACTTTTTAGTTTTAGTACAGGTATCTTAGTAAACATATCAGACAGTCCAACCAGTTTTTCTGCTCCTGGTGTGAGGTAATAACTTTATTTGTGTAGCACTTTTCACAACAACAGATCTTTACACAGCAACAAGGAATTTAAAGAAGAATCCAAAGTATTCCTGAGGAGGCTCAGGTCCTTTAACGTTGGCAGTACCATGCTCCTCAATATAAAACACTAAAACACAGCCACAAGAAATAGAAATAAAAATCAACTCATTAATCCAGCAAAGCTAACTGATGATGAGTCTGACATCTTCTGGTGAGGTGATCCACAGTCAGGGATTAGACAGGCTCCATGCGCTGTGAAACCAACCATTCTAAATATTATACAGGGTGTGAGCATCTCTGGTCTGTTTCAAAAATGTTGATGATTGTTTCTTCATATGCAGGAAGGATTATGGCTGATTTCAGGCAGGAGAACATCTGTGAGTCTTTTATAGGTAAAAGGTTTCCCAGTATAGGTCAAACCAAACCAGGACAAAGGTCAGAATGAACAGGAAAACTGAAAATAGTACTTGAATCAATTTTGAATAATATTTGTTGTACTAATGAAACAAGATGCTTTCACTTTGAAGGGGAAGTTTCTGAGTGAGAGACAGAGACCAGGAGAATGATCCACAGAGGTTTAATCAGGTTGTGAAGACAAAACTCCTGTAACCTGACAAACAAATGGTAAATGGTCTGCACTTATATAGTGCTATTCTACTATACTGGTTCTCAAAGCGCTTCACACTGCTTCTCATTCACCCATTCGCACACACAAGCACACACACACTCACACACCAATGGCAGAGCTGCTATGCAGCTGACCTGACACAACTTTTCTATCATGTGGTGAAGAGTGAAAATTAAAACCAAACAGATTCATCAAGTCTCAACCTGCTGGGTTCACAGGACACAATTTAGACATAGAAAAGTGTTGTACAGTTTCTACAGTTCATTAAGTGAAGAGTCAGTGTTACATCATCATTAGTCCTATAAACATCATCCTGGACCTGAACACATTGATTCTACCTGTGATCTGTCATCAACTAATCACAGATTTAATGAGAACATTTTATTTTGTAGTTTCTAGTAACAAACTCTGAGGATTTGTCTCTATCCTACGTTCTCTGTGAAGCTCTGCTGATTATTCCCAGCTGCTGCCACTAAAGTAATCAACGTCTGTTCCATAAATTCCTCTCTTTCAGTCACCTTGTCAGGTGCTCAGTCGTGCTCTCCTGTTGAGATCTACTGTTGTGTTTGTCTGTTCACCATGTTTCTAGCCTTGGTCTTCTGCCTTTATCAGAAACTTCATCTCCCACCTTGTGTTTTTATGTGAGTTGCTTGGTCTGAGTTGGAACCTAGAGATCATAGTTCTTTTTTTATTCATGCTGTTTCCTGCTTTTGCTCTTTATTTAGTTGCATTTAGTCCCCGTGTTTTCTATGGTGCCACCTTGTGTTTAGTTTCAATCTGCTGTTTTGCCTCCATCCAGAGTGATTTTAGTTCAGTCTATTCTGCCCTGTTTAATATCTCTAGATTTGTCTCTTGTTTTATTAAATCCTTTTCTACCCCAACCATGAAAGTACCTAACTGAATATACCAATAAAGGTTTCTCACAAAAGAAACATCCCAGACTTTCTTGTGAAAGGGTCAGAAACACTCAGAGGAGCATGTTTTTTTGTGCGTGTGTTGAAAAGAAAATAATATTTCAGTGGACACTAATGTATTCTGATTTCTGTTTATCAGAACAAGGACGCTGCTGGAAGATGAGACTTGTGCTTGGCCTGCTATGCTAACAGTGCTGCTAACCAACATGTAATGTAGACTTCAGTGTGTGTAGTTCAGTCTTAGGTTTACATAACGTTACAAGACACATCACACTTACTGAACAAGTCACATCTTCCTTCAGTCTAAATTAATTTTGGTAGGTGATTGAATCGGTGAATGATTAAATTAGAACTGTATTAAAAATGAGGCACAGTAAAAAGCACAAGCACTATCTTTGTGATAAAGTAACCAAGGTAAATAGTTATGTTAAAAAAATTTAAATAATGAAAAATGAAAATAAAATATTAATAATGAATAATAATATCAATCGAAATAATAATACAGAGACAACATTAAAATATATATAGCATACAATGGAAGGTGTTGGGGGGTTTGATATGTTATTGCAACCGTTGACTTCCGCTATGACTCCACTTGCTCATAAAATTTTCCTCCCAGTATAAATGTGTCCCACCTGGCTGTGCCCTGTAATAGCAAGATTGTGAGACACACCCACAACAGCATGAGAGCTGAGACAGCATTTTGGCTGCACCTGGTTTGAGAAAAGTAGGGTCCATGGTGGTGTAACAGTTCTCACAAAATATTCAATAACATACTAATACATTTACATTTTCAAAAATTTTAGAGGTGCTTAAATGCATTTATAAATACATTTGTATTAGTAATAAATATGATAACACCATAAAACTGTTAAGTAGGATAGGCTGTTGTGGTGCTTCTGCAGAACATTTTAACTTCACTACAGCCACCTTCAGCTGTTGCTTATTCGTGGGTCTTTCTGACTTCAGTTTTGTCTTCAGATAGTGAAAAGCTGCACTGTCGTATTAACATCAGGTGACTGATTTGGCCAATGAAGAATATTCCATTTATTTGCCTTCAAAAAGTCTTGGGTAGCCTTATGTTTTAGGTCATTATCCATCTGCAGTATGAACCGGCTGTTTTGCAGCATTTGTCTGAATCTGAGCAGAGAGTATAGACCTATACACCTCAGAATTCATCCTAATACTTTTATCAGTTGTCAGGTCATCATTAAACACTGTGGTTCCATTGGTGGCTATTCATGCCCATACCATAACACTGCTTCCACCATGTTTGACACATGATGTGATAGCTTTGGATCATGAACCAATCTTGGCTTCATCAGACTAGAACATCTTATTCCAGAACTGGTCTGCCTTTTTTTAGGAGGTTTCTGGCAAAGTCTAATCTGTCCTTTCTATTGTTGAATGTTACCAGTGTTACCTGTGTGAAGAGTCAGTTTTTACATTAATAAAGTTGTCTCATGACTGTTTACTTTGACAATGACACACCTACTCAAGAGTGTTGTTGACTTGACTAGATGTTGTGAAAGGGTTTTTGTTCACCATGGACAGAACCCTGCAGTTATCCCCTTTAGTGGTCTTCCATGGTCTTTTGCTGTTGATTCCTTCTTTCTAAGAATGTTCCAAATTGTTTCACTGGCCTCTACCGATATTTCTGCTATCTTGCTGATGGGTTTAATCAGCCTTTATTGTCACATTTACATGTCACATTTAACCCATCACCTCTGGGGGGAGCGGTGGGCAGCCACAGGGGGCCACCCAGGGAGCTAATGCTGAGTGTCTTACTCAACGACACACCTGGTGTGTGGGCTGGGATTTGATCCTGTCACTTTCTGCATCGATTTGCTTGCTTAAGTGGGACTGTTGGGTTTTCTACATAATTCTGTATACACTTATATTCTGTGTAAGGTCTTAAACCTTAAAATGTAAAGCGCCTTGAGATGACTCTGTTGTGATTTGGTGATATATAAATTAAATTTAATTGAATTGAATTTCTGTATCCCAGTCTGATTCTTTTACCCATTGAGCCACCAGGACACGTACTGGTCATTTACTGTGTTTTCTCAGCATCCATCACTTAAATAAATACCTCTTTGGACCTCATGTTGAGAGTTCCAGTGAACAGCTACCACATGCCCATGTAAGACTCAGAACTACCTCTGGGCCTACTTGATTACTTATGGAGTAATGAGGGAACAGGTGGGTGGGGGGTGAAAATGGCTGTAATTCCTGTATGGTTAATGCCACAGTTTTAAACCCTTTTTATCAGAGTCGAAAGTCTTGACTTGTTTGGTTTTTGTATCTTTAATTCATAGCTCTGTATCCTGTGATGATAATTTGTCCTGTCTGTTACTCATTTCCTCATCTTATTATCATTTCTGCCACCTCCCTGATGTTCTCAACCTCTTATACCAAGTTTTTTTCTTCCTTTGTTGATCAGGTTGTTTTCCAGCCGCTCTCTTGGTTTCTTTCCTGATATTGATTTTTTCAGCCTTTATTTATATAATTGCCCCCATCCTAAGAAAGTTTAGTTGTCTTGAGTCAGGTTTTGATCTTCTTTACATCGTCAAGGTCTGATCTTTATTTAAAAAAACATGTTGAGAATGTTCATAATGTCCAGTACAATGGAGAAAAAAACCTTCACCAGTAGTTTCAACAGTAGTAATATTGCAGTGGCAGTAATAGTGGACTAAGCAAAATAAGTTCATATAGCACATTCTACACATGCAACAGAGATTAAAGAAAAGAACTGTGTGATTTGAGTAATGGGGGGCTGTGCCCCAGTAGACCTGGCACAGACCCTGGTGTGAATGCATGCCTTCCTCTGAACATGGAGCTGAGTCCTTGAGCAGCCATAGACTTGCAGCTGATCCAGCTCCTTTTCATTTGTTTCAGTCTCACACAGTCAATCAATAAATCTAAATTAATTATATTTACAAGTCAGTTCCTGTGTAAGTGTAGCTCCTAATAATCTGATCTGATCGACTTGTTCCAGCTCAGAGTTTTGTACTGAGAGACTGAGACCAGTGGATATTCTCTCCCTGTTTCCAATAGTCATTGTTTTACACTTAGAAGTGTTTAAAATCATCCTGTTTTCATTGACCCAGTCACACACAGCCTGTAACTCAACTCCTAACACATCGATTAGCTCACGGTCACGATGAGCTGAGTAGTAAAGTGTCACATCATCTTCATACATGATGACAGTAGACTGTTTTAAAACACAGTGTAAATCATTAGTGAAGATACAGAAGAGCAGAGGACCCAGGCAACTGCCCTGTGGTAACCCACAGTCAGTGTTTATCCACTCAAAGAAACTGCCGTTGTAGCAAACAGTTTGTTTTCTACAGAACAGGTAACTTTTCATAAGAGAAAGAGCTGAATCAGAAAAACCATAAAGTTTCAGTTTGTCAAGCAGCAAATCATGACTAATGAGACAGAATGCATCACTGAAATCCAGCTTCACAGCTCCAACTAATTTGTTGTTAAGTTCTTTATACCACTTGGATGCCATATGTTTCAGAGTAGTCTTTGTGGAAAAACCTGGTCTGTAGGCATATTGACTCTGAGTAAACAGTTTGTTCTTCTCAAAGTACTGCTGAATCTGTTTACACATAATTTTCTCCATGATTTTGCTTAAGACAGGAAGTAAACTAACAGGTCTGCTGTTCTCTGCTCTGTTATTCGGGATTATTTCTGATTTGTTCCACTGAAATGGAAAAACACCACCTCTGAGGCATTTATTCAGTATGTGCTGTACTGAATCAGGGCTGTGCTCAGCAGCTGTTTCAAGCAGTCTGGCATACAGATCATCTGTCCCTGCAGAAATACCATCTCTGAGTGATAACAACTCACTTTTAACCATTTCAACATCAGCATCCTCAAAACTGAATGAACACCTTTTGTCTTTCACAATACTCTGTTTTATGAAAGAACCTGACAAAGACAGACATTCATGCCTGGCTACATCAGAATTTAATTCCATTGCCCATTGTCTCACAGTGACTCCAACAACATTATGATCACTACAACCTGTGGCTGTTGAGGTCAAATTAGAGCAAAGGCCTGGAACATTTGTATAGATGTGATCAATGCACGTTGACGTCTGTTGACCAGATGAGTTTATCGTCACCCTGGTAGGAAGCGTCATGACCTGGGTCAGACCAAACTTAAAGGAAACAAAAGCAATTTTGTCTCTCTGAGGAGAATCTGAAAGCCAATCAATGTTAAAGTCCCCCAGTAGGAAAATATCTCTTTTTTCCTGAGACACCTTCTCTATTGTTCTTAAAATTTGAAACAAATACCTTTTCTTGGCACCTGGTGGTCTGTAACAACAACCCACTAAAACTAGTTTATCACCAGGCAGTTGAATCTGAACCCAAATCATCTCTATATCAGGGAGCATTAAGTCAGGCCGTTCATCAACTTTAATTTCTTCATGTGGAATCTGTTCGTTAACATAAAGAGCTACACCGCCCCCACGACTCTTTCTGTCCTTCCTGTACAGTTTGTAACTTCTGATGTCTAATTCATCATCCTTAACAGTGTCACTTAACTTAGTTTCAGAAAGAGCAAACACATGTATCTGATGAAGTATTAATATATGATTAATGTCATCAATCTTGTTTCTGAGACCATTTATGTTCAGATGAGCTATAGATAATAATTCTTCATCCACAGAATCAGGAATGGGATCTGAACTGGCCATAGTTAAAACAACAGTGATAAACAGGTTATTTGGTTAATAGATGTTCACACACTGACACAGCAGTCTGTTGGTCTGTCAGTGATTAGTGACGTGTTGCAGTGACTCGGTGACTTGTATCTCTGACAGCACTTAGCTGAGGACTCAGTTCATCAAGTCTTCAGGTCTTTGTGGATGTAAAGTGTAGAACAGCAGCAGCTCCTCTCTGATCCCTGTATCATCCACCTCTGCACAAACCTTCAGTCTCACTTCTCTTCACTGTAATAAGACACAGACACCACAGCTGTTAGAATAAAACAAAATCTGAATGTGAGGTGATCAAAGTCGTGATGCTGATCAGATAATAACTTTCAAATAACAGTTTAGAATGAAAACCTATGAGGTGTCACTTCTCTGATACTGTGGGATGAGGACTGATGAGGTTGACTGCTCCCTCTCTTCATTTACTGTCTAGCTCTCTCGACCACTGCTACTCACCCTCTTTCTCTTGCTCTTGTTTTTTCTCCCAGCAATGGAAAAATCTTACTTTTTGTTCTCCTGTGTGTTGTAAAAAGTCAGGTTAGCAACTTTAATATCAGAAGTTGTTTGGCTGTGTTTCACCATTTCACAAAATTGCCTCCAGTGATCACAATGTTAGTGTCGTCTGCAAACATCATCTTCCAGGGAGACTCTGGTCTGATCTCCAATCTGCTCAACATGAGCTGTAATTAGCTGGGAAACCAGAACTGTTTAAAATCAACACTGGACACCTTCAGGGTGTTTTTTAGTTTACTGGAAAACAAGTGGACAAATGAGATTTGTGTGAAGTGCAGCGTTCCACCAATATAACAGGGTTTATGTCTGTACTGCAGATCAGCAGCTGAAGTTCCTCTGCACTTCCACCAGACTGACTCAAAGAATCTACTCAAGCTGGGGGAGACTGAATCCTGTTTCTCCAACAACTTCAAGCTGAAACACAAAGAAAAAACTTGCAAACAAAAATGTATGGAACTTCCGTCTTCCAAGCTCCGAACCAGCAACAACAATAACCACACCCCTCAAAGAATTTATTTCTCAGAATTAGGAACTGGATATTTTGACTACAGTAACACCATGAAACTGAATTAATTAAGCTAAAATTACTTCTTTAAATAAAGATCAAACTAAAGAAAAATCAATTATCTAAAACTCTTAATGCTTTATCTACATGTAAAATGCAGTTTCAGCAGCTCATAGAGTCTCATGTGAACCTCACACAGACTTTTGTATTGATACCAGTGTTGTGTTCACTTGAACACTAGAAACACAGCACAACACAAAAGAGTACAGCAGACCTGAGAAAACTCTGTTCAGAACTCAAACAGAATGACAACAGTGTTACCATTGTTTTCATTTGTTGATCATTAAAACGTGGTTAAAACCACAGGACGACCTTCTCTACATCCTGAACTGTGACTAAGTGGAATCAATAGGGAAACAATGAGTCAGCTGCATTAAATGTCCCAGTTAATGAATCATCTCATGCAGCAGGTACGATACCAGGACGTCCCATTAGAGGAATGCAGCTGTTGGTGATGTTACTAAATACACCTGTGATATGATGAGTCATAATGTTTATTGTGGTAAAATCCATAACACAGTCATTGCTGTACATTCACTGTGTCCTGTTTCACTATAAAACAAAGATAGAAGTAACAGACAGAATGTCTCTGTGGGGGCGGGGGGGGGGG
>JAUMHL010000017.1:21098112-21117922 GCA_032362345.1 Sandelia bainsii
TAAGAGTGAGGCTCTCAAATGAATTATAACTATGTTTAGGTCTGGGGTTGATTATTAAGCTGGAGTTGTAGATTGCTATTCCTCCAAAGACACGTGTGTTACATGTTGTGTGTACAAGGTCAAATTAGGTCGTATTCATAATACTCATCATAGCAATAATCTGATTTGTTGAACATAATTTCTGCCTCTGAGAAAGTCCGTCTTCTTCTTCTGTGGTAAACAAAGACAGGACAGAGAAAACATCTACTTTTTTACTTTTTTTACTGTTAAACTAAACTTTAGTCTTCTGGCTTGATAGATGCACGACACCCAGCGGAGAAACCACAAACCAAAGGAACTGAAGAATAAAAGTTCTCAGGACAGAAGGCTTCAGTCCGCTCTATAAAACCACATTTCATTTAATCATCATTAATCATTTTTGTAATAGTGAAACAAAACTGACATGAGAGTGAACACTAAACTCTCAGCAAACAGACACTGAGAAACTTTAGACAGCAACAGTAAAATGTTAACATCAATCTCAAACCTGAATTCATCCTCATCATCAACTCCTGAGTCCAGAGTCGAAAGTAAGAATCGTAATCGAGTGACGCATGAAAGAAGCTGTGCAGGTGAGGGTGGAACGACCGTCCCTCAGAGGACTTACTCAAACAGCTTCTGTATCTTTTGGTGACCTGGTACAGTTTTACAGCACAATCATTTATACACGAGCACAGAACACTAACAAACAAAGTCCTGTCTGTCAAACACTATTCACAAATTTACTTCAAGAACTTAAATACCAAATAAATATATTTCATCTGATATCTGTTACCACTGGTTTAACTGTGAGATGTCCCCACTCTCTTCAGTTCACGTTTATTATCACCATGAAACTCTGGATATTGTTAGAGACTGTTGTGAGATTATTCTGGGAGGACGTTCACACAACTCAGTTTTAAAGAATCTAACCTGTGTCACCAGCTTATTTCTGGACTGTAGATCCTCTATAATATTTTTGTGTTGAATGTGGTGCATTTTGGAACACGTGTCGTTTTATGATTAATGTGTGTTATCGTGTCCTTTTTCACTAAGATAAGACTTCCTTTTTTCCAGAGAGGAAAATGTGCACGTTACAGCTGCACAGTGACAGTTAAAGAAAACAATGAGCAACATAAAAAAGAAATATCAAACTACTCGGTTTACAATACCTGCAGAAACTCATTGAATCATGGTGGATTCACGTCAAAGTTAAAACAGATTTCTACAAAATAATATGTGAATAATAACTGAAAATAAGTGATTGCATAAATGTAATGCAGTTTGTGCAGAAACAGTCCACTTACTTTTTCTTAGAACGTTACTGTGAGACAGAAGTAAACTTATCTACCACTGAGCAGACTGACAAAACTAAATTAAAACTCCACTTACTGGATTTTCAGGTTTTCCTCTTCAGCTATCTCGGTTATACTTAAAGTTTCCCTGAGTATTTTTATGACGGAGCTCGTGGTTCCAGTTCTGTTTGTATGGAGTGATCCTGCTGTGGTGGAACCAAGTTCAGAGTTTTCAGTTCCACAGACAGAGCATCCTCTAACTCTGTGAAGCTGTCTCCTTCTGAAGAACCTGTTCCCTCATTAATACATGGGAAAGGTTTGTTACCTCAGTCCTGTGGTCACTAACAGTCCTGCACCAGGAACTGAAACCTTAAATTTTATATTTGGTTTCAGTAACTACATGAATCCTGTGACTCACTGACACCAAACTGTTAGTTCCTTCTTCTGATTTGCTTTTCCAGACTTTTCCTGCAGCCTCCTTCAGCTGTTGTTTGTTTTGGGGGGATTCTCCCATTAATTCCCTGTTCAGCAGGTGAAACACATGTAAAGATCTGGTGACTGACTCGTCCAGTCTAAAACCTTCCCGTTTCCTCTGATGTGGTCCAGTCTGTGAGCAGACACAGTAAAAAGAGTAAGATCTTTATAATCAATACTTTATCAATCCCCTTGGGGAAATTATTTGTGGACAGTCTGTCCCCTTTGAGGCATGGAGGGTGAGGGTTTCAGTGTCTTATCCAAGGACACCTCGACATGTAGCCTGCCAGGACTGGGAATCGAACTGCTCATATATAAATTAAAGCTAAATGATGTCACATGACGTCTAATGAAGCCTTCAACCACATCCCATAATATTCTGGGTCTGTAACAGAGCCTGGAGAAAAAAATACTGTGTTTTATAATCCCAGTGATGTTAAAGCGCCACCTGCTGGTTGGATCTGCCTTCATGGTCTGAGCTCTGTCACCTTTACTGGATGAGTGAGACAGAGTGAGAGTGACCTCTGCTGGTGAGATGATCCATCTCCTCACTGAACAGGAACCAAACCTGAGTCCAGAGGTGGAAAAACATTTATTTACAAAACTTTACTTTTCCATCGATGAAAAAACAGACGTCTATGTACAAAACACAAAAGTTCAGATAGTTTCACAGTGAAACACAAAAATGACGACGTCACGACTAAACCAGACACTCACTGATAAATAATCAATAACATCTCAATGGTAAACTCATCATCAATGAACTTGTTCCTACATTTAAAGGACCATACCACTGTTTTCCCCATGATTTACTCCTTCAAAATAAGAGTTTCAGCTGTGAGCACTTTATTAAATGTTTTTCACTATTTCACCTTAAAAACAGCTTCTCCTGTTTACATGATGCGTATGAAAAGAGGTTTGTGACTGACGTTTGTGAATTTACTGGAGAAATGTTAAATCTGCTGATTGATTCTCTGCAGAACGAACTGATGAAGAATGTGTAGTAAACAGTGATAAACCGCGGTATGATCCTTTAAAGGGAGAAAACAGAGTCTGTGGTAAATGATCAGTGCTGAGAGCAGCTGCTCGCTCTGTCAGAGAGGACGGTTCACTGTGACCTGATGCTGAACACATCTCATCCCTGGGGGAGGGGGTCACTGACCTAAAACATCAGTGAAAAAGAAGCTGGTGAAATTCATCAGTGAGTCGATCGACCGATTGATCGATCACTCAGATTGTCTCTAAGAGGAAACGCAGTTCATCAATCAAACCAAGGCACGGCTGCTCCTTTAACACTGCGTCACACATACAGGTACGAGGCAGGTGATTTACATCCTCTACTCTGATTGGACGCTTGTTTTCTGACTCACAGACACATCAACAATGTCAGAGGTTTGCTTTTGATTCCTTCTGTCCTTCACTCTATCTAATAAACTGAGGGTGTTTTGTTCTGAACCCTGTGGACCAGTTTCTAAACCTGCTCCAGTTTCCTTTCACACAGAAAAACCAGAACGCTGCACTACAGTTATGTCCACTCGAATCTGTGGTGGGAATAAGAACGTAAATGCAGGAAGAAGATTCTGTTCTGTACTGATGAATGTTCCTGCATGGTCCAACTGCACAACTGGTCTTTGCTCAGAACCGTGGTGATGGATCCTGCAGCAGAGGCTGAATGAACTTCAAACAGCACTTCACACTCTGACCTGATGTCAACTGGACGTTTAACGAAAACTGCTGATTTAGACCAGATCAGATCAAGTACTGAACACAAACCAGACTGAGACCACATCCAGTACAGGGTTTCAGACCAGCTGTATGTGTTCAGACCTGCCCCTGAACTTTCCCCTGTAGAGCAGCCGCGCTCCCTCTGAATCTGAACTGGTTCAGGCTTTTGAATCTGTATGTGTGAACCACTGTGAAGCTTCAGCAGTTCTGGGTCTCACAGAGTCTGAGCTCAGCATTTCATACGTCACAGCTGCAGGATGAAGTGAAACATTCACATCCAAACAGACACAAACTCAGTTTTCACCTGCATCAACATCATATGTCGACTAAACCACATCATGTGGACAGTGCCAAAAAGAACTGATGCTGTAGTTACACAGTCCCACGTCTCTGCAGAACATCGTCTTCTCCACCAGGGTTTCAGAAGTTCCCTGTTGGCTGATGTGGGGGTGGAGACAATCAGGTGTAACGTCTCTGCTGGTTCCTGTTTATGGAAAGAGTCAGAGACCAGTAACATGGAAGTTAACGAGAAAATGATGTGAAGATGTGAAGGTTTAGAGCTGCAGACATCGAATCATCTGCTGATTGTTTCAGAACCAAGGTGACGTCTTCAGATGTCAGATGTCTTTTGTTTGCCAAACAGTCCAGAACCAGAAACTCGGTCAGCCGGGAAACCAGTGAACCAAGAGACCAGTAAACGTTCTGTCCACAGCACCACACTATGATCACATGACACACTCACTGACACCTGCACAGGTACAGAACCAGCAGACAGCAGCAGAGACACAAACAGAACCACGACAGAGAGAACATCCACGTTTGTCTTGTCACCACCTGGTGCTCAGTCACTCGACGGGGACGCCGTCCACGCTCTCCTGGGAGATCTCAGAGTCCAGGGAGTAGCAGGAGCTGCCATTGTCCTGAGTGTCCCTGTTGGCATCTTCGGAAAGTGTGGCGGCGCCGGCCGAGGCCCCGCCGCCCCCTCCGGGCTCCGCAGTTCCCTCACAGAAGTGGGCCGAGGCCTGGAAGAGCTGGCTGCACAGGCGGTTGTAGCGGTGGTAGCGGGACGGTTTGCCCGTGTGGGTGTACATGTGCTCCTGCAGCTGGCTCTTGTGGGAGAAGCGCAGGCTGCAGACGGCGCAGGCGATCTTACGTTTGCGTGAGTGCAAGACGGCCGGGGTGGGGCTCCCCCCTCCGCCTCCCCCTACACCCCCCCGGCTCCTCCTCAGCTCTGCAGCCAGCTGGTTTGCCAGAGCCTGACTCTGTCTCAGCGCCTCCTCCAGACATCCAGCGTCCAGCTGCTCCTGGGTCCCTGGTGGCCCCTCTTCCACACCGGCCTCCAGCTCTCCGCCCTGCGACAGCCCCTCCATCAGGCGGGTGGGGTCCAGGGCGTGGCTGAACAGGTGCTCCCGGAGACCTTCAGGGGAGGAGCAGCGCTCGCCACAGCGGGGACACAGCAGGACCAGGGATCGGTCTTTGAACAAGAGACTCTGACTGGGACTGCTGCTCTGAGATGGAGACCCCACCCCAGGAACCTCCTCCCCTTCACCATCCTCCGCCTCCTCCTCCACCCGCTCCTGCTTGATGCGAGCTGAGATGTCAGAGTCGTCTCCAGACGCCACGGAGCAGACGTTGCGAAGTGCTGAGGCCTGGCGCTCTGACGGGACACCTTCTAGTCCGACAGCCAGGGACAGCTGGGAGTGGGACCGCCCCCCCCGGCCCGTGGAGCGTACATCCTCAGGGGCCCCACAGGACACAGTGGTGGTCTTAGGAACACCCGGCACCTCCTTGTTGGCCAGCTGGGATGAGATCTGGATGCCATACAGGTTGGACATGCGGATCACGTCTGTGGCAGCGTCCGCGGCTCCCTCTCCAGGTTTCCGACACAGCTGGTAAGCATGCAGGAACTTGATGCCATCCTGCAGCCGGCTCTGGTCCACTGGCTGTTTGGGGCACATGCCAGTGTACATGATGTGCAGCAGGTAGCTGAAGACGTCCGGCTGGATGTCGGTGGGCTGGATCTTTATACACTCACTGAGGACACAGAGACATGAGACGGTGAAAACAACATCTGCTCCTGACCTGCTTCACCTGTTTTTCCCTGACACACAGGAGCTCTCACTGAAAATCAGAATGTGATCTGACTTCAGTGCTGTGTGAAAAATGCAGCAGAAACAATAAGCTGAACCGGACTCAACTTTCCAATTAAATATATGTAAGTTTCCAGTCTGGATTACTGCTGCTAACATGCACATCCTGTCTCTACTGTTTATCTCACAGCTCTGAAATCCTGGATCAGATTTTCCTATTCAGTGTTTCGCTGTCTAATAACCGACGTCTTGCTCTAAACCCATGACTGGGTTTGTTGGTCTGAATCCCTGACAGAGGTTTTAATGTCTGTTTCTTTAGATGTGAAGGAAAAAAGCTCAGCTAATGAAAAATAGTCTAACAGAAACTACGTTATCAATGCACTACCCATGTGTGACTACTCATAAACAAAAAAACCTCTGTAGCTTTTCTATAGCTTCAGGTGTTTGTGTTAGTGGTCCTGCCCCCCCTCCCTGACCTGGACTGGTGGATGAAGATCATCTTGAAGTAGTTGGAGAAGGCGGCGAGCACGGCTCGGTGAGCTTTAAAGTAGACGTTTCCGATGGCGACGGTGCAGTCGCACAGGAAGCCAAACTCTCTCTGAACGTTGAGCTGCTGCAGCAAGAAGAGGCTGTGAGACGGCACCTCCATGACCCCCCAGGAACTGACCCCCTCTGCAAGAGATGAGACCAACAGCAGAGGAGCTGAAACAGCATTCACCTTTTAACATGACTGTCAATAGTTAATAAAATCAGCGCTGTAAGAATTGAAGGTGTAGTTGCTGCAGTACCTGGTTATTCCACCAGGTGGTGCCTCTTACTGTTTAATGGGATGGAGTCATGAATAAGAAAACAGGTACTGCTGCTCCCATGTGAGGGTCTACAGGCGTGAGGGGTCTACAGGTGTGTGAGGGCCTACAGGCGTGAGGGGTCTACAGGCGTGTGAGGGTCTACAGGCGTGTGAGGGTCTACATGCGTGAAAGGTCTACAGGTGTGTGAGGGTCTACGGGCGTGAGGGGTCTACAGGTGTGTGAGGGTCTACGGGCGTGAGGGGTCTACAGGTGTGTGAGGGTCTACAGGCGTGTGAGGGGTCTACAGGTGTGTGAGGGTCTACAGGCGTGTGAGGGGTCTACAGGCGTGTGAGGGTCTACGGGCGTGAGGGGTCTACAGGCGTGTGAGGGTCTACAGGCGTGTGAGGGGTCTACAGGTGTGTGAGGGTCTACAGGCGTGTGAGGGTCTACAGGCGTGAGGGGTCTACATTCACAGCTAGAGTCTGTGCTGAGACCAGGATGAGGTACTGGTCCTGATACTGGTGGACCGGTCCTGGTCAGAGCTCAGTACGTGTGACAGAACCTGTCAGTGGTTACCTGAGCAGGTGCTGCGGACTAAACCCAGAAAAGGTTTGAGTCAGACGACACACACACACAGCCCCCTGCAAGACCCGTGTGTGTGCAGAGTCAGCGCTATGGACGGGCCATAGGGGGCCAGGCCCGTCCAATCAAGTTCGTGTGCCCCCTCAGATGAAATCCCTCACTGACAAAAGAAATGTGAAATACATTTACAGCTATACAGCTAACCTCTCTCTAGCCTATTAAAAACAACTACCATATTCACGTTATTTGATCATCCAATCAGTGTTATTACAGGGCGACCTTGTAGTTAGGTAGAGGTGTCAGGTGGGCGGTACTAATGTGGAGACTTTCTTCGCGGTAAGGAAAGCTAGCTCAGATGCTAAAAGCCAGTGTTTCGCTAAGTAAATGAAAATTGAGATCAGAAAGTGGTTTGGAAAAGCGTCCACATCAGGAATATACCACAGCAGTGACCGCCAAGTACAGGCTAACGAATCGGCTAACAATAACTCCGCAATTACTGCACCTGACCCTAAGATATATTCTGTTATCTACGCAGAAAACTTCAGTCTTCTCAGTTAAAAATGTGATCCAGCTTTCACTACCAAAGGATTCACCGACTGGAGACACGCAGTAGAAACCAATAAGGGACTTAACAGACTCAGGACTTCCAAGGAACATTTGGCTTGTTTTAGTTTGTGCAAAGAAAAGTGGAAAGGTGTCATGTTGGGGAGATTTAGCAACTGTAGCAGGTGTTGTGCCAGAAAAAGCACCCCCATCAGTGTGGACCCCCTCCTATCTCCCACTAGGAAAGTGTCACATCCATGAAACTTACGCCACTAACCAGCATCACTACTACAAGCTTACTCTCAAAATTATTCAATTCTGGGACGAATAGAAACCGTATGTTTAGGGGGGTGCATTTTGTGGCAGGCAAGTCTGCCATGAAATGCACCCTCCTAAAGATATAATTCATTTGAAGCACCCACTGTGATTATCTTTACGTTCAAGAGAGGTTTCCTGGATCTCGATTCACTAAATACATAAATGCGTTTTTCTATGTTCGTGTTTTGTACGTTTGGTTGTGTTTTTAAAGCGATGTAATGCGACAGGGGTTCCATTTCTTGCATCTTTTCTTATTTCTCCAAGAAAGATATCCTGGATGTGGATGTTAATTTAACAATGGTGTTTTTGTTTGTAAATGTTTTTAGTGGTTTGTTGTGTTTTTAAGGCGATTTTAAAGTTTTTAAAGCGATTTTAATGTGTTTAAAGCGCGTTTAGACGACGGGGGTGCAGGGGTGCTTTCTCTGGCACACCTGTGACTCCAGCTCTTCTAATGGTGAGTTCAATAATCCACATGTGTGCCAAATGTCCGTCCCGCTTTGTACACTCTGCAATTTAAGAGTTTTACAGTTTGCACTTTTGTAATTGTGGCTACTCAGGGTCAGAGCAGATACTGTATGGCTGTATATTCATGTATACCGGTGCTTGGTGTGGTTTAACAGATGGCTCTTTAATTTGTCGTGTAGTGTGTACATGTACATTACATGTGCTTTTATATACAGTTATGTTGGGTGTTACTATAGCGTGAGTGTGAGCACACCTGTGTACTGACAGTGTATTTAGCCGACCTCTGTTTACTCTACGTTTAATATTCTGTCATGTAAGATAATAATAACAATAATAATAATACACAATACAACGGAAAAGTGCCGCTGTCAAAATTAATTGCCCGTCCGTTAAGAAAGCGCTGGCACCGACCCTGTGTGTGTGTGTCAACATCACACCTGTTCTTCAACAATCTGTCGCAGTTTATTCATCGGGGCCCCGGGGCCCCTCAGCGTTCACCCTGACCAGTTTCAACCGCTGACGTCACGCCATCAGCAGCGCCTGAGCTCAGGTGTTATAAAACCTGCACAGGTGAGGTCACGCCTTGACCTATGACCTCAGTGAAGGTCACATGCACGTGCAGCTGCAGCCGAGATGCAAACACGGGGGTGGGCGGCGGTGTGGAGGGAGGGTTCTGTGTGTTCAGAAAACGAGTCTGATCCAAACACACCGGGTTCCGGACACCCGCGAGACCAAAACAACGCCACCGCTCCGCGCGTGCACGTCGCGTCGCGCGCGCCGGGCTGCAGCCTCCTCCATCCTCCGTCTCATCCACATTCAGCAGCACGCACGTCCTCTTTCACCTACACGCGCACAGGCGCGTGCGCAGCCCCCGCCATCTCGTGCACCCCCGCCTCTGTGTGTGTGTGTCGTGCACGCGCGCTGTGACCGCGGCCGTTAATCAGACTCTTACCGCAGAAATGTGCAGATTGTCTCAGGATCCGGAGCCGATTTGTTGCTGCAGACAGGATCTCGCACAAAGCCGCATCAAGTCTCGCGAGAGAACGGGTCAAAGGGGCCGATCACGTGACCCGCGGTCTGACAGCATGTATTTAATAATTAATAAATGATTTGTTAATTTATCGACACATTCTGAACCTTATAACGACAGAAATAGTGAGTAAAAACACGTATAACGTTTTACTGTGTGAAATAAAGAAAGTGCTCAGTGTGTGTGGAACAGAAAGAAAAATCAGGTTCTAACATCATGTTCTGTAAAAAACTCAAATCATCCAGCAATGTAAAAGAAAATCCTCTTTAGAAATTCTCATTTATAATAAACTGCACAATGATTAGTGGAGAAATGACAAATTAAAAACAAACCTCAAATATAGAACAATCTAATTTTACTCTGACATATGTAAAATCCTAATACAGCTAAATACTGAGTTGGTGCGAATAGAAAAGTTCAATTAACTACACAGATCAATAGTAATAACAGACAACATGTTATTGATGTAAAAAAACAGCGGAGTGAAATAAAACCGAGTGAGATATCTCCACTTCGTCAAATCTCTGATCTCAGCTTGGTGTTTGATCCTGAAAATCATGTCAGAGTGAGACCTCTTTACTGGCTCCTCGTCTCTAACATCAAGTCGGACAGAAAATATGAGGTACCACTTCCGGTGATGATTTTCACAATAAGATAAATATTTGCATAGATTCAAATTTAGTAAAAATATATTATCCTTATATTATCCACTATTAGCATATTTTCCTGCACACTTTCTGCATTTTATTTTATAATCCTGGGCTGGTTCTCGCACTTTGATTTAAGACAGGTAATTAAACTCAACTAATAGGGGTGGCTGTGGCTCAGGAGGTAGAGCAGTCAACTGCCAAACACAGGATTGGTGGTTCAATTCCCAGCTCCTCCTGTGTCATATGTTGAAATGTCCTTTTTTAATCTGACAAAGAAACACGTTTCATTTGCATGTGTGTTTATTCAAACAGACGACAGAAACTAAACTCTGTAACAGCTGTAATTAAGTTTTATTTTGAAGGACAGTGATTTGACCGGAAGTCGTTTGTTTCTTCTTCTTCTTCTTCTGCTTCCTGACGGTGTCGCACTTGACGTAGCGGCAGTCTGTGCGGAAGTTCTTTCATCCTGCAGGAGAAGAAGAAGAAGGGGCTTCTCCTTCGTCTCAACTTTCCGCCTGAACGCAACAAACCCGCGGACACCAAACCTCCGGAGCCCCGGGGACGTTCACACAAACCCGCCGCCGACTGCAGCAGCTCCTCCGCCGGCCTCCGGTACCTACGGTGAGTCGACGACTTTCTGTCCGGCCCTCAGAGCCGCCTGGCCGGGAAAACTACAGAAAAATCCCCGCGGCCTGTTGGTCTCGGTGTTAGCTGAATGCGGGTGGTAGTGCGGGGGTGGCGGGGCTGTTTGCGGGAGAGATATCGCTGAAAGACAATTCATAGCATTTATAGCTACTACATCCGTAATGGCGTTTCAAAATAAAGGCACCGGCAATGAATCCACCTGTTAAGTTCGTCTTTAAGATCTTCAACTGACCTTATTTACTGACTAGTATTTAACTAAACTAAATTTACTGTGATTTTCGTCCATGAAAGGTTTCACAGAACCAACTTTTAAACAGTTTTATTACGTGTAGGTTTGCATCTGTTTTATTTTGTAAGTTTTTCAGCCCTACCTTCCGGCCTCGGGATGCTAACAGCGGCTAGCTTAACAAGCTAACCGCCGTGGTGCTGTAATCTCCATTTTAGCTCGGCCTCTCCCTTCTGCCTGCTCCAACCAGCCTCTCCGCCGCTGTGTTATCTCTACCCGCTTCTCACGGGTCTTTGTCGGTGTCTCACAGCCGGGTGAATGCGTGAATGTCCCCCCGCGCGGGCATGTGGGGGCGGACGGGGAGCTGACAATAAGCGGAGCCGCAGTGACTCGAACGTCTCTTATTTTGCACATCTGGTGCGGTGGAGAAATTCAGCCGTAAACACCACGAATTGAAACTGATGAGTTCAGTGTAAATGTGAAGAATTTTAACTTCAGTTTAGTTTTAATACGGTAAACTCCTGCTGTTAAAGTGGACTCAGAACTTTATTTCAGACTAGTTTGCTGTCAGAGAAGAATAATCAGTTACACTTAGCTGCTTTTCTGTGAAGTTTCACTTGGTTTTATAACGTTTATAATTAGCTTTCATGAATGCAGCAGATATGATCTCTGTCATCTGCTATAATCAGCTCCCAGTTTGTGATCATAGCGCTGATGGTGATGATAATTTTCTTGGAGCTGTGGCTCTGATCAGGTGTCAGCAGGTGTGACAGGAGGCGGAGCTGTGTGATCAGGTGTGTTTGGTGTAGACCTGCACCTGCTGCTTTTAGAAATCCCGTCCGATGGACAGGATGGTTTCTGCTTCTAGTAAACAGCAACTGAAACCTGTTGTCACATCAGTCACCAGACGACGTGCTGAATTCTTTCAGATCCTGCTCAGCGTGGGATCAATGCAGCTTTTTCTTTATCAAACCTTCAGATGGAGACTCAGCAACACAGGAAACTAATCCTTCTCTCTGTCACGACTGTCTGCGGCTGAGCACAGCTCAGAGTAAGAGCACGAGCACATGTTAAACCAGCCGTTCTTCACTAAGCCGCCTCAAATCTGCCTTATTGACTGTGACAGTGGCATCATGTCGGTTCCCGTTAACTCAGTGATAGGTGCAGTTTTGTGTTTAGAACCTGTCAAACTGATACTGATAGAAAATGATGAATTGTTCGGTTTCTAATTCAGACTTGAGCGCATGTTAATGATCGTGGTAACAGATGTACGTTGGAGGAGAAACGCGGAGAGTCTCCAGGTGGTGGTCCTCAGGAGCCTCCCTGTTTCTCCCCCCAGTGTCTTCGTTCCCACAGATCTCTGAACATAATCATTGTTTTGTGGAACATGATGCTACAACAACTTTGACTGAATCATGTTGTAAATGTGTAAAACGAGCAGAAGCTCATCACCAGTTCATCCACCAGTAACTGTCTCCCCTCCACCACTGGGATCCCAGCAGCTGTGTAGGAAGAAACTGAAGCAGTGTTTAAAGGAAAGATTCATAAAGAAAAGTCGACTTAATGTCCACATGCTTAAATGTGTGAATTAGCTGCTTTTCTTTGTTTTAAATGAGAGTGTTGATCAGACAAAGTCTGTACTGTAGGAAACAGTCATTTTTCAGTTGTCTGATGTTTTATAAATCAAACCATATCAGATAAATCTAATGCACTTTCTTTTGTTGGGTTTATTTAATGTCAGGTCAGTGTCTGCATGTGTCTCCTTATCTCCTCTACTTATTTAATGTGATTTATATTATGTGGTTTGGTTTGATGCAGCAGTTCCGTCTGAGACAGTAAAAGTAACCGTGACAGTAAAAACTGACTCATTTTCCCTCATGTGGAAAGTGAAGCAGAAACGTTTGAGGTCTGAAACTCACACTGACATAAAGAGTTTAATCGAACATGAGGCTGATAAGTTAAACTGGTTAACAGCTTCAGGTTTGTCTCACAGTCCGATACCTGGTCCACTGTGTAGGTCAGTGTCAGAGCTGCTGGTAGAGATAGAAACACAGTGGTGATCGATTCTCAGTGAGAGAGAGCTGATAGAGGTAAGTGTACAATGATTGTGTGTGTGTTTTATCAGTTCACACCATCAAATCAGAGCAGCTGAGTGGTTTACATTTTCTGTAGGATGTCACACAAGCTGTAGATCATCACGTAGCTTCATGACTTGTTGGTAGTGATATCATAGTTTGTAGAGATTAAACCTAATCTCTGTTTTGATTTGAGGAGATTTGTGTAATGTGTTCTTTCTAATAGTTGTAAGTTTGCCATTTCTTTAATTTACATTCTAAAGTCATTTTTTGTAAAACGTCAGTAACAAATTTACAATAGAACAAACTTTATAAAGAAAGAATAAAACATACTTCAGCTGACCAAAAACAGTTGTTAAGTTATAAGATGAGTTTTGTATGTTTGTATTCATAACTTTAAACAGTAAAAGACTTTAAGAAATATTAAGTCTGTGGTGTATAAAGAAGTCAGAGGTGGAGTCAGTGTGTAGAAATGCGTTTAGCTCTGAGGTTTTTCTGTTCTTGAGGGAGATTTTTTCTTTATTTCTGATGAGAACTTTTGATGAAACAAGATCTAAATGACTGAAGTCAAATCTCCTCATTATTCCGGTCTAATCTTGGTGAGTCATAACAGGACCGAGAGCTGGTTCTGACTCGCTGAATACAACAAGCCACATGTTGTGAAATACTCTGCAACACAAAAACAGTCGACCACAGAGGAAAACCTGACAGCAGGAAGAACGCAGCAGTTAATGATTCTGTTTCTTGCTTTTCTGTCTGCAGGGCGATGGCGAGGCCGAGCCACAGCGATCATGTCCTCCAGCAGCTCAACAACCAGCGGGAGTGGGGCTTCCTGTGCGACTGCCTCATTGCCATCGGTGACATCTACTTCAGGGCGCATAAAGCTGTCCTTGCTGCCTGCAGCTCCTATTTCAGGATGATGTTCATCCGGGACCAGCAGGGGGCAGGCCGTCTGGACCTCAGCAACATGAAGATCAGCGCAGAGTGCTTCGACCTCATCCTGCAGCTCATGTACCTCGGACGCATCGTCGTGGGGAGTTACGAGTTTGAAGAACTCAAGGCCTCCATGGCGTACCTGCAGATGTACTATATTCCAGACTCACTGGAGGATCTCAGGGACATCAGGAGTTCCAACCTGACCCCGTCCTCCTCAGCCTCCTCCTCGTCCTCATCCAGTTCCTCCACCGGTGCTGCTGGGGGAAAGATGATCTTTGGAGTTCGAATGTATGAGCAGCAGAAGCCTGCTGCACCAGAAGTGGAGCGTTTATCGAAACCTGTCAACAGCAGCGCCGGACGTCCAGCTGCTCCGGCGACCGTCACCAGGCCAGTGGTGGCAGAGGAGGTGGTAAATGCTCCTCTGATAGTGGCCCCACCGACTGTGGATGGAGGAGCCGAGCAGCCATGTGACTTGAGAAAGAGATCCAGCGGCAGGAGTGCGACTCTAAAAGACCGTCCTCGGTTCGGCCGCACCTACACCTGCGACGACTGCGGCTTTGTCTTCAGCTGTGAGAAGCTTTTAATCGAACACATCCTGACCTGCACCAATCGGAAGGCCTTCCACCCACCTAGGGGTAACATGGAAGGTGACAATGAGTCCAGTAAAACTGAGAGCTCTGCTTCTGAGAGCACAGAAGAAAACAGGGTCATCTGTAAAGGTGAGGATGAGTGGCCTGAGGCCAAGGGCAGCTCTGATCTCACTATTAGGTCAGTAGCAGCCGGGACAGACAGCGAACCTGGGTCGACCAGAAGCCTCTCAATCAAGACAGAACCAGAAGAAAGCATGTTCCCTGAGATCGAGGTGGTCCGGGTCGGTGATCACGCCAGAGACTCTAGCACAGCACGGTTTAGTGACCCCGCCCGTAAAAATTTGCTGAGGGAGAAAACAGAGGACCGTGAACCAGAGCCTGGTGTCTCAGGTTTGGAGAACAGCAATGAGCCTTTTGAAGGCCACATGTCCAGCAGTGATGATTCAGTGATTCCAACAAAGCTTCGTAAGGTCAAAGATGAGAAGCAGGATACAGACTGTGCCCCCTGTGAACTATGCGGTGCTCTCTTAGTGGAGGAGGACAAGTCAGCCCACTACCTGTCCAACCACATGGGCCACATATGTGCTTGTGGCCGGTGTGGCCAGGTGCTGATCAAAGGCCGGCAGCTCCAGGAGCACGCAGAGCGATGCGGGGAATCCCATGGTGGCGAATCAGACTCTCATGGGGAGGACGAAGTGTCCTTACTGGAGGAGCCGCAGGGGATGGAGGAAGGCCTTCTTGAGGCAGTCGACCTGGCCTGTCCCCACTGCGGTTTGCTGTTCCAGAATGAGAGCCTAGCACTAGAGCATGCTTTGTCCTGCCATGACCAGGAGCTGTTCCGCCCGGTTCTGCTGGAGGAGAGCGGTGAACCAGATCACCGCCGCAAACACTTTTGCAGTATCTGTGGCAAAGGCTTCTACCAGCGCTGCCACCTGCGGGAGCACTACACCGTCCACACCAAGGAGAAGCAGTTCACCTGCCAGACCTGTGGGAAGCAGTTCCTGCGGGAGCGCCAGCTCAGGCTGCACACCGACATGCACAAAGGCATGGCGCGTTATGTGTGCCCAGTGTGCGACCAGGGAACCTTCCTCAAACATGATCATGTCAGACACATGATATCCCACCTGTCGGCCGGGGAAACCATCTGCCAGGTGTGTTTCCAGATCTTCCCTGGTGGAGAGCAGCTGGAGAAGCACATGGACGTCCACCTGTACATCTGCGGCGTCTGTGGAGAGAAGTTTCGCCTTCGTAAAGACATGCGGAGCCATTATAACTCCAAGCACACCAAGAGACTTTAGGAACGATTCAAACCGTCCTCTGCGTTTATACTAATTTGTTACTAAAAAGCCATAAATGTGAGAACAAACGTATGCACTTGAACACCAAAAAGAAAACGTTTTAATCTGCACTTTTAAAGTATATGCATAACCTAAACGGGTGTTCACACTGTGAGCAGTGGGGCTGGTGATTGGTTGCTTTGTGTATTCTCAGTTTTGTACTTAGATGAAATGACGTAAAGTTAAACGCGGCACATTTTTGCATCTTATAATCAGGATGTTAGGAGTCAGAATGTACTTCTGTAGATGAAATGATCACACAACATCACAATTTTAGAAACAAACTGGCTGTTTTCACATTTGATGCTGCAAAATTCAGTCTCAGCTAAGCGTCGTAACCATCACAGCTAACCAGTTAAATAGCTAATGAGATGTATATTATTATTTACTATATTTATAAAGAAGCTGGGGTTTTATATACAGAATGATATACATTTCACCAAAGATGAACAGAAGTCCACCTCTAGTTCTGACTAAAATCAGCCGTCTAGTCGTCCAGAAACACATGAAGAAAACAAAGTGGTCGACTTTGAGACCAGTTTCATTTTTAAGGATTAATGTTCTATCATATAACTAATCTGTGAATCGACAAAACACTTTAGCAGCAGAATCTACCAAAGTCCGGTTGGCAGGTGGTGACAGCTGCGAGTTGACAAGTTGGCTCGTGTCCGACCCATGGGTTGGACGGCCTGTCAAGAGAACTGGTTCACTATTGTGTTGCTCGCAGTCTGAACTCACAGTAAGACGGGTGGTGAACTCTAAAAGAAATTCAAAGCGACGTGTTCTCATGGTGCTGCAGGAAAACAACTAAACATTTGATTCAAACTCTTGATTGTTTAACAAGCTTCATAGCAGACAGGAGACCTCCACAGTCCTTACCAGAACTTAACCCAGTGTGGTTAATGGAGGCAGTGTACTGTGAGAAGACGCCCAACTGAATCTGTTTTTGGAGTGAACTGCCCGTCCAAGTGTCCGTCAGCGTTTCAGAGGACTGTGGTTCCTCAAGCTTTGGGTCAATGTTTTCCAGCTTTGATATCAAATTATTTCCCAGAATACTAAACTGTTTTGTTTTGTTTTTTGTTTTTTATGTTCTGGTGGTTTTGTGAGTTTGTTAGCACACTGAGTCTTAGCTTTTCCTTCATTATTGAGCAGCTTTATATTCACTCACTGTCCAACGTGCTCTGTGATTGGTGCCTTTACTGTACAGTGGTGCACACGAGCTGCAGTGTGAATCTGTAAACAGCAGGTTCTGAAAAGAATTCAGAAACAAAACACTAGACGCGGTCTGCTCTTCACAACCAGCTCGACATCAACCTGCCGGACTGTGTTGTCTTTTTAATTCATTGTCTGAAAAGTGACAGTTGACACTTTGACTTTCTCTAATGCCTTATAAGTCATGTAAAGTTGTTTAAGACTGTTACACCATACACACATGTGATCAGAACCAGTTCAATTTAACCGTATGTAACCAACAAAACCATTATAAACTGCACTAAACCAGTTCTAAATCAGTCCTCTGTCAATCCAGACTGTTTTAGAGTCGGCCTAAACCAGTTCCAAACTGCCCAAATAACCTGAAGGTTACAGCCATCACAACACTTCAGATCTGGTCTAAACCTGTTTGAAACAAGCCAGAACCATTTCCAAGCCAGGTCAGTCCGTTTAAGAATCAATCCAAAGCAGGTCCACATCAGTAATAACCAATTCAACACAAACCTAACCCTTTCAGAACCAATTCACCTGTTTGTAACAAGACGAAACCAAAGTCTAACAGACTTGAACATATTTAGAACAAAGCCTTGGATTTCAGATTCACCAGTACTGGAAGCAGGTCTCAGTGACCCAATACAAGGTAAACTTGTTCGGTTCTGATTCCACTTCAACCAGTTCAGAATCATCCAAAACCAATTGAACATAACTGCAAGTCCCGTACTAAGACTGGTTTAGAAAGAACTCAAGATAGTTGAAGATCGTTGGGAGGTCAGTTCTGATCCAGTCCTGGACCCACTTCAGGACCAAAAGAAGCATTTCAGATCAAGCCTAAACCATTTCAGAATATACAATACATCTGAATCAGTTCCAGACAAAGCCGGTTTACGACAGTGAACTGTAAATAGTTGTCCAGCACTTAACCAGCTCAGAACCAACTTGACTGAGTAAACCAGGTTTAGAACCAGGAGTTTTGTGTCCACTCTGTTTGACCTGTTTTCTGTTGAGTTGATGGTTAATTTTAAGTTGAAGCTGAAGAACCAGCTACTTTTTAAACTAATGTAAACGAGAAGTGGATACGTTTGATTTAGACAAGAAGTTGTGTGTCAGTAAATGTTGCTTTGCTTGGACTGTTTGGACAATCAATGTTTGGTGGAAGATGCTGTCGTCTTTCTGTCCTATGAGCACTTTTCTTGTTTGGATCTGCACTCGAACTTTATTTAAATTCACGTGGAGACAAACGTTCTTCAGGCTGATTTAACCTCTGAGCTACAACACGTTTCCACCGTGTGTTTATTACAAACTGAAACAGTTCAGAATCAAACTAAGACCAGTTCATGTGGACCAGACCAGCTGGATAAACTGGACACTCGTTTCATGTACTGTTGATTGCAACATCATCCCTGATGCTGTTGTTTGTGTTCAGCTGTTTTACAAACTGTTTCTTTTACTTTGTCATGTTGTTCAGCAAAATACAACAAACAAATGAGCTCCTCTTCATCAGGTCTGCTTCCAGTTTTGCATGTCTGGAACGAGTCTTTATACATAAACCTGATTAAAATCCGTCTCAGGCCAAACGGAAACTGTGAATCAGCCTTTAATCAGTTTAGTAAAAGCCAGGCTGCTGCAAATTCTAACAAATTCAGAACCAGATCAGAACTAACTGGAAACTGTTCAGCACCAGGCTGGAAAAGAACAAAACCACAGAACCAGTTTAATGTTGACTCTTCCTGTTCAAACCAAACTAGTTCAGTACTGAGTGAAATCAGGATCCTACCCACTGATGGTGGTCTAACATTAAACCAAACCACTAAAGCCCAGCTCAATCCAGTACCAGTGGAACTGCTGGTTAACCAGTCCAACACTGACTGAACATTATTTAACCCACACGTCCAGTTCAGAAGCAAACTCACTTTGTTAAAACTCCAGGAACTGAACCTGCAAACGATCCTGGTCCTGCTGCTGGACAGAAGAGTCAGAATGTTCCTCCGGTCCTCACGTCTTTCAGATCCATGTTCTGTTCAACGTGTTTGTGTTGGAGCTTTTTATTCAGCCTCACGTCGTCTTCACACGTTTGTCGCTCAGAAGCTTTTTCTTTCTCGCTGATGTTGAGTTTGTAGTTTTGGAAAAATGAGTAAATACAAACTTTTCTTAAGCTCTTAATAAACCAAGTGAATCTGTTTGTGAAGAAACATGTCTTATTTATTTTAAACTTTCATTCAGTGTTTACTTCACATTAGAAACCTACAGATACTGATGAGTGTAATGAAAGAGTTATAACTGCAGACGTCGTTTAAATCTGTTCAAATCATCCAAACATACAAACACAGACAGAAACATATTTCATATGTGGAGAAAATGGACCAAAATCTTTAAACTGTCTAATTTACAGTGAGACCAGACAAAACCAGTATAAATTAAATACATTTAGTACTGTACTCATGTACAGTTTCACTTGTGTATTTTTTACTCCACCATATTATTTTTTCTGGCAGCTGTAGTAACTTGAATGATCTGATGAAGTAGATTTTCTATTCTACATAGAACTGAACATATATAAATACACCTATAACAAATACAGCTCTGGAAAAAATTAAGAGACCACTGCATGAAAGCTGTGATTGCAAATCAGGGTTATTTCACCAAATACTGATTTCTGAACACTTCCTAAGTTAAAACATTAGTAATGTGTAAAAATGAATATGAACTTTATTTTATTTTATTTTTTTGCATTATCTGAGGTCTGAAAACACTGGACCTTTTCTGGTATTTTGACAATTTTTCATTTTCTGCAAATAAATGCTCTAAATGACA
>JAUMHL010000017.1:21127532-21142481 GCA_032362345.1 Sandelia bainsii
TCTAATTCGGTCTCTATGGAGACAAAGGGGTGTGGTCATAACTAAAACTTCCTATTTTTAAGCGATTTAACTTAAAATTATTCTTACATTGCAATATTATCAAATATCTACTATCAAAACTATCAAATTAGTACAATATACTTACATTTAATAGTAATGGCATCAAACTTCATTATTTGTGTACATGTAATTGATTGTTTAATTAGTTATGAAATAAATAACCCACAGTAACCAGTCAGATCTCTTGATGTTCATGTAAATATGTATAAGTCAGAACAACAGAAGACTTGTCAGTGTTCAGCAGTGATTTTATTTCTCAACATGGAAAAATCTCACTCACAGTTTTTTTATTGATCATGTATTGATTCATATTTTCTGATATCAGGCTGGAATCTGGTGACACGACTGAAACCTTCAGGAGGACCAGAAGTAAGTTCAGTGAAGTTATGTTGAAAAGGAAACAACGTGATGGTCGAAGATCTGAATCTGTCACTTCACAGAAAACAAAATAAAAAAGTCTAATTTAAAATGTAGGTTCAATGAATGAAAAAGAGTTTAAAGCTTCTCTGTTTGTCAAGTTTTAAAAACATGTTCCTCCTCTTACATCTGACAATATAAAATATTAGAAAGTGTCATCCAGAGATGTGTTACTGAATTTAAAGTTACCACAAAGAGAAACAAGCTGCAGCTCAGTGAACGTCTCAGACACACTTTAATCAAACTGCTTTAGCTGAATTAACTGATCACTAAGAGAAGAATTTAAAATCAGGTCTTTGACTATTTTAACTTTTGCTGCTTCATGACACATCTGTAAATCTGTCTTTAGATGTTTGGGAGTCTGAGTCACAGATCTTCATCTCCTCCACACACACAACAACCAGTACAGACACCTGCTGTGAAATATTCACAGACAAACCCACACGTGGTCAAAAACCCAGATTAAACCTGACACACTGATCCACTCTGAGTCCTCCCACCTCACTGATGATGAAGAGTTTCAGGTGAACACAACCACACAATCAAACACCTGAACACTGGTTTTCTTCTAACAATTAAGAATAAGCAGTACTACTACAGTTACTACTACAGTTACTACTACAGTTACTACTAACAGTGATGAAACAATCGATGCTTTGTCTTCAGCTGAATCCTGGTTCCACTCCTGCACCTTTTCAAACATCCAGAACCAGGAACACCTGTCAGTCAGAACAGATCCACAGACTTTAATGAGACGGATGAAAATATTACAAACAGAATTTTATGACTAAACTGTCACAAAACTACAAAACGTAGTTGCACTGACAAATTCCTAAATGTTAATTTGCTGCTGATTCAGTGTTGAACTTAGAAATGTCCTAATCTTTCAACCACGGCTCCCTGTCCTCATCAGAGAGTTCGCTCAGTTTTCATGATTCAGTTGGTATTTTTTATATCATAACCAGTGGTTGTATGTTTGAGCAGTGGAATAAAGACAACTTAGAATCTGATCACAGTAAGACGTGGTTGAAAGCTCCAGTAAAACCAGTGTGTTGATCCTGATTTAATATATTTTGTAATTTTTCACTTGGAGTTTTATCAGTTTCATGACCTGCATGTTTGCATGACATGGTTACAGATGTTATATGAATAGAGTGAGTATCACATTTTAATGAACACACCTGTAATGTGGACTCTGGGATTTCCTCACTCATCCAGACCTTTCTTGGTGGATCCATCCCTGGTCCTTGCCCTTAGCTTGTTCACCTGTGACTCGGCGATGTCAGCTCTCTCTTCCGCCTCCTCCAGCTCGTGCTGCAGTTTGCGGAATTTGGCCAAGTTGGTGTTTGCTGCCTCCTCCGCCTCCTCTGCTGCATGTTTGTAGGACTTGACCTTCAGCTGCAGTTTGTCCACCAGGTCTTGCAGTCGAGACAGGTTCTTGCGATCTTCCTCGGTCTGGTAGGTGAGCTCTTTGATGCGACGCTCATACTTGCGAACCCCCTTGATGGACTCTGCTCCCCTCTTCTGCTCTGCCTCCAGCTCATTCTCCAGCTCTCTGATGCGAGCCTCCAGTTTCTGGAGCTGCTTCTTGCCGCCCTTCATGGCGATCTGCTCAGCCTCGTCCAGACGGTGCTGCAGGTCTTTGATGGTCTGCTCCGTGTTCTTCTTCATGCGCTCCAGGTGGGCACTGGTGTCCTGCTCCTTCTTCAGCTCCTCAGCCATCATGGCTGCATCTGTGATGGCCTTCTTTGCCTTCTCCTCAGCGTTGCGGTTCTCCTGTATGGCCTCCTCAAGCTCATTCTGCAGGTGGAGAACATCTGCTTCGTACTTCTTCTTCTGGTTGATCAGGCTAGTGTTCTGGGAGTGCAGGAGTTGAATTCGTTCTGTTGCATCAGTCAGCTCCTGTTCAGCCAGTCTCCGGCTCCTTTCTGTCTGCTCGAGGGCAGCCCTCAATTCCTCCAGCTCAGCCTGGATCAGGTTATTTCGTCGATCCAGGAGAGTGATGTTCTCTCTCAGGTCGTCATTGCCATGCTGTGCATCGTCCAGCTGCAGCTGAGTGTCCTTCAGGAATGCCTGGAGGCTCTTCAGCTGTTTCTGGGCATCGGCTGCCTGCCTGTTAGCTTGGCTGAGCTGGATCTCCATCTCATTCAGGTCGCCCTCCATCTTCTTCTTTACTCTCAGGGCCTCATTTCGGCTCCTGGTCTCAGCTTCCAGAGACGACTGAAGGGAATCAAGCATCCGTTGATAATTCTTTTTGGCTTGGTCCATTTCCTCATCTTTCTCTGCCAGTTTTCGCTCCAGGTCTGCCTTCACTTGGTTGAATTCCAGCTGGGCTCGGAGGATCTTGCTCTCTTCATGCTCCAGAGAACCTTCTGCCTCCTCCAGTGCTGACTGGAGCTCAGCCTTTTCTTGTTCAAGCTGCTTTCGGATCTTCTCCAGTTCATGGGCACTTCTGCCGCCCTCTCCCAGCTGGTCTGTGAGGTCAGAAATCTCTTCTTGGAGGTTCTTGTTTTCTCTCTTCATTGTCTCCAGTTGATCCAGACACTCCTCATAGGCATTCCTCAGTTTGAAGAGTTCAGTGCTCTGAGACCGAGCCTCTTTCTGAGAGGCCTCTAGCTCACATTGAGACTCCTCAAACTTCTGCTTCCACTCTGCCAAGACTTTGTCAAAGGCTCTTTGCTTTTTGTCCAGTGTTGCAGAGGCTGCATTGGATCTTTCAAGGTCCAGCATCAGATCTTCAATCTCATTTTGGAGGCGGTGTTTGGTCTTTTCAAGCGATGAACACTTTGCGTTGACAGCCTCAATAGCCTCCTCTGCCTCCTGCAGCCTTTGAACCAGCTTCTTCTTTGCTTCTTCCAGCTCTTCTGTTCTCTGGATCCCATCAGTTTCATATTTTGTCCTCCATGCTGAGACCTCTGTGTTGGATTTGGAAAGAGCTCTCTGCAGTTCGGCCTTGGCTTCCTGCTCTTCTTCAAACTGTTCTCGGAGCAGGTCACAGTCGTGACGAGCGGACTGTAGAGCATGGGCGAGGGCATTTTTCGCTTTGACTTCTTCTTCCAGTTGTCTGCGTAGGTCTTCTACCTGCTGGTTGTACGAGTTCTTCCCTCTGGTGAGCTGTGATATCAGACACTCCTTCTCCTCCACCTGACGTCCTAACTCACCATTCTCCGTAAGCAGCTTGGCCCTCTGGGTAGTCAAGTCATTGACCGTCCGTTGAGCCTCCTCATATTTACTCTTGTACTCGTTCATGTTGTCTTCCATTGTACGGCACATCTTCTCTATGTTTGATTTGGCCTTCACCACACTCTCCATGTTGGAACACAAGTCATCCAGCTCCAGTTTCAGCTCATTCTTCTCTTTCTCCAGTTTCTGCTTCACCCGCTGCAGATTATCAATCTGTTCGCCCAGTTCAGCGACACTGTCAGCATGTTTCTTCCTGAGGGTGGCAGCTGTGGCTTCATGTTGGAGGGTGGATTCCTCCAGCTCTCTACGCAGCTTCTGAAATTCAGCATCTCTCTTCTTATTCAGTTCCACTTGAGCTGATGTTGCTCCACCTGCTTCCTCCAGACGTTCACTGATGTCTTCCAGTTCACGAGAAAGATCGCAGCGCTGCTTCTCAACTTTGGCCCGGGCTGCACGCTCAGCATCCAGCTCCTCTTCCAGCTCCTCAATTCTGGCCTGGTTTTCTTTCATCTTCTTCTGGAGTTGAACTGAAGCTAACTGCTCATCTTCTAGTCTTGAACTGATTTGGGCTATCTCAAAGTCTTTTTTCTTGAGTTTTTCCTCCAATTGCTGTTTGTCATTTTCCAAGTCCATCATTCCCTCTTGGATCAGTTTCAGGTCTCCTTCGAGCTTCCTCTTTGAGCGCTCGAGGTCCATCCTGACTTTCTTCTCCTGTTCCAGTGAACCCTCCAGATCATCCACCTGTTGCTCCAGCTTAGCTTTAGCTTTGGTTAAACTGTTGGCTTTGTCCTCTTCACTCTGAAGGTCATCCAGTGTCTGCTGGTGAGCCTCCTGCAGTGCCTTCTTCTCTTTGGTCAGCTTCATGATATTCTCATCCTGAGAAGCCATTTCCTCCACCAGGTTTTTCACCTTATTCTCTGTGGCATGTTTCTCTTTTTCCACCTTGGCCAAAGTCAGCTCCAGATCATCTATATCTTTCTTCAACTCGGAGCACTCATCTTCAAGCTTGCGTTTCTTAGCAGTGAGATCTGCATTCAGCTCCTCCTCATCTTCCAGTCTTTCTGTCATCTCTTTCAGCTTAGCCTCCAGTTGAATCTTGCTCTTAATAAGCTGTTCACAGCGTTCTTCAGCGTCTGTTAGTGTATCCTGTTCAGACTGAATCTGCAAAGTCAGGTCATTCTTCTCTTGGAGAAGAGTCACTATTTTCTCCTCTAGTTCCTTCCTTCTTGCTTCTGATTTCTCCAGGGTCTCTTTCAACTTGTTGAACTCATCCTTCATGTTGGCCATTTCCTTCTCTGACTCAGCGCTCTTCAGCAGGGGCTTGATCTTGAAGAAGAGCTTCATCCAAGGCCAGTTTTTTACACCCAGGAATGAACGAAGGTTCCATTGGATAACCATCAGAGCGTCTCTACGTTCCACTAATTTAGCAAACTGTACCCTCATGAGGAGTGCCCGGGCATTAGCCTGGATCCTTGTGATAATTCGAGAGAGTTGCTCATCTCGCATCTCTTCCAGTGTTCCCAGCAGGCCAGCTTTAAAAAAGACCTTGGTGTGGCCAAACTTGTACTGACTGTGGTCGATGTCCAGCGATCCCAGTAACTTTTCTGCACTTTTCCTACAGTCAATAAACTGACCCTCGGGGATGGCAGATGCATTCAGAATCCTGTACCGTTGTTTGAAGTCACCATACAGCACCCTGTTTGGGAAACCCTTCCTGCAGATTCTGATGCCTTCCAGGACACCGTTACAGCGCAGCTGGTGCATCACAAGGCAGTTGTCCATGACTCCTGGAGTTTTACTCTCATTAGGAATCAGACAACGGACAAAGTGGGGATGTGTGGTCTTCAGGTTGGTCATCAGCTTGTTCAGGTTTTCCCTGTGAAGAGCAGACACTGTCTGGAACGAGGAACCTTTCTTCTTTGCTCCTTTGCCACTTCCCTTGTCACCACCATCAGCTCCAGTATAACTTGAAAACAACAGACTGAGAAGCTTCAGAGATGATTTCTGGTAAAGACCAACAACAGTTTCATTTAATGGGTCTTTGTTTTTGACTAGCCAGCCAGAGATGTTGTAGTCCACAGTCCCAGCATAGTGGACCAGGGCAAAATGAGCCTCTGATTTTCCTTTTGCTGCCCTCGGCTTCTCAAACATCTTGTTCTTACCCAGGTGATTATCGTAGAGCTTGGACTTGAAAGTCTGGTCACTGGCTTTGGGAAACATGCACTCTTCCTCCAAAATGGACATGATCCCTAAAGGTTTCTCAATGAGGTCAATACACGCTTGTAGATCCATCCCAAAGTCTATGAACTCCCACTCGATGCCTTCTTTTTTGTATTCTTCTTGCTCTAGAACAAACATATGATGGTTGAAAAACTGTTGCAGTTTCTCGTTGGTGAAGTTAATGCAAAGCTGCTCAAATGTATTGAAATCAAAGATTTCAAATCCAGCAATGTCCAGTACTCCAATGAAATACTGACGGTGTTGTTTTGTGTCCAAGGATTGGTTGATTCTCACCACCATCCAGTTGAACATCTTTTCATACACTGACTTAGCCAGAGCACCGATGGCGTAGTAGACTTGGTCCACACTTTGGCCTTTGGTGACATACTCATTTCCTACCTTGACTCTGGGATGGCACAGGCCTTTCATGAGGTCAGCAGAGTTCAGCCCCATTAGGTAAGCTGATTTGTCAGCAGCCTCTGTACTGTCAGGTTCAGCCTGCTCCTCACGCTGCTTCTGTTTGAACTTCATGTTGCCATAGTGCATGATGGCACCTGTCAGTTTATAGACGCCCATCTTCTCCTCTGGAGTGAAGCCGAGCACATCGAAGGCGCTGTCTGTGGCCATCAGCTCCTCTGAGTCGTTGATAGAGGCGACTGTTACCTCTCCTTGGGAGATGTAGGAGTAGTCATAGGGGTTGTTGGTTATCAGCAGCATGTCCAGCAGTTCTGGCTTCTGATTGGACAGAATCTGGTAGAAGATGTGGTAGTTCCTCTCAGCCTTCAGCTGAAAGGTGACACGTGACTTCTCCAGCAGGTACGTCTCAATGTCGGCAGATGACAGTTTGCCACTTGTACCAAAATGAATTCGGATGAATTTTCCAAACCGAGACGAATTGTCATTCCTTGCTGTTTTGGCGTTGCCAAAGGCTTCCAGAGCAGGGTTTGCCTGGATGATTTGATCTTCCAGTGTCCCCTTGGTGGTGTCTTTTTTGCCTCCTCCACCCACTGCAGCAATGCTGGCGAAGTACTGGATGACTCTCTTGGTGTTCACAGTCTTTCCTGCACCGGATTCTCCGGTGATGAGGACAGACTGGTTCTCCCTATCAGTCAGCATGTACTGGTAGGCGTTGTCAGAGATGGAGAAGATATGGGGGGGGGCCTCACTTCTCTTCTTCCCTCTGTAGGCTGCCACCACCTCAGCATCATAGACAGGAAGCCACTTGTAGGGGTTGACAG
Source organism: Sandelia bainsii (assembly GCA_032362345.1). Taxonomy (NCBI): domain Eukaryota; kingdom Metazoa; phylum Chordata; class Actinopteri; order Anabantiformes; family Anabantidae; genus Sandelia; species Sandelia bainsii. The sequence goes on from JAUMHL010000017.1 coordinate 21,134,651, forward strand.
TGACACAGAAGAGCCCAGAGTAGGTGTAGATCATCCATGCAGCATAACGCTCTTTGAGGTTAAAGAGCACGGCGGGCTCATGGAGGAAAGTGAACATCGCCATGTCTTCGATTTTGTCAAATTTTGGAGGGTTCTGGGGATGAACGTCAGACTCCTTCACAGTTACAGTTGTTCCACCCTCCTTCTTGACAGTCACCATCCCTCCATCTTTGCTCTGAATTTGTCCCTTCACATATTGTTCTTTATCGTCAACTACAAAACACTCAGTCTTGATGTCAAAGGGTCTGGTCTGAGCCTCCAGACGCTCCTTCTCCGACTTCCTCAGGTAAGGAGCAGCCTTGCCAAACTCGGCCATCAGAGCGTCACCCATGGTTGAAGGTGGTGATTCACGGCAGTCAGAAGAGAGAACAAGCTGAGGGAGAAGGTCTTTTCTCTGGTGGAGCTGGTGTAGAAATGCAGACTCTTTGCAGCAGGTGGGCGTTTAAAAAGGCTCCCTGTGAACCAAATTAGGAGAAAACTACTGATATGATAAAAAGTCAAACTAAATTTGTCCTGGGATGTGATTGCACCATGAGGGCAGGTTCTGGACCTTTGGTTGTGAAAGTCCATTTTAGGAAAAGCAGAGGTTCACTTCTTATCTGCCTGCTGACAGAACCTCCTGACACCTCTCCATTTAGACCCTACTCTGCTTCTATTGTGTCTTCACATGAACAGCACTGATACTAGAGTTCATCCACAATTTAAACAGTTTAGTTTCCTGCAACAATTTGAAACACATTTAAAAAAAAAAAACTACTGCCAGTTCATTAATGCTATTTTTCTTCTGTGTTCAAAAAACATCATCAAGTCTGATTCTGTCTTGATGAAAACATGTAGCTTAAAAAATGATGTAGCAATTATTACTGTACATGGCTCCTAATTTAAATTAAATGAACACTTTAGAATTAATTTAAAATATCTGTAACATCATTTAGGCTTTAATAATATGATCTGGATTAATAATTCATCTGTACAGCAAAGCTCTTCATTTTAACTAAAACAATAGGGTGAGACCTATAATTTTACTTTCCAAAAAAAGAGACGGTAATCTGAGCTTAATCTGTGTTTAAAATAAAAGAACATTTTTGAAATAAGGAGACTTCACTGAGAAAAGGCTCATTGTGTTGCTGCTGTGACTGAGTTTTAAATTAGTTGTTTAGTAAAGTTCTGTAGGTCCAGCATATAAATGATTAACTTGCTGAAACAGTTTATATTTAGTTTTTAAAAGATTTTTCACTTAATTTAAAGTTACCTTTAAGGGCTAAATTAAATTATTCATTTTATTCTTACTTTCAGTAACATATCTGTGTGATTTATAGTTTTATGTTCTTTTATGTTCCAACAAACCCTGAGATGCTGAACTTACAGTAGATACACTGTCAAAAAAAGCAAACACGTGAGACTCCTCCACTGGAAAATAATTACTGCAGTGATTAATATGTTTCAGCTGCAATAGTTCAATTCAATTTTATTTGTTTAGCACCAAATCACAACAAAAGTAATCTAAAGGCACTTTACAGTGTTTAAGACCTTACACAGAATATAAGTATATACAGAATAGAAAACCCAACAGTCCCACTTGAGCAGCACCAGCAGGCAGGAGAGGAAAAACTCCCAGTGAGGTCAACTTTTCCATCGATGGATATTTTCTTCCCTGATGCAGAGGTTCAATCTTAGCATCAATACAAGATCAAGGACAGAAGTTAATTCAGCTCTGGACAGAAATAAATGTGGAGACACTGCATAAGTGTTATGAAACGATGCCACAGCAAATGTCTGCCGTGATCAAAGCAAAAGATGGTTCAGCAAATGTTAGTGTCCAGACAGGGCTTTATTCTTACAAACTTTGTTCAAAGTTATTTTAAATTCTAGTGCAGATCTGAAAGTGAAATGAAATCATGCAGCTGACTGAACAGATAAACCAGGTGCCAGCCCAGGAGCCTGGAAGGTCAGGGGCCCCTGGGCTTCACCTGAAAAACAAAAGTGAAAGAAACAAGCACAAAGGGAGGACACACCAAATCATTACTGAGACCCAGAACCACCATAAAGGGGTCAAACCTCAGCAACAAACGACAGAATCAATTAGTTGGCTCCTGTGGGAGGGAGAGCCTCTTTGTTCATGTGGTGAACATGTAGTTTTTGGTTTGAATCCCTCTCAGGCTCAGATATGAGGAGTGTGTCTGACTGAAGTGTTTGTCCCTTTATCTGGGACAGTCCAGACTCATCAGCTCTCTGCCTCCAAATAGAAACCAGAGACACTCGAGTGTCTGCTTCATATCAGCCCTCTGAGCTTTTATCAAACACGCTGTCATGTGGACTGTCTGATTTAACCCCCGCTCATTTTCACCGTGTCTCCTTGTAGCACATGGAGGAGAAAAGTGTAGGTAGAGAGATTATTTCCAAACCAGATGAAGCAGAAACTGAACATGAGAACCTGGAAATTCCTGGAGAAGTAATTTAGCAGTAACGATGGTGAAAATACAAACAGTCGAAACAGGAAATGGTTCAGACATAGATAACAGCAAAGATCGGGTTCAGGAGAGTTTCAGAGGAACTGATTCAATCTGACACACTGGTAAATATTCAGCTATTTTTAGAAACACGAGTCTCTGTGTTTGTTGCACTGATGCTGGAGTGAAACTTACAGAACAATAAAATCCACGTCTGCATGTTCTGAATAAAGACTGAGGAGCCAGAGACAGCTGCACATCTGTGCAGGAACAGGAACCTGGGCCTGTCACACTTTAACGTGTCCAGTGTTCAGTGTTCAGTTCAGTCAATCTACTTAGTTACTTTGAACCACTGTTGTTAAAAGTAACTTTGATCGTAAAAGTCATGTAGTGATTTTTTTTTCCAGTCATCATGTAGAACCTGGAATTTTTATTGTTAGTTTAGATTTAATTTTAAATGTAAGTGATAAAATGAGCATTTTAACTGTTGAAAATGTTAAAAACTTAAATTCACATTTTATCACATAAGAAAAAAGAATCACAACCAAAATTAATAATTTATCAATGTTTAAATAATTCTATGAACAAATCAAATAAATGTGGAAAATGACATTTTGACATTAGTTTGTCAGACGTTGTGTTTGTGTTGTTTGCAGTAGAAAGTTGTAACTGGATGTTAAATAATTTGATAGAAAAGACGAGAAATTTAAAAACACGTCACTTTATTAACATCTGTATTTTATAAAAGATCATTTAACATTTAACCAACATGTGCAAAACTGAGCAAGTTTTCAGAATAAATCTATAAGAGCATTTGATCATTTGTCATCATCACAGCAGAAAGTGGAAACGTTTCGTTCACGGCTGCAACAATCAGCCGGTTAAATGACCCACAAACTATTTTAATAGTTTAAATCATTGATAACAAACATACACAGAACTTCTCAGGTGGAGTTTGTGCAGAGTGTCAAGTTTTCTGTGTCAGATAAACATGAAGAAATTATAAAGATCCACAGAACCAGTCCTGGTCCAGACCAGTTGGGTTTAACACGCTGCCAGGTTCAGAAAACACTGAAGAAAGTTTATGTGTAAACAACAACTCATGCTGCATGAGATCTGTTTTATTACTCTGAATCTGAAAGTAACTAAACTTACTGTACCAGACAAATGTAGTGGAGTAAAAAGTACTGAAATGTTTTTTACATTTGACTCAAACTGAAATCACCAGATGTAACAGAATCATCCAGAGTTTATTTCTCATTTATGTCGCTTTTGTTCTTTAATCGAATTTGACAAATTTTTCTGTTACTAAAATGTTTTTTAATAATTATAATTAATTGTGTTTCTGACATGATAAATCAAATCTGTCCGCACAGAAACACATAGACTAGCAGGTAAAACCTTCAACAGGTTTGTTTCATCATAAAACCTCTGTTCACTGACAGGAAGTGACAGACCGACTGTCAAAATAAGATACAGGTGTAAAAGTAAAAGTAATCAAACCGTCCTGCAGCCAAAGGTCAAAGTTCACGGCTGTTGGTACATTTCTCTCACCTGATTGGTTGATGAAGGGCTTACAGCAACACTGTCCGTGATTGGCTTCTGAACTCGACTGGCTTCTTAGAAACCAATGAGAAACTGAGCCCCCGTTTCACCGGTCATAAAACCCCTTCACGTATCTCAGGTATTCAGCAGCGTGACATGCGTTTGCGGTACTGCTCCACCAGCGGCACCAGACAGCGCGGCAACCCGGCCTGCAGCAGGAACGGGTGCTCCAGCAGGTCTGTGGCACTGCAGCGCTGCAGCGTGTCACGAGTCAACATGCAGCCCAGGAAGTCCTTCAACACCGGAGACACCTGAGCACAAAGAATATGACATCACTTAATCAAATCGCCTTCTTCAATTGGTCGACAGTAAACCCATGTTCACAGTAAATTTAAAATCTTTATAGCTATAGTCCTCATGATGCACGTTCTGCTCTGAGGACATCACCACACCATAAAAACAAGCGTGTGTGTGTGTCTGACCCTCTGGATGTTCTTCACGGTCGGTGCCGGTTCGTCTCTCAGCTTCTTCATGGCAGCGATTGGCGTCTCATTGAAGTACGGCGGCTCTCCGTCCACCATCTCCACCACCATGATGCCCAGAGACCAGACGTCCACCTGAAGGGAACAGGAAACAGTCAGAGGTCACCTGGGACCTGGGATCAGACCACAGAGTTTATATTTACATCTCAGTCACGTCATTCATTGGCTGTAAGCGTGTTGTCACATGTTGCTGTTACCTCAGTCCCATATGGTGTTTTAGAGATCACCTCAGGAGCCATCCAGTACGGAGTCCCCACCAGAGATTTCCTCTTTGGGACGTCTTTGCTGATCTGAGCGCAGAAACCAAAGTCCGACAGTTTTATCTGGAGCAGGACAGAAGATGAAGGTGTTTGTTCATGCTAATAAATAATCTGTCAGTAAATGAGAAAACGGAGCAGTGACAGTGGTTGGGGTTAGGGTGGGGGGGCTGGGGAATGTTACCCTTCCGTCCAGCGTCAGCAGGATGGAGTCGCTCTTGATGTCTCTGTGAATGACTCCCTGAGAGTGGAGGTAAGACAGCGCCTGCAGGACGCCTTCACACACCGTCGCTATCTGCTCCTCGTTCAACCTGAAACACACAGGAACATTAGAACCTGCTCAAACCTACCAAACCAGCAGATGTGTCTGACTCCCTGCTCACCTGGTTTCACTGACGATGTGGGTGAGAGCGCCGCCCTGCAGGTACTCCATGATTACCCAGAGTTCCTCCTCCACCAGAGCGCTGCGGTACATCTGCACCACGTTCTGGTGCCGGTAGTCCCTCATGATCACCACCTGAGACCAAGCACACAGGGACAGGTGAAGCTGCTGTGATGTTGGTAACTAAAGCAGAACAGGTATAGGACTGCGGACACAGTTGGTCTGCGGTATTTATTCCAGATTTACTCCAAATGTTCACTGAATATCTAGAAACTTTAATTATCATATAAAATGTAATGTAAAGTGGATTTAGCATAATGTGAATCTTAGCTTGTGTTAGTTTTGGACCCTGCAGTCAACAGTTCACACCAGTTCTTCACTTAGTTCCTTTTGACTGCAGGAGGAAGCTCATGATTACACACAAAAGATTTATACTTTATCTGAGTGTTTTTTATTGTACACTAGACTTGAGTGATGAAAACTAACTGGTCAGTTTGGTAAATTTAAGTGTGCTCCCCCCACCTTTGTTAAAGACTAGCACAAAGTGGTTTCAGAAAGATTTTCTCCATCCAGGACTGTTCTCACACACCCTAATGAAAAACCACCTGACAGACTGAATTCAGGGCTTTAAAGTACCTTTAAGTTTCTACCTCAGATCAGGAAACAGCAGCGCGTCGTCTGCGTAGAACCAGATATTCTGTCTTTAACAGTAAGATACAGATTGTTTCTACCTCATTAAAGAGCAACTCTCTGCGCTGTTGTTTCCTCAGGTCCATCATCTTCACCGCGACCTGGCGCCCGTTGTGTCGCTCTCGGGCAATACAGACCACCCCGGTGGATCCCTCCCCGATCTTCACAAAGTTCTCCAGAGTTGTCCTCGGGTCCCCCGGATCCACCACCATCTGCAGTGCCGCCTTAAACTGCTCATGGGTCACCTTCTGATGACCTCCATCAGGTACTGTCTGCTGCTGGGAGGGGGAGGGCTGGAGATGAGGGGAAGCTGGAGATTCTATGGGGGAGGGGTGGGATTGGGATGGGTCATCCTGGTTCTGGGTGGTCTGTGATTTTACAGTGATGTTGAAGCTGGAGGAGGGGCGGAGCGAGCGCTGAGGTAAGCTTCTACCTGTGATGATGGGACTGCTGGTGCTGTTAGGGGGGGGCAGCAGGAGGGTGGACGGTATCTGGGGGGGAAAGAATGAGGATGGTAAGGCTGTCAAATAACGTGTTAAACTAAGGTAACCAGCTGCTGACTCAACCTGAAACGAATTTCACTAATAGTGGAACTGTTCCTTTAAATGAAGCGTCTCACCTTGAGGTCGTAGGAGGAGTGTGGGCGTCTGGGAGTCTCTCTGGAGGAGGACAGCAGGTCTGGCAGGTGATTGACGGCAGGTTTCAGTCTCAGATGAAGTCTGCTTTCGGTCTGTGGGTTGTAGTGAGAGGAAGCCAGCCTTTGTCTTAGCCCCGCCCCCTCGCTGTGAGCATAATGACCCCCTGTCTCACCTGTCCTCTGTGGTGTCCCAGGTGTGGGGGGCGTAGTTTCAGACCCCACCTGGCAGGTGGACTTGGTTCTCTGTAGTGCTCCATTTAGTCTGGGGTTTCCACTCTCACTGCGGACCTGTCGGATCCGGTCCTGCCAGTAAGTGGAGCCACCGCCGCCGCTCTTCCCATCATCTCTATGTCGATTGAGCTCCTCGTACTGGTACGTCTCGCCCTCCACCAGTTCTCCCAGTCGACCCAGCGACTGAGCGCGTTTCCGTGCTGACGGGCTGCTGCGACGCAGAGAGTTGGAGCTGGTGACAGACAGACGACTTATCTCAGAGATCACGTGACTGATGTAGTCTCCGTGTCCGATAAAACTGCCGCGAACAATCCTCTGCAGAGAAATGAAGAGAAGAGAAGAAGTCGGAATAAACCGATCAGCCACATGGTGTCAGAACACACATGCAGCTTACTGAGCCTTTCACCACAACACTAAAATCACCAACTGGTCCTTATGTTCTGACTGACTGACAAAGTGGAAACATCCACTTCCCACTGACCTTCTTAGGTCCCAGCTCCACCTCAGTGATCCTGGAGGGGTCCACGAGGGGCCGCGGCCTTTTCAACGTGTCGATGATGCTCTGCCACTGTGGAGGCAGACCGACGTAACTTCCTGTGGCGGTGTCGAACGACGTGTGGACACGGTGCTGGAAGTCCTGCGGCGCCGAGATCTCCAGCCTGTGCTTCTTCTTCCTGCGGCGGAACATCGCCACAGCGACACCGAGCGAGCAACGAGACCTGAGGGACACAACAACACGGCTGCCGATTGGACAGAGACATGATGGACTGAATCACACACACTGAGGTACACACTAATCAATCACACAGACACACACACACACACTGAAGGGGGATGAGTCAGCTTACAGGCAGGAGGTGGATGAACTTTGCCTTTGGTGTAAGGATAACAACCTGATCATCAACATCACCAAAACCAAAGAAATGGTGGTGGATTTCCACCGGTGTGGCAGTGTCCCCCCTCCCCCTCATCTTTACATCAATGGTGCAGCAGTTGAGGTGGTTCCCTGGACTAAATACCTTGGAATACACCTGTCTAACACCTTCAGCTGGCATGTA
>JAUMHL010000017.1:21147309-21160929 GCA_032362345.1 Sandelia bainsii
GTTCAGGGACATGTGGAGAAACCAGGAGCTGCTGGAACAAGGTTCTGTGGACTCATGAGAACAAAGTAGAACTTTTTATAATAATCTGTTATGTTTGGTGATGACCAAACTCTGCATCCAGCATAAGAACCTGATCCTGTCTGTGGAACATGGTGGTAGGAAGAACCTGAAGCAGAAAGATCATACAGGAAACCAAACATCTCTGAGCTGATACGGTTCTGTAAGAGAACTGGAATCCCTGTAAGACGATGAGCAGGGCTGATAAACAGTCGTGATGTTATAGCTGCTGAAGAAGAACACAGGTTCACATAGGTATCTACATTTTATTGGGTCCATTTATCTACGTAGTTTTCGGACTAATTTAAATCTGATCAGGTTTTAGATTAAACTGTAAATATGCAAAAATAGAAAAAGTGTTTAAAGGTTTCACAAACTTTCATGACAACAACTCCAGACAAACTTTAAACAGCTTCAAAGAACCAAAAGTTAGAGACTAAGGCAGGCAGTTGTCCACACATGAAGCCCTGGATCCTGGAGTAAACCTGAACAGAACCTCATCAGCTCCATCAACAAGATGAAACATGATGCAGTCGACCTTTTTCATAAATCTGAACTGGAAAAACAAGAAGAGTCTACAGTTCTCAACAGATCAGGTTCTGTGAGGAACCAGGTCACAGGTTGGTGACGGGAGGTTTAAGGCTGAATGAGGCGGGAAAACGTAACAACAACAGGCCTAAAGAGCAACGGTGATTTATGTCTCAACACAAGACAACAGGCTGGAAACCTGCGCTGAGTAAGAGTCCGAGTCCTCCGAGGATCCACTCTGAGGGATCAGTGCCAGTCTTCACAGGACAAGACAAAACCTTTCTACTGAAGTGCACCAGATTTTACAGTAAAATACTGGAAAACGTTGTTATTCGCTCACTTCTTCACCACAGAAACACAGTTTACTGCAGCTGTGACTCCAGAGTCCAGACTCCAGACCTGGATCCAGGCCCCGACGCTAACTTAGACCCAGCTCTGACCTGGACTTTTACTAAAGCAACGCTGCAGAACTACTCTGTTCCAGGTCAAAGTACTGCATTCAAAAGTAAACGTATTATCAAAAAGTATTGAAGTACTATCAGCTAAATGTGCCTAAAGTACTCATACAGAAAAATACTTACTGTCAGCGCTGCAGGTACAAGTACACAAACTGAAATAAAGGTACAAGCTCCACTAAAGTTTTACCACTTCAAATCCTTTTCTTATTTTAACCCTGTTGGTAACGTGAATGTTTGAGTCCAGGTTTGTTCCAAGTGTCTCATAAATAAAGTTTCTACAGAAATCAAACATGTTCAGGTCTGAAGTAAAAGTACAAAAGTATCTGCACCAAATAAACTTCAAGTGCCAAAAGCAAAAACTACTTGGTATGCAGAATAATAATGTATGTATATATGGTAGTACTGTGGTATAAATGTTACTGCATGAATGTGTAAACATGAGTGATGTAGCAGCAGGTAAAGGAGGAGCTGATCTTAATACTTCAGTTACACAAGTAACTAAAGCTGTTCTATGTAGTAAAACCTTCAGGATGAGTTAAAACTACAATACTCCCCCTGGAATGCAGTAAGAGTGTGTAGTACTTTACTACATGAAACAAAAATAGTACTTGAATAAATGTACTTAGTTACATTCCACCAGACTGACGTAGACATGAAACTTGTACTTTAACTGGTTCTAAAGGTTCTGTGTGGACCGGTTCAGACCCACCTCTGCAGAACCTCACAAACTGGTTCTGACTGAGCAGAACCTTTCTAACGTTCTTTTCAGCTCACTGAAGGTTCTGTGTCAAACCACTGGACTCTGGTTCTGGTACTAAACGGTTTAAAGTCAGCATGTGGAGAAAAAAAAAAAATAAATAAAAAAACCTCACTCACCGGGCTGCGGGGTCCAGGTGAGTCCGTCCTGGTCGGTGCCTGCTGCCGCTCTGTCCCTCCCCCACCTCGCTTGTCCCTGTCTCACCTTGTTCCAGGTATGAAGGGAAAGGTGGAGGAGGGTGGAGTTTAGCACCGTTTGTTGTTACCAATTCAAATTCAAAGAAACTTTATTGAACCGGCGCTGGTTCCGTTTACAGCTGATCCAGAGTCCGATCAGAAAACGGAACCAAGTGATGCAGACGTGAAAGACTTAAGCACAGCTGTGACGGAACCACTGAGAAAAATAAGTAAATTCTGAACGGAGTTTGGTGCGTGATGAGTTTCCAAATGAAAAGCACACAGCTGCCTGTTCATGACAGAGTCCAAATGAACTGAACCAGGTAAGTGTGAGACATTACCTGGAATCTGAGCACACTCCTCCCTCCCCCACAGAGAAGCAGAGACAGGCTGCAGCTTGTCTCGCTCTGCCCTCAGGCTGTGGAAGGACGTGACTCAAACAACCAGACTCCATTCACTTTACTTCAGATTTTACTTCACACCATGAAACTGTGAATGAACCTGAGTTAAAGTCAAATAAACAGGTTCAGTGTGTCAGATATTAAGGTATGAAAACTGAACCAGGTTTGGACTCTAATCACAGACTCTTCATCAGCAGCTGAGTAAAGTCTGTTCACAGCCTCCTCTGCTGGATCTTCCATAACGACAAACACTGAGCAGACAGAGAAACACTATAAAACAGCTTTTATTTATTGTTAGTTTGACGTGAACACACACACACACACACACACAGACGAGGTTTCAGTGGTAAAGAGTCGACAGCTGCTCCATCAGCTCCGTCAGGACAGATGGTGACGAATGAACGTCAGCGTTCAGCAACGAGCGGAAAAACTTCCTCCACATCCTGGAAAACATGTCGCTGCAAAGAGAGAGTGAGGTTTACTACATCAGGACCAGGATCAGGACCAGCACCAGATGTCACTTTGAAACCAAAGTCAGTACCAGGGCTCGTGTCCACTGAACCTCTCTGCTGTCCAGCCGCTGTCGTCCTTCACCAGAACCATCCTACTGTTGGTCAGGAGGAGATGGACCGTCTCAGCCACGCCCACCAAGTCCACCTGACAGGTACGACAGGGGGTGGAGTTACTATGTAGCAACCTCAGTGAAGAGGTGGGGTCTATACAGAATGAACAGGTGTGTCGAGGTGGTACCAGCTGTGGGGGGGCATCAGGATCCAGGAGGCCCAGACTGATGTAGGTCTGAGCTGAAGGGAGCTGCTGCACCGACGTCACGTCCTGCTGGAGGTCCAGGTCCACTGAGGAGGACCAGTCCACCGGGAAGACCCAATCAGGGCTCAGGAAACCTCTGCAGGACCCATAATCGAACAGAGCACATTAAAAGTTCTGTAACCACTTGACACAACGACACCCCCCCCCACCTCCGACTGCTGACCTACCTGTGAGAACAGGTGAGGATGTGGGGCTGCAGCGCTGCATGTAGCAGCCTGCAGGAGTGCAGCTGCGACACCAGCTGCAGCAGACTGACGGCTTTATGACCCACAGACAGATCACAGGGATCACACTCACTCAGCTCCTGGTACACAGAGAACACAGAGTCAGGACAGTTCACTGGATCCTGATCGTACAGGTCCCCTCACACTCTGACTGCACCACCTTCACCACCTGCTGACTAGGAGGACCTGTGGGGACCAGGTCAGAAAGGGACTCACAGTGAACATGTGATCCAGCGGACTGGTGTAGACCGTGACGCAGCCGTCCAGGAACAGGAAGCAGCTGATGAGAGGAAGAGCGGCGGTGGAGGACGAGCTCTTCTTCAGACGATTAAACTGATGGAAGTCCCAGGGAACAGAGGAGCTGTCCACCTGCAGCAGGTAAACAGGGAAACCACACGTGTTACCATGGAGACAGACGTGTCAGGGGAGGGTGGACTTACTTTACATCTAACACAGCTTCACCTTGATGAAGACATAGTCGTCGTCTTTGGCTCCTTTAAAAACGGAGAAACTTCCTCCATCCACAACTCTGGAGAAGATCAGATACACAGCGCCCCCTGGTGACAACACACAGAACTGATCAGAAAAACATCTTTAAAGTTACTGATGGTTCATGATCTGATTCATCAGGGGGATTTTATAAGAATCGGAGCTTCTACAGGTTCAGTGACGACATTTAAAAACCACACAGGTTGTAGTTTAACACCTGCTCCGTCATTTGTGGTTTAAACTGGACACACGTCTCATTTTCTAACAGCAGCTCCATCACTTCATCACGTACCCAGCTGCAGGCAGCTGTTCTCCTCCACAGCAGGGAGGGGGCCACGCTCAGAGTGAAGGTCAGCACAGGAAGTGACATCACAGAGGTCCAACAGCCGCCGCCGCACATCCGGGTCACATGGGTCCACCCCCCCCCCTGCCACACACACACACACACACACACCTCAGTGAGGCGTTCACTGACGCCACGTAACAGACATGATGTTAAACTAATGAAAGTGAATCTTTGGTTTTATTAGTTTTTAAAGGTTTTGTGACATAAGGGTCCGGTGCTCTGCTTTGGTTCTGTGTCTGCAGGTTTCTGACTGGTGGACCTGAGCAGGAACTGGGAAGACGAGGTCAGTGTTGAACTGGTCAAAGATTCTTGGTTTTGTCCTGTTACAGTGTCAGTGAACTACTCACCAGGTGAAGCAGGGCCCATCTCCTCCTGGTCTTGGTCTTCTTCCAGAGGACTGCAGTTTCCAGCAGACAGCCCCCCCAGTGAGGTCAGAGAGATGGCCTCCACACTGGCCTCCTGAATGGGACTCAGCTTCTCTGGGATTTTGGACACTGGATTCTGAGGGTCGGATGAGGGGCGAGTGTGGACCAGAGTCTGTAGGTCTGCCGTTGTCCCTCCATGATGATCTGAGGACAGTAAACACGTCCTCATGCAGCTGCTGTCCCACACTGGCTTCTGTCTGATACGGTCTGTGTTTCTATAAATTCCGTTTGAGATTCAAGTGAAAACTCACCTGTAGAAGCTGGAGAGAGTCCGGACTGGATCACGTCTCCAGTCTGAGAGCAGCTCTGCTGAGGAAACAGAGACACAACACGAGGAGATCAGAACATGTGTCTGCAGACAAAACACGAGTCCAGCTCCACAGAAGGTTTTAGTTCAGGATCCCCGTGTTCAGAACAATATTCATATGTCAGATAAGATCAAATCCTCAGGTCTCATGTTGTAGATGAGTCTTCTTCAGTCTGTGATGTTTGTGTGTTTTCTCAAAGGAACAAACCTGAGAGAGTCCAGAAGGAACGACAGCTCCTGAACCAACACAGATTAGAAACTGATGATTATTAAACTCTGCAGATCGTCACAGACATTTCTCTTCTAATTTAAAAACAACAGATCAAACCCACACTGCAGGTGTTCTATTAACGAGTACTAACAGGTACCAGCGAGTACAGAGATTAAAAATACATCAGTCTCGTGGTCAAACTGGATGATCTGTTCCTTCCACTGTCAAACCACATTCTCTTTTAGTTTAGATCATTAGTTAAAGGATAAATTACCAGATTATATCTGAGGGTGTAAGAAAAACTTAAATTTTAAGGTTTAAGGTTAAGAATTTAATGAGAAGGAGAAAAGTAACAACACCGGGTCTCAGAGACTCACCTGGCCGTGGCCGCGGGCTCAGAGACTCACCTGGCCGCGGACACTGGACTTTGAGACTCAGTCCTCTCTCGTCAGGACGCAGGAAGACGTCGTCCAGCAGCTCATTCAGAGACTGTTCAGAGTTTCTGTTTAATCAGAAACATGAACATGTGGTGAGTCTGATTCACTTCGGGACATTAGTGAGTAAGGGGTGTTTATTACCCAGCAGGCTTTGCAACATGAGGCTGGGACTCATCATAAATCTGGAGGGAGGCAGCAGCTGGAGGACTGTCAGAGCTGGAGGCTTCATCGAGCACCTGCAAGGAGAGGTGGAGTCAGACTCACTACAGTGGGAGTGGTGGGTGGGGGGTTCAGGGTCATGTACGGTACATAGTGGAGTGGGGATGTGTTGGTATAAAGGGATGACCGTGGACTGACAGCATGAGACTAAACACTACACCTGAGCAGCCAGGATACCTGCTGCTGACTCCTCCAGGTGACTAAAAGTTTCTTCTTCTCCTCCAGCTCCTGCGTCAGCTGCTCCCTCAAATCCGTCAGATGTCTCAGTTTCTCTGAAGGAAAATCAATAAACAATAATAAAATCAATCAACAGATCATCTGAGATCAGCTGAACAGCACTGAGGTCAGTGAACGCACCATCTGTCTGTCTGTCTGTGTTGCTGAAGTATCTTTCAGCTCGCAGCTCCTCGAAGCTGAACTCGACTCCTGCTCTCATCAGCAGCTCTTTACAGTACCCACTCCTCGTATAGGCCCCGCCCTCGTTTTGAGGCCCCGTCCCTCTGCTCACGTATGTCTGTAACGACTCGCTGTGATTGGCCGACCTGCAGCCAATAGGGTCACACACAGAGGAGTCAGTTCCTGTATGAGATTCACGTCAGGTGTTAAACATTAAAGCAGTAAAAACAAACTCACTGTTTGTAGACCGACGAGCCCACCTCCATCAGCAGCCCCTCAGCCATGACCACACCTGGATCTGCTGGACCAATCAGAACTCAGCTGTCAGTGTTAACCAATCAATAATCTGTAATCACTTTTAAAAACTGTGTAATATTAATTGTCGGCTTGTCACTTGTTTAGATCTGAGCCGAATTGGAGAAAATCTCATTAATTCATATTCAGTCTCAAAACATGTTGTAGTTTCAACACACGACCTGATAAAATCAAGTTTAGAGTAAAACACAAATGTTTGGGACGGAGATTGGAGACTGTGTTTCCTAACGTCCCCTAAACTATTACACCGCATATTGAGATTCGTTCAAATAAAATGACGTATTCACATCTGCACAGCTTCATGAACAGATTAATTGATTACTGGAAAATATTATTTTCTTACCTTAAAATTTAAATTGTTCCGAAATCAAAACAACATTCAAATCAACCCGCTGTTAACGTCCGCTTTAAACCTTCAGCGGCCGCTCTGATTGGACGGTTTAAGAAAACGAGTTTTACGTCACTTCCGCTTTGACCTGCATCTTGTCACAGCGCCTCTGCTGCTCGGAGTTTGTACTACAGCCTCATAACACTGAACTTTGGACTGTTGTTTATGTGAAATGATCCTCGGTTTCCTCCACAGTGTTCAGTTTGTAAGATGATTGTACAGCCTGGCTGATCACTAAACACTTCTGTGGTTTCTTCTTAATGGATGTTACAGCCAACACAAATTCTATTTTAATCGAAACTAATTGTTGCACTTATGTCTCTGAATCCAAATATAAAGTTCTGCAACACTTCAGGTTCAGTGGATGAAAAGTAATCACTTTTGTCCTTCTGGAAATACAGTTTTCCCCTGGAGACTCTTTGACGTATACTTTGAAGTAGAAGTACACATTCTGCAGACACCCGCAGTAGTTTGTTTTATGATAGTTAAAGAGTTATTCCTGTGTTTATTTAGATGTTAGTTCATCAAAAAGCCTTAAAAATTCAATGTGGGAGTTTAAAAAACTCTAAATGTGAAGCAATTTTTTTATTTCTCTCTAAAACGTCATTAACTTCACTTGAAGGTAAAACATGGAAACTGTTCTTTATTCTCTGTCTCTCAGACACAGTAAGCTCCGTATAAGGATGGGTCTAAACAACATGGAGTGAAATACTGGAGCTGAAGAACAGCAAGTGAACAACAGTAGAGATCTGTTTTCAGTCAGAGATCAGAGAAAGTTTCTGATCAGAGAAAGTGAAACTATCTGACTGTTTTACTATCAGGACGTGAAAATGGCTCAGCAAGGAAGCCAGCCGGACCAAGAAAAGTTCTGCTGTTCGATCTGTCTGGATCTACTGAAGGATCCGGTGACTATTCTCTGTGGACACAGCTACTGCATGAACTGTATTAAAACCTACTGGGATGACGAGGATCAGAAGAAAACCCAGAGCTGTCCTCAGTGTAGACACATCTTCACACAGAGACCTGTCCTGGTGAAAAACACCATGTTAGCTGATTTATTAGAGGAGCTGAAGAAGACTGGACTCCAGGCTGCTCCTGCTGATCACTGCTATGCTGGACCTGAAGA
Organism: Sandelia bainsii; assembly: GCA_032362345.1. NCBI lineage: Eukaryota > Metazoa > Chordata > Actinopteri > Anabantiformes > Anabantidae > Sandelia > Sandelia bainsii. Next base: position 21,155,398 of record JAUMHL010000017.1, read on the forward strand.
TGTGGCCTGTGACTTCTGCAGTGGGAGGAAGCTGAAAGTCACCAAGTCCCGTCTGCAGTGTCTGGCCTGTTACTGTGAGAAACACCTCCAGCCTCACTATGACTCCCCGACTTTTCAAAAGCACAAGCTGGTGGAGGCCTCCAACAAGCTGCAGGAGAACATCTGCTGTCGTCACGATGAGGTGATGAAGATGTTCTGTCGCACTGATCAGCAGTGTATCTGTTATCTCTGCTCTGTGGATGAACATAAAGGCCACGACACAGTCTCAGCTGCAGCAGAAAGGACTGAGAGGCAGAGAGAGCTCGAGGGGAGTCGACAAAAACTCCATCAGAGAATCCAGGACAGAGAGAAAGACGTGAAGCTGCTTCAGCAGGAGGTGGAGGCCATCAGTCGCTCTGCTGATCAAACAGTGGAGGACAGTGAGAAGATCTTCACTGAGCTGATCCGTCTCATGGAGAAAAGAAGCTCTGATGTGGAGCAGCAGATCAGATCCCAGCAGGAAACTGAGGTGAGTCGAGTCAAAGAGCTTCAGGAGAAGCTGGAGCAGGAGATCACTGAGCTGAAGAGGAAAGATGCTGAGCTGGAGCAGCTCTCACACACAGAGGATCACAACCAGTTTCTACACAACTACCCCTCACTGTCAGGACTCTGTGATTCTACAGACTCATCCAGCATCAACATCCGTCCTCTGAGCCACTTTGAGAACGTGACAGCAGCTGTGTCAGAGCTCAGAGACAAACTACAGGACATTCTGGGTGAGACGTGGACCAAGATCTCACTGTCAGTGACTGAAGTGGACGTTTTACTAAAATTATCAAATTTGCAACTAGATCTTAAAACCAGAGCTGGATTCTTACACTACTCAAGTCAAATCACACTGGATCCAAACACAGCGCACACATATCTGTTATTATCTGAGGGGAACAGAAAAGTAACATTAATGAGTAAACCACAGTCTTATTTCAGTCACTCAGACAGATTCACTTACTGGCAGCAGGTCCTGAGCAAACAGAGTCTGACTGGACGCTGTTACTGGGAGGTGGAGTGGAGGGGGACAGGAGTTTACGTAGCTGTGTCACATAAGAACATCCACAGAGAAGGACGTGTGAATGATTGTGGATTTGGACGAAATGACATATCCTGGGCTTTACTCTGTTACATCAACACTTACACTTTTTTGTACAACAATATTAAATCTCCAGTCTCAGGTCCTCAGTCCTCCAGAATAGGAGTGTACCTGGATCACAGTGCAGGTATTCTGTCCTTCTACAGCGTCTCTGAAACCACGACTCTCCTCCACAGAGTCCAGACCACATTCACTCAGCCTCTACATGCTGGAGTTCTGCTCATATATAATGGAGACACTGCTGAGTTCTGTAAAGTCCACAGGAGACGTTTAAGGTGAGGCGGGTTACAAACAGAGACACACAACAGAAATCATCAAACATCATCATGCTCCATTTTCTCATTTGTTGTTCTCATAATATTTGAGGTTTACCCGAGTGAGATCATCATGTATGGTGATTCTTTTGGATTTCATGTGTGAACAAACTGAACATTTATATAATAAATAAAACATGTTTCAAGAACGAACAGAGAAGTTTGTTCTGTCTTGATTCCAGAATCTGGTTCACAGCTTTGTGCAGATACAAACTCATATGTACAAAGGAACAATGTGCAAACTTGTGAATTGTATGTTAGTGTCCACTGAGTTAATGTGGTCTGTGAAGGCCTGTACCTCCTGGATCTTGATCTTCACCCAGGTGTCATCCACATACCTGAACCAGTGGGTTGGTGTCGTCCCTGGGAAAGAGTTGAGCGCTTTCACTTCTTCCATGTACAGGTTGGCAACAATAGGTGACACTGGAGAGCCCATGGCACAGCCATGTCTCTGTCTGTAGAAGTCACCCTTGTAGGTGAAATAAGTGATGTTCAGGCACAGGTCCAGGAGCGAGCAGAACTGGTCCTGGTTAAGGTTGCTTCTGGTGCTGATGGTGCTGTCTTGGGGGCAAACTGTTAAGAGATGACAGGATCCTTCCCCTTCTCTGGTGAGGCTGGATTGTGGCAGTTGTGCACTAAAAGGGGCTGCAGAGAGTTGTAGTTGTTCAGCCTCTGCCTCTGGTAGTTTGTTATTGCCGATTCTGTAGCTGTAATAAAGTCCACAACAGGAACCTGTTCAGGAGTAATGACATAATTTAGGCCTTTGGATAAGACCTCTCTCTCAGAGTCTGAGACATTTCTATTGCACTGTTACAAACCATTGTCTGCAGGTCATAAACAACAGAAGAGAGTTTTATAATTAGTCATTTATATGAACCATCTGTATAAGTAATCTGTATATAAGAAGAATCTGTGTATATTCTTTTTTCATGTATATTAAAGTGTATATTCTGTATATTTGTACACTGTGATATTACCTTGTAGTTTCTGACTGTGGGAGTCAGTAGAGAGACGCCAGCTGAAGACACACGTGGACAATAAATCTGATTCTGATTCTGAAGTAAATCACAGATGTCTGACAGTTACCCGTGAGTGTTTGTCTCCACCTGCTGCTGCTGGTTCATAAATCTCTCCGTGTGTTAGAGACACCCTGTGGAGACATGAACACAGGAAGTCAAACTAATAAGCAGGAAGCACATTAAAGTGAACTTCTACGCAGCCAAACGGTGTCTGTCTGTCAGGAACTGTGAGTGAACATTGGTATTTCTGCCTAAACAGGTTTTTCATTTAGCTTTTCATGTCATTTGGTGGATCTGTTCATCATGTGGCTTGTCCCTGCTGCTGAAACGAGCTGAAATGTTGCACCCTGGTAAACTGTGAGCTTGTTATGTAGCATTGTATGTAGAGAAGCAGTCAGAGCTTTACTGTGGATCTGCATCCTGCTGAATATCTGAGGACTATACCTCGGGACTGAGGTTTGTTTCAGTGCTTATTGAACCAGCAGAGAGCAACATTGTAACACACACAGACACGTTTCTACCTCCCGCCAGTGTGACCACACCTGCGTGACGTCACAGTCGAGTCAGTCTAATTGGCCTGTCAGAGGAGTGTCGGGTTTCTCTTCCTGTATTGTTCAGGTGAGACACACCTGAGCAGGGTCGGTGTCTGAAGAGCGGCGGACAAACAGCAGAGCGGACTTTTAAGCGTTGAACGAATTCACGGTGAAATTACCGGAGACAGAAACGACTGATCCAGAAGCCGTGAGAGCGGAGCGGCGAGGCGCGTCAGGAGGCGCTAACTCCTTTTCCTGCTCCGTTCACACCGACTGCAACTGAAAATGCCTCCGTCCTCCTCCTCCTCCTCCCTTCTGCTGCCTCTCCTCATGGTGCTGCTGCCGCGCGGCGGAGCGGCGGACTGCAGCTCCGTTTTCCGCTCCGGTCAGCGTGACTTCGTTCTGGACGCGAAAGCCTCGGTGCGCTACGGCGCGGCTCTGCTCGGCACCGTGTATGTTCACTCAGAGGACGAGTGCAAAGACTTGTGCTGCGGGGAGCCGCACTGTAACCTGGCGCTGATAGCGCCGCGCGGCACCGGAGACGCGGAAAACCGCAGCTGCGACCTGTTCAACTGCATCTACAGAAACCAGTTCGTGTGCGCGTTCGTGAACCAGGCCGGATACTTGAGCTTAATCAGAGAACCCGTGTTCCAGAAATACCTGGGGGAGCCGCGGAGACGAGGTGAGTCCACAGAAACCAGTTTTATAGGACCAGAGGGTCCAGACCTGCAGGGTGGGTGTGGACAGGTTAAAGTTAGAGGCGTCTTGGTTTTCAAAAACATGATCGTTAAATCATTAAAGATCTTTGTGTTATTGTTGTTTTTATGATGATTTAATGTTTAACAAGAGTAAAATGTCATTAAAAGATCAGATTGTGTGTAAATGTACAGTTTTTAGATGGAAACTAAACTTCAGGAGGATGAATTTCTGCTCAGATCCACTGTAGAGACATGTTTCAGGATGATTAGTTTAGTTATGTGTCTGTTTCCTCTGGGTTTGGATCTGTGGCTCTTAAATCTTCACACACCAAGTTAAACCTGTGCTGTCAGAGCTGAAACTGCTCCACAGAGACCTTACCAACAAAGCAGGGTGTGACGAGCTCAGATAATCTGGGCAGAGTCTCTGCTCCTGAGTCCATCAGACTACAGTTTTAAAATGTGATGAGGCTCATGAGCTGCACCAGGTCTCGGAGACCAGGATCCTCTGGACCCGTATTATGATCATAAATGAAAAATGCTGCACTCGTGTGTTTTGTGGTTTGACTCGTCTCATGGTCAGATATCACTAATCTGTGGGGACGATGACACCAGGTGTCGTTAGAACTGTACAAAGGTCTTTAGGAGGAAAACAATGGGAGAAAGCTCAGGAAGAGCAACAGAGAGTCTGAGTGAGGAGTTGGGACACGCACCAGGAACATGTGATCATAAACATCAGTTTCAGAGGATAAAATGAACGTGTGTGTCACAGCAGAAACATAAGAGAAGGTAATAATCATCTCTACAGTCACTTCTTATATCTGCAGAACTTCATCCAGAATCTTCATGTTTTTACATTTTCTTCAGTATCACAGTAAAACCGAGTCTGTGTCCACTGATGGAGACACTTTGACTTCATGTGGACAAACACAGACCAACAACGTGGGCTGTGTGTTAAGTTCAGGGGCTGTAGGATTTCCACCGTGCCTCATGTCTCATTAACAGGAAAATAATCTTCATTCTTCTTCAGTAAAGATCAGGTCCCTGAACGTTACCTGAAGGTTGTTGCTCTTCTTAACTGAACTATAAAAATCTTCCACCTCTCCTGAACCCCTCTCTCTGTCACCTGTGTCTCCAGGTAGACAGGCTCCACCCATCGCCAACGCAGGTCGTGATGTTGTCGTTCAGCCCGGAGAGACTGTGTTGCTGGACGCCATCGAGAGCATGGCGCTGGGCGACGCCGAGATCGTCGAGTACACCTGGAGCCTTGAACGCGGAGATGAAAGTGTTGTCATGGAGGTAAACGCAGGGGTGGAGGGTTCACCTGGACAGGAACAGGTAGTCTGAACCTGAACCGGCCTTATTCTCTTATATAAGAGGAAAAAGACTAAAGAGTAATTTCTGCTTTTTGAGCAAAACAAACATGGGAAACTAAAAGGTGGCTTGTTGGGTCTGTGCAGGTAGATGTGCAGGTATCACATTTTAAATACGGGTATTTCTGAATGTGACTCTGCAGGAAACCGACATACCCGAGCAGAGGAACCTCTCCAACCTGCTGCCAGGCATCTACGTCTTCAAACTGACCATCACCGACTCCAACGAAGAAAAAGCCGATGACACAATCCAGGTCCTTGTCCTGAACCCGGAGCAGTCCAGCTGTGAGTGTTGATGGGAAATGTAGTTCGCTGATGTTATCTGAACACACCCAGAGCTAAACTGTGTTTCTGGTTCAAACTGTGCCTGTAATTAACTGTACACACGTTTTTATGAGTCTGTGAAGATTCTCAGTCATCCAGGTGAAGTTGTCTGAAAGTTGAGTCATGGCAACTGGACTTCTTTCTTGTA
>JAUMHL010000017.1:21161056-21181057 GCA_032362345.1 Sandelia bainsii
TTAAGTGAAACAAAGGCAGGGGAGGGGTGTGGGTAGATGTAACAGTCACACCCCTGGTAACTCCTCCTGCCCCCATTGGGGGGGGACTGGTCCCCCGGTTCAGTGGTTCTGTGCAGCAGATTATTTGTCCTGCAGACAGACACCTGGAGGAACCAGGATCTTAAAGTGAACGTTCTCTGCAGCAGGAACATCTGGAGTTGAGACTGAAACCAGAACATCAGTGATCATCAGTCCACAGACTTCTGTACATGTAGACATGATGTTTGTGTGTCTGTGACTCTGGACTCATTATCAATCTGTTACAGTTTGATAAAAACAGAATCTGTTGTTGCTCAGTGAAGTGAACCTGCTGATCCACACCTCGACGCAAACTGGTTGGACTGGAATACCTGACACACACACACAGACACACACCTGCTCTGTGAGGTTTCCATTTTGTTGTGTTGACTTTTGTGTCGACTTCTCACAGTAGCTGTGTCGCAGCAGCTCGTCTGAGTCCAGATCTGGTCTCAGGTTGTAAAACTGTTGAGTAACACGCGGTCGTCTGCAGTACTCGCACAGGGTGTTACCGTGGAAACGGCACTCCCTTTACTGCACCACATGCCCTGTGCCGGGGGTTAATATTTAAATTCATCACACACAGACATGTCAGTACTAACAGTACACAGTAAGTACTGCAAACTACCACAAATCACAGTATCTTACAAACAGACATCTGCATCATGGTGCTGATGATGTCATAGGAGTAGTGATGTTATGACCTTTAAGAAGTTATTAGATCATTTTAGATTATGATATTATCACTGATGGTGACGAACAGAACCTCTGTCCAGATTCTTCTGGACCTGACTGAGAATCCTCTTTATTTAACCAGCTCTCAGTTTATCAGCACAGCTGCAGACTTTAAATTTATTCTCAGGTAGTACAATACAGTACTACAGTGTCGAGGTCTTCATACTTTATTTTTATATGGTCTACTGCTTTACACTTGTATCCTGCCAGAGTCCAGAGGAAATGCTGTAGTTTTACTGCACTACATTTACCTGGCAACAGTATTTACACACCTGTGACATGTTGTTACAGGGACAGTAGATATGTGCAGAGCTGCAGTAGGAACAAACATCATACAAACAAATAAGACAGTGAAGAACCTGTGAGGAGTCGAGCTACACACTGATACACATGGAGAACTTTCATATGAAGTACTTTTTCCTCATCATACTACTACTACTACTACTACTACTACTGCTGCTGTACCTCCCGTCACCGTCAAATACAAACTCTGAATGTGACCTTTATTATATATATATATTTTATAACACCAAGATTCAGGATTTAAAAATTCCAGAGGGAAATAGTTTTGCCTTGTTACAGCTGCTCTCAGTTCAAAAGGAAAGAAAAGAACCAGAACCCCTTTACAGAGGTGGGAGGAGCTGTACAGCTTTATAGCCTCGGGCAGAAAGAATCTCAGTCTCTGAAGGTGCTGTTGGTGTTTGCCCCCTTCACGTTGCTGCCCCAGCAGATCACAGCATAGAAAATCACACTGGTCACCACAGACCCATAGAACGTCTGCATCATGGTGCTGCAGACGTTAAGACGTGAGCTTTTTATACACAGCTGATATTTTTTTGATACTTGATTCTCATTTTTCTTTGATTATTTTTTCCCTTCTCTAGACAAATGTTCTTTTTGCATCAGTAAAAATGGTGAAATTCTGTTAAACACCTGCAGACACCGTGTTCACCTGTGAACCTGTATCAACGCTGCGTCTCTCTCTCAGTGTACTGTCTGACTCTGATGAAAGCCGGACCGTGTCGAGCTGCGTTTCCTCGCTGGTATTACAACGCTGCCAACGGCACGTGTCAGCGTTTTGCGTTCGGAGGCTGTAAACCAAACAAGAACAACTACCTGAGCAATGAGGAGTGTACGGCTGCCTGCAGAGGAGTCACAGGTAACAACACACCTGACAGGTACACACAGTAAAGACAAAGTACACATGTAGTACATCTGCACTGTACTGAAAGTATATAATATAAAGTATAAGTACTGTCACTGAAGTATAATGTGTTAAAAAACTACTGCTCTGTGTTTTGTTCACAGCGACGTCGGAGAGGAGCGTCACCCTGCCTACATCCGGTCAGTCCCACAATGCACCTCTTCATACCAGCATTATGATGTAACAGGTTAATAACTGTGTGTGTGTGTGTTCAGTCGTGTGTGACTCGACGTGTCATCCTGATCAACTGGTCTGCGACGGCAGCTGCTGTCTGGACAGGAGTCTGGAGTGTGACGGTGTGAAGCACTGCAAGGACGGAGCGGACGAGGCGCACTGCAACAAACGTAACGCGCACACACACACACACCCACACAGAGTCAACACTCTGACCACCTGATTATATTCTAAAACTACATTTGAACTCCGACTGAGAACCACAAGAAACGTCACGCTCTGAACCACGTGTTGGTCCTCACAAACATTAAAATAAACCTCGAGCACTGATCTTTCTCCTCCTCCTCCTCAGTGAACCAGACCTTCTCCCGCCTGCTGAGCATCGACATTGACCCGAGGAAAGGTCAGTTTGTAGAGTAACGCCTACGTACTAACACCAGAAGCTAGCAAGCTACATGCTAATAACGGTTGTCCCCCCCCCTTCAGCCCGGTGCACCCAGCCCCAGTACACCGGTCCGTGTCGGGCCTTTCACACCCGCTGGTACTACGACCCCGTGCGTAAGAAGTGCTACTCCTTCACCTACGGCGGTTGTCATGCAAACGACAATAACTTTGAGAAGGAGGAGACGTGCAGCAGCTCCTGCGACGGAGTGACGGGTACAAAATACACACTGTACTACTATCCTGTAGTGAGGATACTACTGTGTACTACAGTTCATGGAGTATAGTGTAGTCAGTACACGTAGTTCCATGAGGTCATTTTTCCTGTGTGTGTGTCTGCAGACAGCAGTGTATTTTCCAGAGGGATGTTTGAACGTTATGAGTCGGACGATGAAGCTGTTGGAGGTGATGGAGGTGATGAAGACGACAGCAACTCAGGTGAGAAAATCAGCTTCTCTCTCTGATTCTCCGTCCAACGAAGCAGCTGACAGGAAGTGACCTCACGGTGTCCCCCTCAGGTCAGGTAGCGCTGGCTGTGAGTCTGACGGTGGCCATCTTGGCTCTGTTGGCTGTCATGACCTACTGCATCCTGAAGGCCCGGAGGGAGCGGACCCACCGACCCGTCGCCACGAGTCCCGCCCCGGTGCCGCTGTCAGAGCAGGACGCGCTCGTTTACAACAGCACCACCAAGCCTGTATGATGTCATTACCACACCCGCATGATGTCATCACCATCTACAGCGGGCCCACTGTGTCTGTATGATGTCATCACCACACCTGTGTGATGTCACAGTTCCTGTGTGACCGGCTGGTTGTTGTTTTCTGTGCCAACATTTTAGTCCCAGTAGGAACCGGCCCGTCTCTTCCCTACGGTTTGTGTTTGTGTATTTATGATTTGTGTCGGGTCTCAGGTTCATTTTAATTCACATTTAAAACTGTAAAATAAGTTTTTATCTGTAAATATCCGGTTCTCAGGTCATGAACGTGTGCTGCCGTCATGTTTTGATGTTTTTAATGTTTCAATAAAACCACATGGACTCGACACGTTCTCCTCGTTCCATCATAACATCGTCTCCTGTGTGATCAGGGTCACGGCAGAAACTAAATATCTCTACACAAGCTCCGACTTGTTCCTGAAGCTCTCACACGATAATGTCTAAACCGTCTCCATGACAACAGAGGAAAACCATTTCTCCATAAAGATGAATAATAAAGTTTTTTTTTAAATTCCTGATAAAACCAAACTATTTTAACACTGTTGATAACATGAATGTTTGAGTCCAGGCTTGTTCAAGTCTCAGAAATAAAGTTTAATTCAAGGAGAGAAAAACTTCAACAACCTGATTTCTGAACATTTACTGAGAAACTTTAGTTAGAAATGAAAAGTAAATGTTAAATTTATTGTCCAGAGAAGTTTAAACATTGAAGTTTGTTCCCGTCGTCGCCGTCTGTTCCTGCCCTGACAGGCTCCAACTCGTCTTGTTGCTTGTGTTCAGACTGGTTCTAACCGACTGTTTACTGACTCTGTGCTCGACCTCACTCTGACTCACAGGCAACAAACTGCCTCTGATTCAAACTCAGGTTTTATTCAGTACTGTAACAACACGCTGAGCTTCTGTGTGTGTCCACGTTAACACAGGTAACCAGAGGAGACACAAAATGACTCAGGTTAAACAGATGGATTAAATGCATTTATTTAACAAACACAGTAAAAAATAAAAAATAATTTTATGAAGTACACGCCCTCTCAGATCCGCTAATGAGAGGAGACTGAAAACTCCCTCCTCACGGGGTCTCCGATCCCAGTCAAGTCTATTTTCCTTTGTTGTCCCTGGCTGGTGGAATAACTTGCCCTGCTCCATTCAACTAGCCGAGACTATCACCACCTTTAAAAAACACTTGAAAACTCACTTGTTTAAAAAGTATTTTAAATGAGTCTTTCACACACACACACACACACACTAAAAAATAAAATGATGTTCTGTGATGATAATATTAATAATTATTATTATTATTACTGTTACAGTAAAACAGTATTAATATCTGTGAAGATTCTCAGTCATACAGGTCATGGTTATCCCAAAAAAGTATTTTTCAGTGGCAACTGGACTTGTTGTAGTTCCTTGACAACGTTTCGCCTTCCATTCCAGAGGGCTTTTTCAAGTCTGACTGATTATTAGTATATCATAAATGAGTATTAATAATTATAAAATAAGGTAAAATAGAATCTGGATCCTTCAGAAAAAGCTGTAAATGTTACTACATGTATTTAGGATTTCAGGTGATTAACAGCTCAGTCTCCAAGCTCTGATCTGAGACCAGATCCAGTGAGTCCGGATGAAGAGTTGGTGAAGCTCTGCTGCCCCCAAGTGGTCAAAGTCTGATTGATGCAGCTTTAACTTTCAGTGAAACGTTAAATATTCAGTTTTACAGATTTAATGGGGTAGAGTCTAATAAATTGATACTTATGCCTACTCCTTTTCAAACATAAGAATGAAATTGTGTTATGTAGATATGGTGAATTTCAATATGTTTGAAATAAACTAAACTAAATTATTAATATTATTGTATAATTAATTAATATATTTATTATAATTATTATCGTGATTACAGACCCTTTAGCTGCTTCTCTGAGGAACCTTCAGTGTGAAACAGAAAATAATTCTACTTTTAATAATACCTGACTTTAATTATTCTACTTTTCCACTTGACTTTTTTCTACTGTTGGAGCCGGGCGCATGCGCGGAGACTCGGACTGTGAAGCAGCACAGTAGAGTAGAGTAGAGACAGAGTAAAGAGGTTTTACTGAGCGCAGACGGAGCGGATGTTTGTGTGCACCGTATTTTTATCACACTTCACTGAGGTGAGTAGAAACTTTCTCATCTTAAAGTTTCTGTTTATTGACGGATTCATCACTTTTCTTCTCGGAAGTGTTTCTGTGGCTTTAATCTGTTAAACCTGTTGCAAGTTGTTGTAAACTGTTAAACACATTCACACTTCTTTTTTTTTTTATTAAACCTGAGTCTGTTTTAAAGGAAATCACAGAATCACACAGTCATAACAAGTTACACGTCCGCTCGGTGACGCAGAACCTCGTTAGGAAATCCTGGCATTTAAAGATGACCTGTCTGTGTGAGAGAACACCGCGTTCTTATAAAGAACCTGATCAGTGATGGAGTCGAGGGGGAATCTGCCTTTAATTCGGGGGTAACTGAATAAACCAGAAACAGCTTGTTGGTCGAACATTTCCACTTCTTCAGTGTGTGTCCGCTGAAACACGCCCTGACAGCGGCAGCGAGTCAGTGTTGAGAAAGAGCGGAACATGTCTGAACTCTTCACATATTTCTACCTGATGAAGAGCAGCTTGATGAAACACACGGTGCCGAAATCAACCGAGGACTCTCCTGGTTAAAGTGAAACCTCGAGACACGCTGGGCGAGGGCTGCTCCTCCGCCGGGAGACAAAGGAAGCTTAAATTAAGCATGAATAAAGGGAGATTCATGTGAGAGCACGTTAAGGCTGGAAGACTGAGGATTATTACTGCAGGAGTCTGGCTGTGTGTCTGTCACCTGCTGGTTTGACTTCAGAAACCTGATTATTAGTGAATGTGTTGTTGTGTTGAAGTTGTGTATCTGCACTAAATCCAACAGACTGCAGAGAAAAACCAGCTGATTCTCACAAACACAAGTTTCACAGTTTAGTTAGTGAAAGATCAAACTAACAATCACATCATTGATCTGGACAAACGCACACATCACATTAAAACTGGGAACATGAACCAGTGTCTGGAAATTAATGGGTTTCCATGGTAACCTGATGGGATTGAACCTGACAGGCTGCAGTCTGAGCATGCTCAGACAGGGCCTCAGGGCAGTCACACCTTTAACAGGATTTTCTGCCCCTGACTGACAGACCTGCGGTTACTATAGCAACCAGACCTGGTGCTGGTTTCCAGCTGAGTGACATGGTAGAACTTTCACCGCCCTTCATTTGAATGTCAAATACTGAGTCCGAGTAAAGTGCACGATGTGTGTCCCACTGCTGATCCCTGTCACCTGTGTCTTCATCATCTTCACCTGTCAGGTGTGTCGTCGTTTAACGACACCTGATGAGAGTTAGTTCTCGTCACTGAGTCTTTCATAGTTTAATGTGCAGTAAGATGCTTCACTGGACAAAGAGAAATCCAAGCAGGCTGTATTTACTGTACACACACAGTATACACAGCCTACTGTGTTTGTACATATAATGTGTTTACTGATCCTGGTCCAGCTTGTTGTCTGATCTGTGCTGTTTGTCCGTGTGTACGTGGCTGTGTGTTAGTGCAGGTAGAGAAACTGTGGAGTCATCAAAGCTGCTTCTGACTGTTCACGTGATCGTTTTGTCTCTGAAACCTGAGAAAAAAGCTCCTCAGAGTCTGAAGTGAATCGTGTCTCACAGTTTACTGAGACAATCAGAGGATTTGATTCTGAGAACAGTTTCAGACTGATTGAGCAGTGGCTGCAGCTCTGGTGGAAACCAGTCAGATCCTGCTGCAGTACAACAACAAGCTGAGTCTGAAGACGTGTGACCCGTGGACACGTCCCATGGACAGACGAGGTCTCTCTCAGAGCCTGCTTGGTTGTGCAGCAGGGATCAGGTGTCAGTGAGGCGGTCGGTCCGGTTCTTCTGTCATCACACAGGGTTTTTGTTTGGCCCTCATCACCCATGTGAGCAAACAGGCTGAAGCTGATTCAGGTGAATGTGACCGTGTGTGTGTGTGTGTGGAAACTGAAAACTGAAGGTCACAGAACCTGATGGTGGAAACATCAACAGCCTGAAATCACCTGATGTTCAGTGTTCCTCCTTTCCTGGATGTTTATCATCAGTATCGGTGTTGAAGGTTCTGTGGTTCTCAGCAGTACACAGTACACAGGTTTTAATCATGTTTCTCACTTTTTACTACTGATCAGTACTGACTCTGTGCGTGTGTCTGTGTCTATGTGTGTAGGCAACATTGTGATGCCTGAAGGATCTCACAGCTCCTCTACTGACGTCCCCATGGGAGAAGGTAAGAAGCTGATCCGGTTCTGCTGGTTCTGATATTTTCCTTCCCGCTACATGTGGAACGTCCTGGTTCCACGTTCATTGTTACTGGCTGACATGAGCAGAGAGAGAAATCAGATGTGGCTCAGCTGGAGGTAAAAGCTCTTTAGATGACTGTGGTTTAACTGAGGGTTCCGCTTGTGGACTGAGGTCAGACATCCTGCAGCGTGTGTGTCTGTTCTCTTGCACTGACACAGTTTAGTTTGCTCTGCACAGACGTGTCTGCTGCGTCTCTGACGTCACAGTGAAACAGGAACATTTCAGGTCCAACAGTTGGTTTGTTAATGAGACTTTTACTGAACAGATGGTGGAAATATAAAAGTAGAAATATCTGCTGTGTCCTGCATCAACTAAATGCTTCCAGTGTTTCTGAGCCCTGCTCATCGTCTTACAGGGACTTCTCCTACAGAAGCGCTTCAGCTCAGAGATGTCTGGTTTCCTGTATGACCTCCTGCTTCAGAACCTTCTCAGTGTTTCTGTAGGACTGAGATCAGGACTGTTCTCTGTTCTCTGCTCGAACCACACGTGTGTTTAGTGTTGCTCCCGTGCTGCATTATCCACTTTCTGTTTAGCTTCACTTCACAGATTGTGTGTCTGTCTGTGCGTGCAGCAGGCCACAGTTGGGTCTTTGTTGTGCTCTGTGTTGTTGTGTACCGTCTCTCTTGTCTGCGGTCGGTGGTGGAGGGAACCGGCAGTAACATCAGAACCGTGTCAGAAGACAAAAGACGTCAGTGTCTCTGAGCATCTGTGTGTTTCACAGTGTGTGTCTCACAGTGTGTGTGTTTAACGTGTGACTGTGAAGAAGAGCAAAGTTCCAGTGGTTAATGTTCTAAACGTCTGACAGAGATATCAGACGGTTACGAGGAAGTGATAATGAGAAGTATGTAAAGCATCTGTAATCTGATTACTGAACAGTGAACAGTCTGAAGAATCCACGAGTCCAGTTTAACAAAAACATGTTTCTGTTTATTTAGATTAAAATGTAGAAAGTGTGATGAAACTCAGTGTATCATACAGTGTATCGCTGCAGCGAGTTGTGTTGTCATTCACTGTGTGACTGTGTGCGGTTGGAGGTGTGCCCACTGATCCTCCTCATAAATGAATATTTGTTCTGGATCCGTTTCTGTCACAGACGTGAAGCTGAAGTCACTGAGTCAACACGAGAAGAGGAAGTAAAACGTGCTTCATGTCCAACGCACAACAAGAAGAGAACAAGACTTTAACTCTGCTCTTCACCACTCTAACAAACACTTGACACACATCCAACCTTTATTTTGGAAGAGAAAGCTGCTAGCTTTCAAAATAAAAGCATGTCTTTCTGTTCTCACTGGGCTGTTTAACTGTTACAAACATTAACACTGGTTTGTGTGAACTGCAGATCTCTGGCTTTTAAATGTTTCAGCATGATTTTAAAGAACGTTTGATTTTTTCTGATCAGTGAACAAATGACAGAACGTAAAATAATTTAAAACATATTTTCTAGTTGTGCATCCGTCTCGTGATGTCTCAGAAACATCCACTGAGACTGAAATATGACCTGATTAGACTGTGAGTCTGGACGGACACAGATGTAAACTACACCTGGACCGGCTGGTGGAGACACACAGAACCGTGATCTGCTGGTTCTGGTTGTTAGATAAAAACTCGGCTGCAGGTTTAATCACAGAGAGACTGAAAACAGGAGCTGCTGCTGTGTGTGTCCAGTCCAGCAGGTGGCGTCTCGCTCCTCACGCTCACTCTAATTGGATTAAATCCTGTCCCCTCCTGTCAGGGCTGCAGGTTGGATTCTCTCAGACCTGATCAGTCCTAGTCCTGGTTTCTCGCGGTCTCCTCTCGCTGCAGACCACAGGAGGTTGAAGGTAGGGTTCTACACACACAATCAGGTTTCTACTGAAGGTTGTTGGTCTCGTTCTGACTGTCAGACTTTTAATGTTCGTTCAGCAGGAACCCAGATTCAGTCTGGAACTGGTCCCAGGGTTTCAGCTGCCTGCTGTCAGACTGTGACGGGGACAGTTTCAGTTCTTCAGAGGTCTGATTGTAAATGTGTTAAACGTGCAGGTTGTGTTTGTGTCCAACAGATTCTGGACTGAGATCTGTGGACGACAACTTAAAGTAAAACCTTCTAAAATGACCTCGAGTGAGTTACTGCACAGCTGCTGCAGAGCTGCGACAGGAACACAGTGAACCTGTTTCTTAAATGAGCAGTTTTTTGTTAGAAGTTTGGTTGGCGGTCACCCTGCAGGTCAGTTCCACGTTGATACTCTTACAAAGTATTCACAGCCCCTGGGGCTCATGGGTAGTGTAGTTTTCTGATGTATTTTATCTTTTGTATTGGTTCTGATAACTGGATGTTGATGGCAGCAGGTGTGTGTGTGTGTGTGTGTGTCACTTCCTGTCTTACTCTGCTTGAACATAATCTCAGGTCACATGACCAGATTCTTAGTCGTCATGGAAACCAAGCACCTTCAATTGTGTTATATACTACAGGTGATGCTCTGTTGCCAACACACATACTGCGCTGTATACTGGTTTACACTGGGTTATACTGGTTTATAACAGACATATAGGACATATGATGGCTCGTACTGGTTGAACTGGTGAAAGCAGGTTGGCATTGGTTGGTTTGAGTAAAAAGTAAATCAGGCTTGTGTGTGTGTGTGTTGCAGTGTTTTCTGATGCTGGTTTAGTCTTTTAGTATTTCTGCAGTACAGTTACACATGGAGCCTGTCATTATGTTTGTATCCGTCCTGCTCCAGTTGTCAACAAGTTGTGTCTTGAACATGTTGAACACTGCAGAAACATTTGAACATCTGTGTTTGTGCCTGCTGGACCAGAACCAGAATCCAGGTTGAATTGTGACATCACAGAGGTGAGGCTAAAAGGTCGGAGGTCAGAGTGGACAACAGGTGTCTCTGTTTTCAGTATCTGTGTGGATTACCGTGTGTCCTCTGTCTCTCTGCTCCTGTGTTGTTGTTGGAGCAGCTGGTGGAGACGGCAGCAGCTGATTGGTCGGAGCTGAAGGTTGTTGTCGGTTGTAAAGTGTAATCTGTGCTGATTCTGGATTAACGGACAGATTTATCCTCATTATTACAGATTAGACGCACACGCTGAATCAGAGTGTTCTCAAAGAGGAGCTGCACAAACCAAACCTCATGATGAAAATAAGTGTTTTAATGTTGATAGTGTGAAGACTTTCAGAAACTAGTGGAGAAGATCTGGATCACAGGTGTGAGAATCAGTAAATGTGTTTCTGTTGGTTCAAATGCAGCCGACACAAATATTCACTGTGCTTCACAGTTCATGATCTGTTGACCAGAAACGAGTAGTTTAATCAGCATCAGGCTGCAGTTCAGTCACAGTGGGACTGAATCCTTGATACAAACAATGTGTGAACAGTGAAGTTAATTCAAGTCTGGACAGTATCTGTAGAATCAGTTGTCAAACCATCGACACAGTCATGTGACTCACAGGTTTGAGGATTCAGGGCTGAGAGGGAGACGGGGTCGAGTTCTGACACAGACCAGGTTCAGACGAGACCGGTCCTGCTCAGGAATGTGTCTGCAGGCTGATAACAGACCTCAGAGGGCTGCTGGGAGACGAGGGGTTAATCCTGTCAGAGCGAGGCATTCGAGGCATGCAGGAAATCAGACTCCTCACTGATAACAGCGCCACAGAGCAGCAGCAGGTTGTTACCTGCTCTGTGTCTCTGACTCAGCAGCTGGTCACTAAACTACGTAATGAAATACTCTGTGTAAACACTGTGGTTCTTTTCAGTGGTTGATGTAAAGAAGTAGCTTCATTGTAGAAAAAAAGAGAAACTGAGGACAGAGACACAGACAGGTGGAGTGTTCTGCTGCTTTACTTAGTTATTAATGAGTTAATGAAGGAAATAATCATGAGATGAACTGATGACAGTTACAGCTCTAATATCAGCGTGGACATAGTGACTGACTGGTTTCTAATCCACCTGTAATCAGATCTGTGTTATTATTCATTAACAGTATTTGAAAGATCACAGAGGTGTTTCTGATATTTGTCCACCCTGGTTCATAAATGTGTGCCACTTAAAAATCATAGTCTGAAATCACAGCGTGAATCTGTCCTGGTGCGTTGTGGGTAAAAAGCTTTGCTGTGTCTCTGAACAGTCGTCCATTATCCTGCCTCATGTCCCCTCCCCTCTGAGACGCTCTGTGACACAAACAAACGCACCCTCAGCCAGCTGATCGCAGGCCGCTGCACGTTTTCCACCGTCAACAACAACATCACAAATTCTGTCTGAGTCTTTCAGAGACTCAGTCGGTGTTTTCTCCTAAAAATGATGGTTTTCTAAGTGGAGTCTGGTGTGGAGGAGGCTCAGGTTTCCTCGCAGAAATGTGGAAACTCAGAGACTGGGACTTCTAGTCCACGAAGTGAAAAGATTCCAGAGTAAACTGACATTTACTCTGTCCTCCCCCGTCCTCCCCTGTCCTCCTCCTGCTGCTGGTGTTTGTTCCTCCCTTCTCAGTGTCCGACCTTTCAGACAGGAAGTGAAAGGTCAGAACTCTGCAGGAACACAGCAGCTTCAAACACGGGGAGAGACCTGAACCTGGATCA
The DNA here is from genome assembly GCA_032362345.1 of Sandelia bainsii. Taxonomy (NCBI): domain Eukaryota; kingdom Metazoa; phylum Chordata; class Actinopteri; order Anabantiformes; family Anabantidae; genus Sandelia; species Sandelia bainsii. Next base: position 21,173,342 of record JAUMHL010000017.1, read on the forward strand.
GTCGCTCTGCTGCACTTTCTCTCCTCTGGGACTTTTTGTCTCTGTCTCCACCTGTGTAATCTGCAGTTAAGCAGAGTACATATACTCAGTAACAGAGTACATTTACTCAGTCTAAGTAAACTTTATACTTTTTACTCTAACTTGTGTTAAAGCTCGGTGGACTTCTCCTCCCGCTGCTGCAGACGTCCTCACTGTCTCACAGAAACACGAACAGATCCTGTGAGTCTAGTTTGGAGAGGTTCAACCTGACAGCGAGATCAGCAGGGGGAGTCAGGACCTCCTCTGTGCTGGGTGGAGCTGACTTCTACCTGATCCACATGTTGTGTCTGATGAGGTTCTGGCCTCAGTGGCTCAAGTTTTACTGGTTTAGTTTTGGTCAGAGACACCTCTGGACTCAGTGTGAACCTCACATGTGGACTGGTCCAGTCCTGAGGCAGCAGCTGGAAGAAGGAACCGTTTTCTCTTCCTGCTGACTGAAACAGAACAAAGAGAAGAACGAGCTCATCTCCTGCCTCATTCGGACTCGTTTCTTTTCCCGCTGGCAGCAGCGTCTCTGGACTCTTGTTAATGTTTAAATCTTCCTCCTTCGTCTTTCCTCCCACTGAGTAACTCCTCCTCCTCTTCCCTCGGCTCCTTCCCTCCTCTCTCCTTTTATGATCCACACTTCTCCTCCTCTCTTCCTCCTCTTTTTCTTTTCCCTCTGTTGTGTTCAGTTGCAGTAAAACTGTAACGTGTTTCAGGAGCGTTCAGGCGTCTGTAAAGCTGCAGGAAAACTGAACCTTTTCCCTCTTTGGTAGCTTAACTTTTTCTTAAAGAAGGATTCTGTTAGGGAACATACTGAGTTGATGGGGTATCAGAGGAGCTTGTGGCGCAGTCTGGCTGGAGGAGGAGGAGGAGGAGATGTAGCAGTGGTTCGGTGTGTGTGTTCAGAGGAGGAGGTGAAGATCTCCTTCAGGAGCATCGGGGACGATCGGCGACTCCGACGAGTCTTCATCCGCCGCTGGTTTGGTGAGTCGCTGCAGTCGACTGTCAGCAAACGGTTTGGAGGCTGAGTATTAGAACATTTTATTAAATGAGATGGTTTTTAACCAAATTAGTTAAAAACATGTTTTTAAACCTGCAACCAGTGAAGGCTGCACACTGACCCTTCCTCTTCTTCACAGAGTTAATGAGCTAAACACAGCAAATGAGAAGTTCTGGTGAATTTACTGTGTTTTAATATTTATTTATTGTGTTTGTATGTGTGTGAGTGTGTTTAAAGGGAGTAAAGCTGCTGTAACTGCTGCAGAGGTCAAAGTTCAGCAGTTTGTGTTTGAATGTAAATGCTGAGCTGTGACTGGTCGACACGCTGATGTTATCAGGAGTCCAGAAACTGACTTCCTGCTGGGTCAGTGAACGCCTCGCTGACGTTAAACTGGCAGGAAGCCAAACAGCTAACGGACTCAGTGTGTGTGTGTGTGTGTGTGTGTGTGTGTGTGTGAGCAGCAGGAGGAATCTGTTTTCATTCAAACAGCCTCGTGTGGATCAGCTGTGTTTTACCGTGTTCACGTTAGTATTTAATCGTCTCTTTTATTGTGTCTTTATCACACAACTGCACAGTGAGATGAGTATTCAACTCCTCTAAGATTCAACATGATTTGTTGTTAAAATATTATATTTACAGAAATACACAGGCTGACACAAAACCAGCTTCTGACAAATAATCATTTATAATAAAAGTTAATCTAAAAACTAAAAGAATTACTTAAGTTGTAATAATAATAATAGATACTTTATTGATCCCCTTGGGGAAATTTGTTGTTTGGACAGCTGCTAGACCTGTGTCAGCACTACTACGGGGTTTCGGTGTCTTGTCCAAGGACACCTCGGACATGTAGCTTGCCGGGACTTAGAATCAAACTGCTCTACCCACTGAGCTATCATGCCGCCCCAAAGTGGTATTCAAACCGTAGACACACTCACTGAGCAGCAGTCTTATCGTGGAGAGGGGTAGAATTTGAGTGTGTGTGTGTGGGGAGGTGGCTCAGTCCATTTATCAGTCTCACAGCTTGTGCAAAGAACCTGTTCAACATCCTGCTGGTTCTGCAGCTGATGCCTCTTACCAGACGGCAGGGGGGAGAACAGGTCAGGAGAGGGGTGGTGAGGGTCCCTGATGATGGAGATTGCTCTGCGTATGCAGCGCTGCTGGTAGATCTCATCCAGGAACAGGGGAGGGGCTCCAACAATCCTCCTTGCAGTCTTAACAATCTTGAGGTGTGGGGAGTCCTGCCTTTCTGAGTCTCCTGAGAGGGTGGAGACGCTTTTGTGCTTTTTTGATGACTGCAGTGGTGTTAGTGGAGGAGAACAGGTCATCGGCTAGGTGCACACCCAGGAACTTGACTGCTGACCCTCGAACTTGACAGTGTGGCTGAGGACACATCCCTGGGGTGAGGCTGTCCTCACAGAGATAGGTCTTGATGTGTGACTTCCCACCTCGACTGTCTGAAGCTGAAAACCCAGTTGCAGGTTCTAGTGTCCACACTTAGCAGCCTCAGCTTTTTCACCAGCTGCTGTGGAATGATTGTGTTAAAAGCCGAACTGAAGTCAAGGAATAGGACTCTGGCGTAGGTGTTCTTCCTCTCCAGGTGTGACAGCGTAAGGTGGAGTGTGGTGGAGATGTTACCCTCTGTGGATCGATTTGCTCTATATGCAAATTGGAGGGGGAACCAGGTTTATTGAGAAACTGTTCTTAATGTGTTTCAAAACCAGCCGCTCAAAGCATTTTGTCACAATTGGTGTTAGGGCCACAGGGCGAAAGCCCTTTAGACAGGCTGGGTTTGCTTTCTTTGGGACCGGAATAATGGAGGTGCTTTTGAGGCAAGTGGGTAAAACTGCCTGCCTGAGTGATGTGTTAAAAATGTCTGCAAAAACACCTTCAGTTGCTCTGCACTCCTCTGTCCTTTAAAACGCATCCAGGGATGTTATCCGGTGCTGCCGTTTACGTGGATTGACGCTGGTGAGGGCCTTTCTCACTTCAGTTGTCAACAACTGGAGTACCTGGTTGCTAGGTGGTAGCAGGGAGCATTTGTGCCTGGATGGTGTTGTTGACCTCAAACCGTGCACAGAAGTTGTTCTCTTCATCTGGTAGAGAGCAGTTGTTTCATGAGTTGTTGATGTACACCACTAGCCCGTCACCTCTTTACTACTCTGTCCACTCTGTGCAATGTTAGCCTTACACACACACTTTACTTTACGTTACTTGGCAGACGCTTTTATCCAAAGCGACTTACAAGAAGACACAAGCAATTACCATTCGGGTTCTGTAAATTATGAGTTACTACAAACTAAGAGCCCTGATAAGACCCAAACTTGTCAAGAATAAAAACATGCCAGGAATTGTTAAGTGCTAGACAAGACCCCATGAGGAGGGAATTTTCAGTCTCCTCTCATTAGCGGATCTGAGAGGGTGTGCAGGACACACACACACACACAAATTGTCTAGCACTTAACAACCCACTTCTGTGGGTTAGCAGCTAGCCTGGCATTAGCTCCTCTGTGCTTGCCCTGCTTTTGCGTCCTGCCGCATGCTTTCTGTGTTTCCTTTCAGGTGTTACTTCAGGCTTGATCGCGGATTTCGTCTGACCTACTCGGTGTAGGAGTCCAAGCTTACCCAGCACACTCAGCAGATGTTTATCGTAACAAGAGGCGTTGTTAGAAATTTCCGAAAGAAACTGTCCCTCACATACACACACTTCCCTTTCATGGGGTATGCATTCATACCCTGACTGTACACGATTGCACTGTTCAGTTGCTTGGAGAAGCCGCCGCAAGCATCGGTTGCACCGCCCCATCTTTGACCTTGTGTCCACACAGCTCAGTATCCAGTAGTGAAAAGTTATCTTGTACTCGTACTATACTTACATCTGAGAGGACAGTATTGCAGTACTGTGTATATCTGTACTATACTACCCCCTCAGAGAACTGTATTGCAGTACTGTGTGTATCTGTACTATACTAACTCCTCAGAGGACTGTATTGCAGTACCGTTGTGGTTTATGTGACGGCTGGAGTCAGTGGGAACTTTTACATTAACAACATGTGATAATAGAAAATGAGACAGACACACATTTGTCTTCTAACTGTCTCACGTGGCTTCATGTTTGAGACGTCACATGATGCAGTTGTTGGTCTATTTAAAAGAGCGAGCTCTGCAGTTCTTCACTGGCTCTGCAGTCACCACGTACAGAGGGTGAAGCTCTGCTGCAGCTTTCTTTCTTGTCTTCTCTTCATGAGGTCAGATCAGTTTTTCATGGACTCCCTTCCTGCTGCCGTCTCTGCTGACTTCACTAAACCTGTTTTCCAGCTGTGGATCTTTGAACATCTGCTTGTTGTGTTCTGTGTCTCAGGTGCAGCATCAGTGGCTCTGCTCTTCAGATATTTAGGTAAACCCTCCGAGAAATGGATCACTGGTACGTTCACCTACACCCACCAAATCACCAGCGGCCATCTTGAGCAGTGAGGGCGGGAAACTAAACCAAACATTCAACATTTCACAGAACAGACACTAAAAATCCAACAGTTGATTCTAATGTTTGCTGCAGGAGTCATTTACTTGTTTTCATGGTTGAACATATGCAGACGACAGTAACCGGTTAGTGTTAGTTTACAGCTAATTGTCTTCAGGTAGTTCCCAGACAGGTGAGCTCAAAATGGCCGTCAGGTGATGGTACCCAGCATGCTCCAGAATCTAAACGATCTAATCAGAACAAATGGATCAGTGTTAATTATCTGATCGAGTTGATTCATGTGATCACAGGTGATTAAAACAATTCTGTGTGAAACCTGCAGCTTGTAGATGATTGGCTGATTAAACAGTGATGTCATCACGTGTTGACCCGAGTGCAGAAAGTTTCAGGTTTTTATCTTTTGTGTGATTATCCTCATGTACTGATGGGTTTGACCCGCAGCAGGCTGGTTTAATGACGATGTAATATCCAACTCACCTATTTATACAGAAACATGGTCTCTACAGGACTCAGAGGATCAGGACTTGACTGTATGATCCTGTAAAGACTACGACGAGTCTCCAGCTGAAAAACTAGATTCCTAACATTGCTCAGGTGTTGTTGTCTGATTAAAAATAACCTGAGTGAGAGTCCAGAAGTTTCGAGATGATTCACTGTCTGAATCTGTGAGAGGAAATAATTGAACCTGACAGGAGGACGAGGAACGAGCTGCTTTGTTTGAGTTTCGCCATCTGTCATCGTCAGAGTTATTTTCAGCTCAGATTCATTCTCCCACATAAAATAATAATAATCACAACACATCACGGTGTCAACATCAAACCGCTTCAGGAACAAAAAACAAACTCCTTCAATTCTTTCATAACCTCATCATCTGTTTATGCTCCAACATGTCCTGAACCCTTATTGTGAAAGTCAGCCCTCAGTCTGACATCATAACTTCCCCTTTATTGTAAAAGAGACATGCAGAGAGCTGCTCTTGTTGTGTAAAACCTTCACTTCAACACAGTTTAACCACAGCGACACCTGGTGGATGTCAGATTAACTGCAGCCGCAGAGGCAGACGGGTAGGTACCGTTGTTCAGATTTCACTAAAGTATAAGTCGAGTTATCGACAACACTGACAATATGTTTAAACTTATGTTGAATGTTTCTAAACTAACCTAAAGTCTCAGCAGTGATCAGAACCAGGATAACTGCTCAGTCTGGGTTCAGTCCACAGTTCAGTGAAATGTAAGAACAAACTCGTCTTTGTTCTATTTGACTGTTTGAAGGTTTTATAGTTTCTCTAAAGATGTGGTTTTGGAATATCTGAGTTCTGTAGGATTAGGATCAGGGTTCATCAGCCACATTAAGACTTGTTAACAGCTGCTGTAGCGGATGTTAAATAATCCACAAAACAATAAAACTGACAACATATAAAAGTTCTGCCTTGATTATCTCCTTAACCCCCTTCTCCCCCCTCAGAATCCCCCCGCCTGTCCACCGCCTCCATCAGCAGTAATGAGCGCGCTCCGTCGGCCACGCCCTCCGACTCCTCAGACCTGCTGTCAGACCGGCGCCCTGCGAGCCTGATCTCCACACTGTCCTCAGGATCCGGATCCTCCAGAGACGACCTCGCCCCGCCGCCCGCCCAGACCTCAGACGCCGACATCGACCTGGACCTGAGCCCCGTGGGGGGCCCCGGGACTGACAGGAAGGGTCGGAGCCTCGGCCTTGTTCGCAGCAACAACAATAACAAGGAGGCGACGCCGAGTCGAGTCTCCAGCCGGCGGCAGCACTTGTCTCCGTTTGTCGCCAGCACCATGGCCCCCAACCCTCAGCTGACATACCTGGACCGGGTCGTCATGGAGATCATCGAAACCGAGAGGATGTACGTCCGTGACCTGCGCATGATCGTAGAGGTGGGTGCTGCCAGCGTCTCTGTCCACAGACACTAAACACACACAGGGAAATATTTAAGCGGATAAAACTAAATGATTGACGATCATTTGTCCAGTAAAATGTTAAAAAAAAAAAAAAAAAAAATTATAATAATAACTGATACTTTATTGATCTCCTTGGGGAAATTCTTGTGGACAGGCTGCCCCCCCTTTGAGGCACCAAGGATTCAGGGTATAGTGTCTTGTCCAGGGACACCGGAATCGGGGTGGGGGGCCGGGAAGCGAACCACCAAGCCTGGGGTTCGTTCTGCCCTACCAACTAAACCACTGTCAATAATTCATCAGTCATGGACAGTTAAATCTTCTGCTTCAGCATCTCATCTTTCAGTGACTGTAAAATAAAAATCAGTCCTAATATCTCAGCCCTGAGTAGTGTAGGTCTGAGCCTGGGTTTAGTCCAGCATCATTCAGCCTGACTGGTCGATGTGAAAGGTGTTGGTGAGCAGCAGCAGCCCGTCTGGTTTCCCATGTGGCTGCTGTCACGTTATCTGCAGGGAACTGGTTTTTATGTTATTAGAGAGAAGCTGTGATAGAAAAACCGGGTTTCTGAGTCAGAGACATGATCACCTGGTTCTGATTGTGTAGTGTATCAACAGTTCGGATTCTGCTGAAGTACATCACAGAGAGCAGCAGCCGATGGAAAAAAAGGTAAAACAGAAAAAGGATGTGATGCAGCTCCACGTGTAACTGGCTTTAATCTTTTACCCATCAGCAGATTTTCACTTCAGGAAACATGCGTTAGTGTTTGGCTGTGTGTGATTCAGTGGTTCCTCTGATTAAAGCCTCGTCGTCACGTCTATAATTAACTGGTTAAGATGTTCAGCAGAGAGCGGATCAGCTGCTTATGTAACAGTGAGGAGCACAGATAAACCTGGACCCAGAGCGACGATCTGAACCTGGACATAAACACACTAGATGGTCATTAAAGACAAAGACAAACATCCATCTATCCATCGTTAAAATCGCTTTAAGGGCCACAGAATCCCAGCTGTCACTGGGTGGGAGGCGGAGTTCACCTGCACAGGTGGACAGTTTGTCATGGAGACAGACACACTCACACCTATGGACAGTTTAGAGTCACCAGGTAACATAACTACATGTGTTTAGATGGAGGAAAGAGAGAACCCACCTTTAAATTAAATTTTGTTATTTAAGTTACTTTAATTCAATTAAATTCAACTTTATTTATATAGTGCCAAATCACAACATAAGTCATCTCAAGGCACTTTACATTGTAAGGTTTAAGACCTTACACATTATATAAATATATA